>VZTG01010512.1:61665-121671 GCA_013397845.1 Melanocharis versteri | reverse complement strand
AGCCGCCCCGCGCGGTGGCGGAGGAGGCGGCGGCACTGGGCACGGTCCGGGCTAAGGCAGGAGCGCGGCTCAGCAGCGCTGGTGGGGCCGTGCCGAGCCGAGCCGTGCCGAGCCGTGCCGGGGGGACCATGCCGTCCTACACCGTCACCGTGGCCACGGGCAGCCAGTGGTTCGCGGGCACCGACGACTACGTGTACCTGACCCTGCAGGGCACGGCGGGCTGCAGCGAGAGGCACCTGCTGGACAAGCCCTTCTACAACGACTTCGAGCGCGGCGCGGTGAGTCCCGCGGGCGCTGCCCGGGCCCGCACCGCGCACCGTCCGCCGCCTTTCTCCCCGCCGTGCTCCGACCCGCGAGGCCGCGGACGGTGGAGCATCAGCGGCACCTCGGCCGCTCCCCGTCCGGCATCTCGAGGGGCTGGGCGGGGCTGGACTTTCTTTAAACTCGTCTCCGTGTGCCGGTGCTCCGGGGAGGGACAGCGAGACTGAGGTACCCGCTGCCCTCCTCGGCCGCCCGTCATCCGCATCCCTGCTCTAGGGGTCAGCCCTGGCTGTGGTCAGTCAGTCGTAGGGAATGATGGTTCTGGCTTACAGTGGGCTTTCAGATCTCCTCGTACTTCCTTTACAAACACTAAAAAAAAAATTGTGCGTTTCCTGTTGGTAGGTGATGTTTAGGGTCAGTATTTACTAATAGTCAGAGCCCTGTTATCTCCAAAGAATTAAACAAAGAGGTAAGAGCATCTAGTGGGAATTATAATGCCTGCCAAGAGAAATATGTAGGGCAGCATCAATGAAAGCTGAAGGCATGAATGCATTAAGTGTGAGAATGAAGTTGTGGCTGGGCTGTCAGCTGTGCTCTTCTTCCTAACCTTGATTTCTGCTGTGTGCTGTGCACTGTCCTCTCTGTGGTCCTGTCACAGTATTTGGACTACCCAGATGTAATTGCTTATACTCTGAGCGCTGGTTTAGAATGGCATTTATTTGCTTATTGTCCACTCTGAAAATAATAGACTTTTTTTTCCCCTCTTTCCAAAATGTGTATTTTACCTGGAAGCCAATTCACAGTTTCCAGAAGGTTTGATGAGATATAAACAACTTTGAAAGTTTTAAAAAGCTATTCAGGAGTTTGGACGTTAGACCTACCACCGTATGTACAAGTGAGTCTTCACTGTCATGGTGCTGCTTTGCCTTGAGGGCTGTTTTTTCAACCATAAAGTGTCTGGCTCATTGGACGCTTGCAGTACAATGTGATGAGGTTTGTTTTTGAGGATGTTTTCTTGGGGAATGCAGCATGTTTCTCCAGGCACCTGTTCAGGTTACATTGTGCCCCGAACACTGTAAGACTTAATAATATGTTGTGCAAGGGAAAAAGGAAAGAAAAGAAAAATACCAGCGCAGAACCAAAAAACTAAAACTGAAGCAGGCAGAAGACTGAGTTTGGTTGGTTTGCAAAATGTAGCAATTGTTTTCACAGTTCTGCCCTTACTATTTCTTTCAATACCATCTTTATAATTTTTTCTGCAAAGCAATTCAATTGTTAATCCATTCGCAAAACAAATGTCACTTTTTAGTGGATGAGCAGAATTTTGCAGTATTATTTTGTAAGTATTTGTGTACTTTCCAGGTTTGTTTGTTTGTTTTATCTGAATGTTGGGCCAGGCTCTGTAGTTCCATTATCCTCATAATGTCTTCATTTGCATTATTGTAAATTGGGCGTATTACTAGATGTGATTAAAGAGGGCATGGGCCAGATCTGAGTAGGAGATTTGCATGGCAAATGTTGACTGAGGGAATAGTGTGTGGAAAAGCCAGAAGGAATTTGCACAACGATAGCTCAGTTGGAGTTTTTCTGACTTTCTTCAAGCTCTGGACACGGGCAATGTTGAAAGTCATAGTTTCTTTTCTTTGCATAGTGTCTTTTGAGTAAATTCCTCTGGTGCTGAGTGATTTCAAAGTTTTATGCTGTCCCCCAGTTCTCTCTTTCCTTCCTGTTCCCCTTTCATCTGCTTTTTGCTTTTGTTGAAAGAAATGCACCCACATGTATTTCCAGAAAGGAAATATTGCTCTTTCCACTTAGAGCTTTGTGCTTATAGAAAGAGGAGTTGTCTGTGCCATCCTTTTTCTAATATAAGAGTAGTCAGTAGGAATCTCTCCTCAAAAAGAGAAGATTTAGGTTTTGCGTGAGATTAAATTGCTTGAACAAGATGGTACAGGAGTTTAGACAGTCCAATAGTCTTCATTACTTCTGTTCTCTCACTCTGCACTCAAACTGTCTAAAAGCTCCTAGCATCTCTGGCTCACCGTGCAGCCCCCCTGGTGTTTACCAAGGAGCCTTGTACAACAAATCATAGAAACCTTGAGCAACCAAGTGTCAGTTCTTACCTGCACCTTGTACATTCTCTGTAACCTGACACACCTTTACTGTATTAGCAAAATTGTCATCTGCCCATGGCAGATGGGTGAGCCCATGGCCTTGGAGGCAGCAGAAGCTGTGAGGTACCAGGAGGGAGCCCTCCCTTTCAGAACTGCCATTAAAATTGGAATTGTGATGGTCATAAAAAGATTAAAAACCTCCAGGAACATTTCGGTTACTTGCAGGTCCTTTTTGCATTACATCAACAGTAACTATTTTAGGGCTCTTGTAATATAGGCATGTAGATTGTTACCAGAGAAATGAGCTTCTTCCGAAGGTTGGCTGTCAATGTGACATTTCTATCAACTCCTTGGATCTGATTCATATTGCTCTTTAATTTAAATCTTACATGTACATATATCTAGGTGTGACATTGTAATTAAATGTCTTTGTACATCTGAGCCTTACAAACATGAAATGTGTAATTGCCCAAATCTTAGCTGTACAAACATAAAATGTACCACTGTCCTCATTTTAAAAAGGGAGAACTAAAGAAGACCAGGAAGAAAAAGACAAAGTGGATTTAGGTGATCTGGATAGTCCAGAGCACACATAACTGACACACAAAGGTCTTTAAATTCCTAGTCCAATGTTTTAATTTCATTATCATCTTTCCACTCCAGTTGCATGAACAGATGTGCCCTAACAGTACCTCCTTCAGCTATTGCTAGGAGAGTAGTGAATGGTTTCATGGCCTGCATGTTTCCAAGGAGTAATACTGTTTCTAGGTTGCGTACGAAAATGTTTCTCCATTTCTGGAGTGTTTTGCCTGTTACTGTTTGTTCTTTTATTCATCTTTCTGTTGCACTGCAGTCCAATAATAGGACTTCCTTTTTTCACCCACAAGAAGCTGGAAAGACCAGGTATGCCTGTGTAGTGCTGGTGGTGCTTCCTGCATGTGCGGTGGATCACTGGCTGTATTCTGCTCTGCAGGTTGACTCCTATGATGTGACTGTGGAAGAAGACCTTGGAGAAATTCAGCTAATAAAAATTGAGAAACGAAAATACTGGTACCAGGATGACTGGTACCTTAAGTATATCACTGTTAAAACACCAGTGTGTGACTATTTGGAGTTCCCATGTTATCGCTGGATTACAGACGAAAAGGAGGTTGTCCTTCGAGATGGAAGAGGTGAGAGCCATAAGGAACCAGATTTCCTGCAGAACACCTGATATTCTTCCATCTCTCCTTCCCATTTCTCCATGTACCTCCCAATCTTCTCTCTCCAATGAAGACTCGCTGCCAGTCCCCTGCTGCATCCTAGAGAATGGGCTTTCCCTACTGACTAGGAATACTTTCTGAGCAGCTTGTTGGGCTGGGCACTGGCAGTTGGGTTGGATGTTTTGAGAAGCACATACAAGGAAGAGTCCTAGCACTGGCTTGTTACACTGGTCTTGAATTTGAAGGCTGACCCTAATGCCAAATTTTTGACTACTCCACATCCCCATTGCTGGAAGCCCTTTTGATCTAACTAGAATTAGTGTTCCCTACTTGTTTCATACTATGTTCATCAGTGGCCCATGATTAATTGCCTGTGAATTGTCTTGTTTTCATGAGAGTGAAATAAAATCCTAAAGTAGGCTGCTCAGCAGGTGCAAACTGAAACAGTAGCATACTTCTCATTCATTTTCTTTGCATGATGTCAAGCCCGGGACAAGGCAGGGTGATGGATATGACTGCTGCAAGTAATGGTGACCAACTGAGAAAAGCATTTGAAGTGTCTCTGATGCTTGCCGTGACCAGGGTTTGGGCAGACATTTGCCACTGATGTTTGCTTGTTCCTCTCTCTGCTGCCTAGGGTAGGTTGGCCACTGTAGTGTTCTGCAGCATGAGTGCCTGAAAACAGATGAAACAAGTGTGAAGTGGTAGGAAATAAATGTTTATATTCCCCTTAAATTTTTTGCTACTCCCGGATGTGGTATTTTGTGTTTGAAGTCTTTCGTCCTGTAATGACAACTATGTGTCAGTTTATTTTTGGTCTTTCCATTTTTCATAATTTACTTTATAACAATTGTAACACTTCCATGGAAGGCAGCTCTGCGTGGCTTTCAGGGTATGGTGAGGTAAAGGACAAGAGCAAGTGAAACTCTATTGGTAATTTAAACACAACCACCTGGAAATCATTAGCCATATCTGGTATCAGCTGTATTACCTCTGATATTTCCAACCCCAACCCCAAACAGCTTTTGTCATGAAAGTCCTGCTGGTTTTATCTGCTTCCACATTTGTGTATGTAAAGTGAATCTCGTACCTTGCCCTTTCTCTGATCACTAAGGAAGTCTCTGTGTTATTTAATGTTATATTGAATTCATGGTCAGAAGACCAAAATGTCTAGAACTGAAGTCTCATTGTTTTTTCTTTCTGTTCTCATGACTGGAAGATGTGATTATTGCCCCAAGCTGACAGGAGAGAGCCCTGCACAGGGAGAGAAGCTCGGAGAGCTTGTGGTTTCTCTTATTGATGGAAATTCCCCTAGGTACTAAACTGTAAAATTAATTCCCATGACCGTCTTCAGACCATTTAACACTAGATATGTACAGCAAACGTCTACATTAGAAATCCAGGGTTTATGTACAGCTGAGACAGATGTTCCTAGCTTGAGCTAATTTCCCCTTGGAAGCATGAAGTCAGGAGCTTATCTTCTTCCACAGACTCTCCAAGGACCTGTGTGTCTACTCAAAAGTACTAAATTGGATCATGTAAGCATTTCCCACAGAAGCTTTGTAAAGGTATAGATCAGAAGTTTGAAGGTTTGAAAACCTTGCTGTCCTTCTCAACACCTGGGCAGTGATAGGTAGGGGAACCTCATTACTCTGTATCTTTTCCCTGTTAACAGCAAAGCTCCCCCGAGATGACAAGACTCAGATTCTCAAGCAGCACAGACGCAAAGAGCTCGAGTCCCGTCAGAAAATGTACCGGTGAGTTTCCCACTGCTCCAGGGTCTGTTCTCATCAGGTCAGAGTTTATCACATGGCTCTCATTACTCAACTACTGGATAAGAGAAAGCCTAAGTTACCATGTTGGCCATATCTGGTTTTTACTTAGATGGAATTCATTGTAAGTGATGATCATCCTGGTGCAAGTGACGTTATGAGATACTTGAATCTCAGATAAGCCTATCTGGAAGACTTAAGTGGGAATTCAGTGATACAGCCTCTGTGTGGGCCCTCTGGCACACCATTGTGCTTTCAAGGAAGATTTGAAGGCATATTTCATTTGCCTGTTACAAGCAGTACTACAGTTTTGGAACATAATCTGAACATGTCAGCTTTTACTGGAGCTTTTTGGCTGCTGCACCAAGCTAGCTTGGGTTGTTTCCTACACCAGGGTGCAGTGAAAATCTGGCCCTGTTTGAGTGAACTGGAATGTGCTAACAGAACACAGTTGTGATATATAAAAATCTCACATATGTATATTATACATACATATTTCACATATATATATATATACACATACGTATTATACATATATATCACATATATATATTATACTGCCATAGACATTTTTTCCTAGTCAGTGTCATGATGAGAAAATTCTGTCTTTTCTCAGAGGGTAACTCCAGATGTGCTGTTAAAATAACGAAAGTTTCTTGCACTTGTGTCTCCTTATTGGGAGAGTAAGGGTCAGGACAAAGGGTCTATTCAGAATTGATGGATTGAGGCTTGGTGTATGTGTTGTTTATTTCATTTGAACAAGAAAGGCTGTTCCCTCCAAATTACGGGAAATAGAGCAGAGGAAAACATGGTTCATGAAGAGGTGTGCTGCAAAATTTTATTTACATATGCAAGAAGGAAGGCAAAACCATTTGTAATTTCAGGGAAATAGCTACTTAAAATTCTGATGCATAGCTGATAATACACAATGTAGTCTGTGTGTGGCAGGCAGTTTGGAAATACCATTGAAACAGTATTCTTTACAATTCACTTTCTTTTGTTTTGAAGTAAAAATGGGGCAAAGAATGTGTGCCATGACCATTAGGAGGTTGAACAGTTGAATCGAGACTCCTGGAGAGAGTCTTTTGAAGGAATCTACATACATGCCTGAGTAGTTTTAGCTGCTGTATCTCCGTTCTGCAAAACTGTAGTCCTGAGAAGGAGCCTGCATTGGGCAGCTGTCTCTCTGTTGCCTCCTTTCACAATAAATTTGAAGCTTCTGCCAGTTTCAACCAAATGTGGCAAGTGTGTAGAATTATCACAGATATTAAGTTACTTCAAACTTTGTGGAAGTAGGTGGCCTAGTAGATGCCTTCCACTGTGCTTCAGGATTCTGTGGGGTACTGGTAGGTATTGATGTGGTGTAAGTCACTTATTTTGGCCCAAGTGAGTCTGCCACAAACTTCCTTTATAGCAGTGAGTCACCGAAGCAGTGGAGGTAAAGGAAAGACACAGGTCCCATGCTGATACGGTTACATGGTTAATCAAATTTCTCTTATTTTCTCAGCTGGAAGGAGTGGCATCCGGGTTTTCCTCTGAGCATCGATGCCCATTCTCACAGTGAACTGCCTCGTGACATCCAGTTTGACAATGAGAAGGGAATTGACTTCATTCTGAACTACACGAAAGCGTAAGTGTTTGTGGAACTTCAGGAGTTTTGCAAAATCTCTTTTGGGGCAAGGTAAGGATCTGATCACCTTTTAGGTTTCATTGACTCTCTAAATTGGATTATTTTCTCCAAGCTGGATCAGCGGCCAAAGTAGGAAAGTAGGAATTTAATGGATTTGTTATTTTAATTTTTAGTTATCAATATTTAAGCTTTTCACACTGGGAACTGGCTGAGCCTCTGCATTCTTGTTAGCTATGGTTTTGGCTGTAGGTAGATAGAGGAGATACTGGTGAAAAGCATCAGCAGAAGGACTACAGGCACCTGAGACCTTGAGCTTTTGACTCAGTTCTCAGCATTGCCCCCTGGAGATGCTTTTCTCCTCTGACTGTTGGTGATAATTAAACCTTTTGGTCGTGTACACAAAGAAGGTGGTTATCAATGCACCCTTGACATCCTGCTGGAGAAAATCTGTTCCAAGCAGTTTATCAGTTATCCACACTTGAGTGTTATCTGCTTGGGGCAGCCAAGTCACTGTCCACCCACTTGCACATGTCATGTCATTGAGGAAAATATTGGATGGCCATTGGATGAGCCTGAATAATCAATCCTGCATAATAAGGGATATTATAATCAATCCTGCGTAATAAGGGATATTATCATGATGATAATAATTAAGCCTGAATAATCAATTCCTACTCTGGAATAGTACAGGTTCAGTGAGGCAGGTGGGACCTCTCTGGCCTGTGACTCTCCTTCTGTGCTGTCTCAAATGCCCAGGTCATATCCTACTGTCTCACATATCCCACCATACTATCAGGTGGTGGAATAGTCTGACATGAGACAAGACTGGTCCTTATATGTCAGAGCATTCTAGGTTTTTTATTTAGCAGTGTATGCAGCTGAATTCCACTACCAATGCAGAGTCAAATCAGCATGGTGTTAGCCAGTGCAAAGCAGCTGGTTCCCAGCTCATACAGAAGATCTGAGTGATGCAGGAGTAACAGCACCTGAATGGCAGAGATGAGAGGTTTGCCATTAGGAGACAGAAGCAGTTTGGAGGCTGCATCCCCCTTCCAGCAATCCCATCTTGCCAGGCTGTGGCATGTTGTCAGAGATCCTTAGTCACCGCCAAGTGAAACTTGGAAGTGATTCAACAGAGTGCAGGGACATCTATCTTTGTCATTGGCTGTAAGGGGCCCTCCCCATGAAATGGGAACCTGAAACTGTATTGCACATAGCCAGCCATTCTGGATAACTGGCATAATGCAAAAGAGATTTTTCCGAGCAATAACAGTGCTTCTTGTCTGGCACATTTGGCTGAAAAATCTAGACCTATGTTTTTATTGAGTGAATTGTAAAAATCTTGGGCGAAGAGTTTGATAGCCCTTGCCTAGCTACCCTGATGTGCTTTGGGAGCTTGTGACAGCTGTTTGCAGGAATGGAGCGGAGAAATATGGGGGAAGGCATGGGGCCTGCTTTCAGTTTGAGTGCAGTAGGAAGGAAGACAGGGAGGTGTGTCTGGAAATCCAAAGGCAAGTGTGGAGCTGCAAAGTGTAGCAGTGGGAAAGGAGCACTTTTAAGGGAATATGTGAGAGCTGGGAGAGTTATATGAGACATAGGAAGTAGTGGAAGAGGGGAGGGGGAGGCCTTTTTTCTTGGGACATGCAAAAATGAACTTAGAAAGAGGGAGATATGTCTTGGATATTCTTTATGCTGTTGCAAGATTAGATCTTTAGGTGCTATTGACAGTGGATAGCTCTGTAAGTTTAAAGGATTAATTGTGTGTAGGTGGAGATAATCCTGAAGGTGTCTGGTGCTGACGTGACTTACACTATCTAGCAAATGGAAACTCTCAGCCTGGATTCTGTGCCAGAAATGCAGGCTTGTGTAGCTATTTTGGACCAGCGTTGTGTTTGGGCAGATTAAGTTCTACAAGCAACTCTGACTTCTTTTCCTTGCTCTGGTTTCTAGTATGTGCCAGAGACTTCCAAGAAATACTTGGTTTCTTGGGGAAAACAAATTTTTATTTCCTAAGTCCTTTGGAAGTTTTTTCCAAGATGGGAAATGTGAAGAACTGCCCCCTTTTGGAAGGAATCTTCGAAACATCTGAGAATGGTTGTGTGTCTGGCGTTCAACAGGTCAAACCACAGCAGGTTTGTCACTAGATCCCAGGTGCTGTGCCTACTGCTTGGTTTGATAAGTAGCCCCAGGTAGGAAGAGCATCTTGGGCAAGAGAGGAGCAGTACATATCAGCTTGTATGTCAAATGTTTTCTAATCTTAGAGCAGTTCTGAAGGAGGGCAGAGGCTCTACAGGACCTTTTGTGGAAGCTCTCAAATGAGTCAATCTTAAGTAACTCTTCTCAAGCTATCAAGTTACAGTTTTTAAAATAATTTAACCTTCTGCTGATGGTTATGCTGCCTCTTGAAGTTCATCTGTGATTCAGATACCTGGTCCCTATCCTGAAAGTCCTGCCCAGCAGTTACCCTTGCTTTGATCCTTGTGCAATGATTGCGTGTCCCTGTCAGGTGTGAAAAGACCTCTGGAGAGGCCATTTTCTGTTCTAGCCTAGACTGCTGTGTGAGTTTTACTTCCTAACATGTCTCCAGGCAGCTCTTGCCCTTGACTGCCACCTGCAGCAGCAGAAGCAGCCCATTCTACATGCACCCCATCTGGGCTTAGTGCAGAAGCAGCTCCTTTGTCTGCGTTGTGGTCATGTTGGTCTAAAGCCCTCCTTCCAGATTACTGTTGGCTGTTTCTCCAGGCTTTTGGTCCTCTCCAGCCAGTTCTGATCCAGTCTTTTCTATACGTTTGCTGGTTATAAATCCAGCCTCCTGGGATTCTCTTCAAATTCTGTTTGGAAGGATTTCCTGCAGCACTATGACTTTTCTTTACTTTGTTGTCTGCCCTGCATATCTTTGTGTGCTGTGTGTGCTTTTATTTGTGCATTTGAAGTGTTAGTGGGAAGCCAGCTTTCTTTTTCAAATTCATTATTTGCTTTCTAGTCAAAGTAAATTATTTCCATCTAATAACAGCATTTTAGCATTTATGTAATAATTTAGGACTCATCATTTCATATAAAGGGAACTTATTTGGCTGTGCTGTATTTGCTGAATTAGCAGATGAAGTCAGACGTTTCTGGCTCCCAGCCTGCTGTGTTCATGTGATGTCTGCAACCAAGAGACTTGGTTTCTGAGGTTGGATGTGAGCATCAAGTTTATCCAGCAGCTCAAGTAAATAGAAAGCTCTCAAAAACTCAGGCCTCACACTTCAGGGATCCAGTCTGGCCTTAGTCATGTAGATACTTACAGTACCTGTTTTTTTAGGAAATAGTGGCTGATCCTGGGTTGTTTATCTTCTCACTTTGTGCACCTCTCTCAGTCTCTGTGTCACTGTACCACTTTCTGACCTGGTGTTAGTAGAACTCTCAACACTCTCAGCTGATGCTAACCACTGACAATGTGAGAAGCGCTAGCTTTTCTGACGACAGTTTTTATAGGTCCTAAAGCACTGCCATTGTAGGCTGCTGAGAACAACTCTAGAATGGAGTTCTGTAAATGCAATGGCAAGAGCTATGCCCTTCATGCTCCTTTCAGCCTTTTCTGTAAAGGTACAACCTGCAAATTTAATTTTGTAGGGACTAATCCCATTTTCCATCACTCAAAGTTTATTGTGTTTAGATATATAAAAGTGTGGAAAATAATAGGAATGGGTATTGAGAAAGCTGGAGATGATTTTTTCAGATATGTTTTGTTTTGGTTTATTTTTAGGATGGAGAATCTTTATGTCAACCGTTTCATGCACATGTTCCAGTCCTCCTGGAGTGATTTTGCAGATTTTGAGAGGATCTTTGTCAGAATCAGCAACACAATCTCTGGTGAGTTTATCAGCATTTGCTCATGTTTGCGTCATAGAATGACTGAATTAGTTGTCTTGTTTGATCATCTGATTAGGATGGAGGTGGCTGACCTGCTCTTGTGCTCTCCAATGAATAAACTGTAATCTCAGACTGCTCATCACACCGTCAACCCACAAGACTTAAAAAAAAAACCTATGTTCTCACAAGGAACTAGAATTACTGGGAATTGCTCGTTGACATTCTCTGTCCTGAGCTATGCTGGAGGTCTGAGCAGCTGGGCATCATGGTCCCTTTTGGCTTTTAGAAATGTATTTTCAAGTATGTTCAGGTTCCATAGGACAGATTTTCATAAGTATTTTCCATCTAAACCTAGAGATAACTTAGTGGGAGTGCTTTTCAGACCGTACTAGCTGTTAAGGCATTTTTGAAAGTTTGATTGTCCATGTCCCACTTCATCGGAACACACAGAAAATCTCCAGAAAGGGAAGTCAGGTGATGTTCTCTGTCAAGGGCAAGTATGACGGTGACCCCTCTTGCCTCTGACACAGAGCAGATCAAAGGCTGTTGCCTGGTATCCCAGCCATGTGCTCAGTTGCATTGCTGCTAAAAGTCCTGGGTTCTCAACCCTGTAGCAGCATGGGGAGGGTACCAGTGCCTTGGTTCTGCTGTCATAAAACCTGTACCTGTCACAGACCTGTAGCTCTCCTCAGCTGCTTCTCTTGGGCCCTTTGTGTCAGTGACATGGGGAAGCTCAAATGTTTTTTAGGGGTAAATTTTTCACCACAGGGGTTATTTTGACAGAACTCATTTCAGATATGAAAGCCTGTGCTGCTAGGCCAGCAGATCTGGGGATGGGTTACAAAGAGCTGGGAATGACCTAAAAACTGTAACTTCTTCACCTGTTCACCTGGTCCTCAGGCCATAATCTGAGGAACCCTTCTTCTTACTGGAAATGAGCGTGAGCTAGACCTGAAAAAGCTTGTGGCATTTGTACAAAATGTCACTTATCAAAAATGCTTCAGAATTATCTATGCATATTGCATTAAATATCCTCCTGTGCTTGCCATGTCATACTCACATCGTCTTACCAGAAGACAAAAATCCCTGTCTAAGAGTGTGAATTTCACTTTTGCTTTCAGGGATGTTCAGTTTCTGCAGTGTCTTTCATTCTGGAAAAAAAATCCATTCATGTACTATTGACATATAAAAGACTGCTTTTCTTTAACCCTTTTCAATATGAAAATTTTAAAAGCCACTTAAAAATCCAGTAAAAAGAATTGCAGACAGTCAGGGGTTTTGAAGTTCATGGTGCCATTTCTGTAGAGGTGGGCTGGGTATTTTCCAATTTGTGAGCCAGGACCAACTTTCTGCTATCACCTATGGTTACTTTATCTTACTGTATTATTGGATATAATGGATGCACAGATACTTTAAATGGGTTTGTGTGTGGCTCCTTGAATGTGTGTGAATAAGCTGGTTAGACTTTGCAAAGGAAAATGGTTTTCACTCCTTCTCTGAAGTTTTGCTCTTCTTCAGGCTGCCTAGGGATCAATTCACAGAAATAAGAGCAATTATGCATTTCTTGGGTGTGAACCCAAGCACACAAGGTGGCAGAAGTGTTGAAAACTAATTACAGCAATTTGTTACATTAAATAAGATTGCTTCCTAAAGTACTTTTAACACAAGAATTAGATATGATCTACAATTAATTTCATTGATAACATTTCCATACGCATGAGGAAAGCTCCAATTCTGTGACATTTAAACATTAAGCGTCGGTCTCAGTCATGTTAATGCAAATCTTAATTTGCTTTTTTGCAAGCCTTGGCAGAAACAAGGATAATGGAGGAAGTGGTTCAAGGCATTTTTCAGTCGTGCGGTTTCTGTCCAAGGTGCTGAGTCGTTTTTCTCTTGTAGACTTCAGGTACACCTCCAAATTCATTAGGCAGTTGATGGAGATAATGTAAATGTCATTATATATAAACTTTTTTCCACTTTATGAAAAAGCATTGTAGGTTTCGAGGCTTTTTCTTTATTATCACTGCATTCCTTTGGGGCCTATATTTTTAATCCTTTTACCCTTTTTAGAAAAATTAATTGCTTTCAGTAAAAGTCCTGCCTTGTTTAAAACTAGACAGTAGTGGAAAACTTCACTACCTTCATTTTTCCCCTGAAGACACCAGTGGGATTTTTCACATTAACCGAAGTGACGACATGACATTACAAAACAGAACACTGCAACTATGGGAAATATCCAGTAGTACTACATATGTAATAATAAAGAGATGGAGTATCCAAAACTAGAATTTTATTGAGATGTTAATCAGGGTTTATATCAGCAATTGAAAAATAGGTAGAGGGAAAACAAGTCAAACAAGCGAAACAGTGAATGAGAAGTTTTACTGAGTAAAAGTCCAAACCCTCTCCTAAATTTCCCTCACCCAGCTCTAGCTAAAAGAACTGCTCCAGCCACTGTTATTCTTTCCCTACACACATTGCTGTGTATTTCCCTTCTCCTGCTTGTGCCATCTCTTTTTGAACTTACCCCTCTGTACTGCATGCCCTGTGAATTTGAAAAGTGGGATTTAAAAATGTCATGGAAGACCTGAGAAGGTGGTTTACAGATGAAGCAAGTATTCTTCATAGAAGTGGAATATTTTATTCCTCATTGCTTCTCTACATGGAGAAACAAATTATCATCAACTTAATTCTTCTCAATGTGAGAAGCAAGGATTAAATTTTCCATTTAACTTCAGTGATTTTTCTTAAAATCTGTCACCTTTTCTTTCTGCTTTCTGTATTCAAAATTGCAGTGCAGTATAACAAAAAGGTGAGGGGGAAAGGAGGAAATCTACAATGCAGTAGATATTGGTGCTGCACAGATATTGATGCTGCAGGCTTTTTTTTCCTTTAGAATATGTGATGCAACACTGGAGGGAAGATTTTATGTTTGGCTACCAGTTCCTGAATGGATGCAATCCTGTGCTGATCCGGAGGTGCACAGAGATACCCAAGAAGCTGCCTGTGACCATGGATATGGTAGAATGCAGTCTGGAGAGGAACCTGACGCTGGAGGAGGAAGTGAAGGTATGGCTCTGGGTCAGGCTGGGCTCCACCTGTTCTTTCTCACATCCTCTAATCTCCAGAGTCTGTTCTTACTGCCTTCAGCCACATCTCCTTTCTTCAGGATGTGTGATTGGTCATGGCAGAGCTGTTTGTCTCTGCAGACTGGCAGTGCTTCTGTTGGCTTTTCTCTTGCTGTCCTGGGGCTGCAGGCCATGCCAGTCTCCAGCTCCAGTGGAAGAGCTGTAACCAGGAGGTGAACAGTCCTTTTTCACTGGTTTTCTCTGAAAGGTTAGGGATTGACTGAATGCCTCAGAGGGGAAAGGTGCCTCTTCCTTTCCTAGTAGGATCTTACCCACTAACATGCTGAAGAAGGGTTGACAAGGGTGATGCCTTGCTCTTGTTTGTACAACACAGGGTTCTCTTCAGCTGGCAGTGTGAAACTTGCTTGCATCTGAGTGTCACTGCACGAGTACCAAATACATAGATGCTCTTTGCTGAAAGGCTCACTGCCAGACTCTGCAGACACAGGTCAGGTGGTTCGTGCAATGGTGTTTGCTGTGTCAATGGCATCATTCCTGAGCCAGCAGGAGCAAGGGCGGGCCAGCGGTTGCTTGTAACCACAGACTCAAGTCAGTCTCTGGCCAAGACTTCCCATTCCTTTGTTCTAAGGTGCTTGCACATCATTAAAACACATCATGCTTCTCTTTTTTTGGTTTGTTATTTTATTTTTTTCACAGCAAGGAAACATTTTCATTGTGGACTATGAGCTGCTTGATGGTGTGGATGCCAATAAAACAGACCCGTGCACAATACAGTACTTGGCTGCACCCATCTGTCTGCTGTATAAGAATCTGGAGAATAAAATTGTACCCATTGCAATCCAGGTGGGCTTGCTGTCAGGGTCTTTAGAGGGTCACACTGTTCGTTGTCTCATTTTAAACATGAAGGACTTGGGGTTTCATATTCTTTTTATATCTTTCAGCTTGGTCAAAAGCCTGGACCAGACAATCCCATCTTCCTTCCTTCAGATGCCACATATGACTGGCTGCTAGCTAAAATTTGGGTCCGCTCATCTGATTTCCACATCCACCAGACGGTGACCCACCTCTTACGGACACACTTAGTCTCAGAGGTGTTCAGCATAGCTATGTTCCGGCAGCTGCCTGCTGTACATCCCCTCTTCAAGGTTAGTTCTTGCATGAAGGGAAGATGTATGTGGGCTAGGGTGGTTATCACATCAGCTGGACACACCAAAAGGAAGTTCTGGTGATTGTTCAGCTGAAATACTTTAACTGGCTGCCCTTCAAGGTAAGATACAGCTAAACCACCAGGACTTCAAACTTTACCTCTGGCTGCTGTTGAATTCAATCTGAGAATTGTCATTCTTTTGTTGTTTGTTTCATTTCACAGCTCTTGGTGCCACATATGCGGTTCACAATAGCCATCAATACCAAAGCCCGAGAACAGCTTATCTGTGAATGTGGCCTTTTCGACAAGGTAGGTAATCCTCTCTGTGAATCTTCTTTGTTCATGTCAGTTCTTGGTTATTCATGGTTCTTTGTTGTTCTTCACGGTTCCATATGTACATATCCTTTAATCATCACATATTGCCTTTTTCTCTGACCTTTCTATTAAACGGCAAACAAGTAATACCATCTGAGAAACTGACACACAGAACTGATGCCTTGTTGTGCTAAAGATGTTCTCTTTTACCTCTAAGTGGCCAATATCAGTCAGTATCTCACTCATTGCTGATGTGCCTTTGGGTTATAATATAGGAATGCAAGGTATCATTCTGTGCACATAAATTCCTGCATGGGTATCCACCTAGTTAAGCCCCCAGTGTCTTTTAAGTACTCAGTTATGTGTCTGTGAGCAAAGAGATTGGTGATTGCAAATGGAAATTTTCATCACAGAAAGACATGTAGGTAAGACAGATTTCTAGGACCACAAAGAGTTGTTTGGATTCCAGCCTGTCTTCTTCAGTTGCCATAAGCAGCAGACATTCTAGGATTAAGTCTCAGCTTCATCTGAGTCAGTGAAAGGTAACTGTATGTCATACCTTTTTCGACGATTTGGATAAGGGCTGGAGTGCATCCTCAATAACTTCACAGATGACACCAAGCTGGGTGGGAGAAATGGAATGCTGCATCTAGGACCTGCAACAGCTTGGCACGCAGCAGTCTCTGTGACAACATGCTAGGAGCATACTAGGGAAGTTTGGGGAAGTTTCAGAAGTCCTTTCAAAGAGGGAGCATGTGTTTCAGGACATCTCTGTCCTCATTATACCACTGGCACCAGGCAAAAAATAGCTTCCTTGCTTCAGAGTTTTTCACCCAACCAGAACAGAGAGGTTAAATCCAGACTCCTTCCCTTGTCATCTATACTCCACTCTGACTGTGGAGATTTCCCATCCCTTTAAACAGAAGTGTCATGTCCATACCCCTTGCGTGTGGGATAACTGTGTGGGTAAGACCTGCTAGTAAGGATCTGGAGTTCCAGAATTTGTTGATTCCAATGTAGATGAACAACCAGCCAGAGGACAGTAAATGTAAGGTCACTAATGCTACAATGCTGTATCATGTGCTATAAAAGCAACTTTTGGGAACTTTGTGCAGTGATTATCTAAAGAGTTTTTCAGTGCTGTCTGTTTTGTTTTTCATGCTGGGTTTTTCAAATGTAACATACACTGAAACCCTAGCCAGTCCTCATCTGTAGCAACCCAGCAGGATTGATCTCCTGGCGTAATTTCCAGGGTGACTGAGGGTAGCCTGCATCCCTAAAAACTTTCTCCTAAACTACTCTGTAACAGCACTGGCAGTTTAACTTAAGCCCTCTTCTAACACACTGAGGGCTGCCTGCCTTCACACATGCACTGGTTCTGGAGCACAGGACTGCAGGAAGTGCCATGCTTTGATGTTGCTGTACTTTATTGGTGTACTCCAGTATAAGCAGTACCCATGGTGCAAATGTGGATATTAACAGTGATTCATGGGAGAGGTGTGAAATCCCTGAAGTCAAAATGCACAGTTTCAGTAGACCTCTGCATTTTGGTACTTTGTGTGGAGATGTGGTTTTCTCCTTGAAAAACAGATTCACCAGCATTCTGTATCCCATCTCCTGCAAATTTGTAAAGCCAGTCTTGGCACAAAGGGAACATAGTCTCCTACTGTTCCCATCTTGCTGTTCTTCCTGCAGGCAAATGCTACGGGTGGAGGAGGACATGTACAAATGGTGCAGAAAGCAATGAAGGATCTGACTTACAGTTCCCTCTGCTTCCCTGAGGAGATCAAAGCTAAAGGGATGGACAGCAAAGAGGATATCCCCTACTACTATTACCGGGATGATGGCATTAAGGTCTGGGAGGCTATAAAGAGGTAAAAGACCATAGTTCTAGATATTGGCTAATAAAGTCGCAGAGACACAGACCTATTTTTTTTTCCTGCTCACTTTTCTCTTCATCACATCTTGTAAACAATATCTAGGCTGTTTAGTCACATAGTGCCTTTTTCATTCAGTGTATCTCATCTGAGGAGACATATTTAGTCAAGCACACACTCTTGAAAGACTGTTAATTCCTGCTTTTTTCAGTGCTGTTTTCTTACATTCTGTATTTCAGAGGACTCTTTACAAGTATGTATTCTTCTATAGGCTTTCACAGAAATTTAGTGAGTTGGAATTTAGCCTGCAGAAGGAATTTAGTTATCATTTTTTAAGCTATGCACAAGCCAAGAGAGGACTCAGTTCTCTGAGCCAGCCACGTGAGCTCATCAAGGTTCTTGTGGAGTGAAAATGTAAGCTTGGCTTCTGTGACAGTCTCTTTTGAAACTCAATAAATTAGGTATAAACTGATTAGAACAAAACCTTTCTTAAAATGCCTTAAAACAGTCTGACTTTAATCAGGAAGGGCAGCAATTCTGGGTAAGGAGAGGTACTGCAAGGCTGCTTGACCACACAAACATGTCTCCTTTTCACATATGAAACACTGCCTCAGATGATTTATATGGTTTTTATTCTGCAGTAGCATTTAATTTAACAAACAACATATTTTTGCATGGCATAAGTTGCTTACCAAATATGCAGCTGTTTCTGATCACGTGGCTTTTGAAAAGCATGTTCATTAAAAATCAGATCTTTTGTGTACACGAAGTAGGAGTTTTATGATGCAAGCATAATGTTGAAAGTTCTGGGACATCTTTGTCTCCTGTGTTTCCTCTGTGTTTTGACAAGGGCTTATCTTGCAGTATTTCCTGCAATTGTGAGTGCCCATTTGAGAGAAAAGGAAGTTGTAACTTTGCTGTGGTTGTTTTCTTCATGTAGTCCATTTTTTTTTTTGTCGTGCTTCTTTTTCCTGCGTTTTCTTTGCAGATTGAGATAAGCCTTTCAAATACCAGGTAGTACTTGGTCAACTCAATTTAGTTAGACTGTTTGTGGGTGTTAACCTCGCTGGAGGATGATGTTACACTGCCTCAAACTTGCCTGAGAGTTGTGAGTCATTTGGTTTATAAATGGTGAGGGCAGTACCCTTTTGAGTGTGTGAGATCCTGACCCATGAGCCCATGGTCATGCGTGTGTCTGCTCACCAGGAATCTCCTATGCTCTGCAGGGGTATCAGTCTTGACTTTTTTGATGAAATAATTTCTATCCCCGGCATTACTTCAGATGTGGTAGATGGCCTAGACCTAAGGAAGTTGATAAGGTTGTTCCTATAGAAACAATGAGTCTCACATGGCAAATTTGTAAACTCCTCTAGGCTTCTTCCTATTTCTGATCTAACTGCAGATAGATACACCGACCCAAAGATCCTTCAGCCCAAAATGTCTCACCCACACTTCACATGCTAATTTCCATTTGTATGGAAGGGGATCTGAAATATTGCCATTTTTTGAGAGAATGATCCCTTTCCTGTATCACCTGGCACCTGTGCCAAATGCATGGAGACAGAGCTCATGCAGAGCAGCTTTCTCTCCACATGTTGCGAAATTTTTGTTTTCCTTAAACTTCTTCTGGAAGCTAAAATTACTGAAACTCTTGGTGTTTGTGCAATTGTTTGTCTGCCCCAATGACAGCTCTTGATTGGCTAACAGGAACCAAATTGATAGATTCGTAACAGTCTCCAAATTACAATAAATTTTTAAAAGGTATAAATTTGTATTTTATTAAGGGATAAATCTCTATTGGATAACAGTTCTTAATCCCATCAGTCAACTTCTACAGTCAAGTGTTTCACCCTATGGGTTATAGTCAAAATATTTAGCAAGAGATTATAGGTACCTGCAGAGCTAACAGAATATCTCAGCACAGCTCCATTAACCAGTCATTCAGTCATGAACTGCAGATCTTCAGGAAATCCAGATTACTTATTTTCACTTCTTTCAAAACTACTTCTGTTATTTTTGTGTTTTAAGAGCCTTTCTTTCAGGGGTGAGCTAGCCTGGGAAGCTTTTATAGGAAGAGGGATCTTGAGAAGAGGAACTGAACAGGAAGATGTCTGCTGTATACAGTGAGCAAAGGAAATAGCTCTAGACCTCTTCTTCCCAGGAGAAGTTTCCTGGGCCACTTAAGTGTTTCACAAAAAGGATGTCCAGTGGGAGATGTCAACTTTCGGCATTCAGGAGCAGCTTTGGAGTGTCCCACATACACAGACTGGTACTGGTATCATAGTTTGGTAACTCCACTGCGCAGTGTGGGAGCCACGTGGATATGCAAGAGGGAGTCTGTACGGAGTGAGGAAAGGATGTAGATGTGATGGCAGAGGTCTGTGCAGGAGCAAAGCCTCAAATAAGAGAATAAAGTGCACAGGATTGTTCAAGGGTTGCAGTGTGGTCAAGGATCATTTTGTTGGGGGAAGAAGTGATGCTGCAGTCCCAAATGAATCAAAGTTGCCTCTGTTAATTCCCACTGCATATAGGAAGGAGACAGGAGGGTTTTGAGACTTTCTCTTGTCCTTCTCTATTTCCCCGTGTAGCATCTGTAAGGTCAGAAGATCATCTTCTGGAATGGCAGACTTGCTTTCTCCTTTTCATTTTGTTTTGTTCGTTCATTCGTGTCTGCAGTTTTGCGGAGGATGTAATTCACATCTACTATGAGAGCGACGAGGTGGTGTGTGAGGATGTGGAGCTCCAGGCCTTTGTCAAAGACATTTATGTCTATGGGATGAGAGGTGTGAAAGCCTCAGGTAAGGTATGGTGACCCAGCCAGGTCTGCTGCTTGTCCAGTCCCTGCTGACAGCAGTGCTGAGTGCACAGCACAAGTCAGAGACCCTCTCTCTTCTTGGCCTGAAGATGCGCAGTTTTATGTGTGAGACCCTGGATCAGGCCATCTCTCAGGAGACAACTCCTTCCTTTGACACAGATTCTCATAATCAGCTTGGGCAACTTTTGTCTGCTCATGCTTTAAGCATTAGGGGGCCTGTCTGTGTGTGTTGGAACCACCAGGCAGACTGATAGAAATCAAGGAGCAGCGAGGCCCCTTAAATCCTCTCTTCCAAACCTCACACCAAATAAGAACATGTAAGAACCTCCCCAAGAGTATGTTGCTGCATTTCACATTTGTTCAGCATTTGTGGCATCACTGAACTATTCTACTCTCTTCAAGAAAAGATACTCATAATTATTTCCAAGAAATACTTTCCTTTGCTCTGTCTCTTCTCAATGCCTCTCTTTTCTTGCAAACCATTACTTGGCCATGGGAGCTCTCATCCATAACATGGCTCAGTTTGCCCACCTGAGTTAATGCTCCTGTCTTCCCCTAAACATGTTGCTTTTCTCTTCCACTCACATTTTTTCCAAGCTGTTTTTCAGGAATTTATAGAGGTGGCTGGGGATTCTTCCTACTGTCCTGCCTGATTTACATCTGGCAACACGTGTTGGCCAGTGACCTAGGGCAGATGGCTCTGCTGTTGCACGCACATGTTTGAGTGCCAGATGTCCAGGCAAAACTGACGTTTCCAATCAGAACTGGCATGTTCTGGTGGATAAAAGGCTTCTGAGCTCTACCTGCCTGCACAAGAAAAGGTTCATTATTATTTGTCTAGTTGTCTCTTAGAAAAAGCTTAGAAATGTTCCTCCTGGTAGGAACTGCATGTTTGACCTAAGCATCCTGATAATGGGACAAGTACTGAGCCTTTCCAGGGCTCCAGCTGGGGTGGGATGCTACAAACACCACTGGTGGGAGGACTGCCACTACAGATGGGAAACCTACCAGGCGTGCAGCACTCTCTCTGCACTGCTGCTGCTCGAAGGGTTGTATCATAGAGCAGGGAGACTTGGCAGGGTCTGTAAAGAATGGGAGGAGGCTAAATGAGGGAGGCTATGGGACCTGTTTCTTCCCTGGGAGGGCTGCTGTGATTCAGAGAATGCCAAACTGCTTTAAAGATGAGCCCAGCGTACTTAGAATAGCAGGACACAGGAGGGGATGGTGCATCCTCTCCTCTTTGGGCTGGGTGGCTGGCCAGAGGTGGTACTTCTCTCTCTCAGGCTGCGTTCACATCTGCATCAGGTTGGTGGTGGAGATATGAAGCAGCTGGCACAGGCAGCCTGGGCAGGGGCAGCTTGCTCCAGGGTGCTAACAGGTCTGTAGGTAACTGAGACCTGTGGTCACCGTGGGCTGGGACAGGGAGTACAGCACAGGACTGTGATTTAGTGAGGATAGGAGAGATACAGGCCTGGGGTTGCTTTGGTTGCAGAATATTTTCCTAGTCCCTGACTATTCAGTTTTTTCTTTATATAACTCCGTTTGATTATTCTCCTTCAAAGACAGCTTAATGCAACTATTTCTGTTCCTCATTCTGTTGTTTGTCTTTCAGAAGTTCTCATTTCCTCACTTCCCGTTTCAGCGAATAAACTCTCCCTGCACTCTTTCTTGCAATACACTTGATTGCTGAACCTCAGACCTTTATAAATACAAGCACATGGTCGCTTCCTCCTTGGCACGAACCTTCCCTGCTCACACTGCAGACTGAAGAAAAATGGAGCATCTGAGGTCCCTGCCCTGGGGACTCTGGGAGTTCCTTGCTGCAGGGTAGGTAGGACAGGGACACTTTTTTAAAGGCATAGTCTTTCCCCTATGGAACACCACATACTTTGCAAACAGTGGCAATGGCTCACAAGCTTGTCTGAAGTAAGGCTGTTTTTACAGCTGCACAGCCAAGACACAGAGAGGTTGAGGAGCTCCTGTTAGACCACACAGCAAGATTCATAGAGTGCCCTGCTCTTCAGTGACGGCTGCATGGCCCTCTGACCCATGTCTTTTGATTACTGCTGGGTAGCAGGGTTACTTCATTGCTGGGTTAAGATTTTCTTCTCCCTTGTTTAGGGTTCCCTAAGATGATCAGGACACGGGAGACACTAGCAGAGTATCTCACAGTGATCATGTTCACCACGTCGGCTCAACATGCAGCTGTGAATTTTGGTCAGGTAGGAATTTGTGGGAAGACTCTTCTTCTTTCTGGGCTGGGAGGTACATCTACCAGGGCAGGGTCTGAGAAGCATTTTTTAGTAGACGTACAGAATTACATTACTGCTTCTGGTCAAAATAACTGCAGAGCCATCTACAAATCTCTGTGACGTCTGTGGAAACTGAAGTAATTTGGAAGCTGAGAAAGGCATTTCAAGTCCTACATATGTGCCAAAGATCAGATTAGGGGTTCTAACTTGTATATTTTAGTTTTGTTGATTTTATTATGGGAATAATTTTTTAAGCATTTAAATGGCATTGCTGCTCATTTCTTGAGTTTACAAGCCAAGTGGCAACTTTGAGCTTCTGCTGTGATGTTTGATGTGTCACATACTGATAAACTGTGTTATCCCTGCCTGCCTTGACTGATACATATCTGCGCTGAAACTCTAGTAACAACCTGCCTTTCAAATGCTGTTTCTTTCAACACCAAGGCATTTTGGAAAGCAGACTTAACAGCCAGAAGGAAATCACTTTGTCAGTCACAGAGCTTTTTCACTGAGTGGGAGGTCAGTCACTGGAGCAGGCTCCCCGGGAAAGTGGTCACAGTACCAAGCCTGTCAAAGTTCCAGGAGCATTTGGATGATGCTCTTAGTGTGATGGTTTAGTTTTAGGTCATTCTGGAAAGAGCAGGGAGCTGGACTAGATGATCCCTTCCAGCTTGAGATATTCTATGATTTTATGAACTTTTTTTTTTTTTCGCATGTTCTCACTTCAGGAATAGGTGATCTCTGAGATATGATCTCAGAGATAAGCAGAGGGACCATCTTTCTTGTGGTGGTTATTCCCAAATACCCTACATCACTTTCCATGCTGACCCTCCTGTCCACCCCTGCAGCTCAGGAGCCCTGGAGAAGGTCTGGAACCTGGTGTCTAATGAACCCACACTATTGCTGTGATGTGTCCATGACCAGGGACCTCTGCAACTATTCCATTCTAACTTGTCTTTACAACTGATTGAGACAGCTCCCAGTGCCCCCCTCAGATAATCCTATCTGTTCAAGTACCACCAAGAAACCATCTCTTAATTTGGCATACAGAGGATATGCAGCCTGTCAGTAAAAGGATCTTCAGCCATGGGACCAAAAGGCAGAGAGGGCTGAGGGGAGGAGGAAGTGGCTGTACACTGGAGAGAACACCCTGAGCACAGTGTGAGCGTGGCACTTCCCCTAAGGCAGGGTAGGGGATACGTATGAAGGTAATGAAAAAGTGCTTGGGAAAGAAAGAGTTCTGATAAGTGCAGCATCTTAGATGGTGGCAAAACTCAGGGTCATATCTGAGGCAAAATGAGACATCAGCATCTCACAGCACTGAAGCAGGCCAGAAGTGACTATGAGTTCCCAGTCTGCTGCTCACCACGGCCATATCTGCATGCCATATTCCATATTTCCCAATGAACCAGCATGCTTGATCTCTCTTAGTATCTGACTGGATGGGCATTCACTGTGGGCATGTTCTTGGAGGACATTTTGCAGAAAAGAGAAGCTGGAGTAAAGGCGATTGCCTCAAGTTATCAGAAGGGAACTTTGTTTAATAAAATATTTAAGGCCTTAGCCAGTCTGGTGAATTTGGGCTGTGTGGCACATGCCTGTGGCTAGCAGAATAAATACTCCCATTTAGATTTCCCAACTCTCTCTCTTGTGAGTTCCTGAGCAAAACAGTAGGGACTTCCTTGTCACCTCCAGTCCTCTAGAGCATGTCCCTGTCCTTAGTATCTTCTCTTTCTGAGGGGCTCTTATTACGGAAGCAAACTCCCTGTTGGCAAACTCCTGACTTTCTTTGCTGTCTTCCTAATTACCAGCCACTGTAGGTTTTGACTGTGGTCTCTTGCTCTGTTGTGCAGTATGACTGGTGTTCCTGGATTCCCAACGCCCCTCCAACAATGCGCTGCCCTCCTCCAACAGAAAAGGGGACAGTCACCATCGAGCAAATTGTGGAGAGTCTGCCAGACAGGGGACGTTCTTGTTGGCATCTTGGAGCTGTCTGGGCCTTGAGCCAATTCCAGGACAAAGAAGTAAGTCAACCTCCCTGCTCTAGGTGCTGGAGATGTGAGACTATGAGGGCCATGGCAAGACTGCACAGACTCATGAGACTGTAGTGCTGCCCTGTGCTTGACTTGGCCATTTTCACCTTTCTGTGGAGATGTGTCAGTCCTGTGGGTTTGCCCGTGTTCTGCCAGATGCAAACCAGCTCTGAGCAAGAAGTTGTATTTTTACTCTGAGACTGTCTCAGCCATAATCAAAGTTTTTAAGCTTGAGCATAGCATTGCTGAATAAGGATGTGGTGAGGGAGGCAGAGGGCTGCAGAGGCATAAGGGTTTTCTCCATTCCTTGCCCCTGCAGTGCTGGGGAAGAAGGTACAGCAGCGCTGTGTCCCCATGTCCTGTTCCTTTGGAAAATCTGCTCCAGTGCCACGTGCACTACAGCTGTGGCTTGTGCCTGGTGGGTGAGGAGTGAAAACAAAACAAGCCTACAGAAGACTTTGCAGGCGTGGTCTGTAGCTATTTCCCTCATGTAAAATGAGGTTGTAGGTACCTGGTTGTTTCACACAAGGGCTCTGGAGAATGTGTTTTGAAATCCTTAAATAGATGATGATGGACAGAGGGTACTTCAAATGCAGTTTCTCTGTAAGAAGAAAGCAGTACCAGCAGAGAAGCTTGTACTACGGGGAAATAGTTCCCAAAGTTCCCAAAGCAATGCTGGTGTGCATATTGGCAGTGCACTTTTCAGAGCACCCTTAGAGTCCAAGCTGACTAAAGCAACTGTCATATTGAACTCTGAAGGACAGTTTTAAGTCAACAGAATCTTCCACTGTCACTGAATGAAACAGTCATCTTCCTTTTAAATCTCTGGCTGTGAATTCCCCTCTCATGATATCCTTTTGTCTAGCAGCATAGATGTTTGTGTGGCTATACAGAGATCTAGCATAGGAAGCTCATCTGACTGACCACTGGCCTGAATAAAAGTGCGTGATTTTCAGTGGTTGAGCTCTCTTTAGGTCAAAGAGGTGCCATGTAGACACCTGAACCAGCACCACAGAAAGATGCAGGAATGGAAAGAAGCAGCCAGCAATAGAGGGAAGGTGTAGGCTAGCTTAAATATTGATAATAGTATTTTAATAGAAGCATTTGTGAGGTGAGGCTCTGGGTGGTGTTCTGCCAAATGGCATTATGTTGAAACAGAATTGCCTTTGCTTTCTCAAAGCATGATTTCTTGGTGTTTTTCAATTAGCTATTTCTGGGCATGTACCCAGATGAACACTTCGTGGAGAAGCCGGTGAAAGAGGCTATGGCAAAATTCCGCAAGAATTTGGATGAGATTGTCAACACCATCACGGAGCGCAACAAGAACAAAAAGCTTCCTTACTACTACCTTTCCCCAGATCGCATTCCCAACAGTGTTGCTGTTTGAGCACATAAGCAGGAGAGTTTGGAGGCCTGTAAAGCTAATGATGTTTTTCTATTATATGCTTCTTCAATTAGCTTTTCAGAAAAGGATAAGGAACCCACTCTCTCCATCAGAGCTGGCTTAAGTCTATTTGAACTTTCAAAATAAATTTGGTTATGACCAATCTTGCAAACAAAGTCTAACTGACAACCCTCTAGGTCAAATTTGTTACAAATTTATTCTTCCAGGATTTTTAAACTAATCTTAGAATCAATAGACATGTTTCTGTTATCTTTCCCTCTCCTTGTCAAAACAATGTAACCACAGATTCACTTACCCAATGGAAATAGTATCGTGAGCAATAAGCAGGTCACATTTTAAAATCCTTCTTGTTTTTAATAAGTGACTCTTGTGACATAAAAAATACTACCTTTAAAGTTTATGCATTGCTTTGAATCTGATTCATGTCAAGTATTTTCACTACTACTGTGAATATCCTAATCAGGATGAAGGTAGAAGCAGGAAATTTTCTTAACATAGCTGATGGGGTTTTACTGCTTTCTTCCCAAGTTCATGTGAAATGACATCTCATAGGAGACAAAAATTTTGTACCTACATAAACCTAAGTATTTTCTACATAAAAGTAGGAAGGTTTGTTTTAGCCTCTGCCAGCAGAGTTTGATGTCATTCACATGTAGGGACAAAAGTTCTACTTAAGGCAGTGGCTGCAAGTACAGACCTAGCAGTGCTTACGCTCAGTTTCTGTTTCATTGCTGAGCCTGCTGGGGTTTGTGGACAATTTCTTCTGTTTTGTGGGGAATGAAGAGGCTACTTTGTATAATGGAAAAACTTGTGGAGAAGGCTTAATTGACAGCTTCTAAGAGGAATCTTTAGATTTGGCCAATTAAGTGTAACTGGCATATTCTGTCTTAGTTATAAACCACTGAGTTTTGTCTGTTTGGTTTAGAGGTGTTTCCGTTCAAACACTTGGGCTCTGGTAAAAGTTGAGAAAGTCACTGAGAAAAGCAAAATTGAGGTTTGTGAAATTTAAGAGTTGTGGTTTTGCTGATTAGAATTTGGGTTGATTTTTCTGAGAATTTGTTCCTTGTACTTGATCTGCTAGCATGCAGTGAGTTTTCTCAATAGATAAGAAAGTTTCTTGTGCTAATAAAACAAAACTGAACATCTAGCTTTTATTTCCTAATTCAGCATCTAATGCTGTATGTCTCAAAAACCTTGTAGGAATAGACACAACACGCTGTGTAGAGAAATGAAGCTTATGTCATTGAGAAATACAGTTATTTCTATCATGCATGTGTGATTTGGAAAAGAGTACTACTAAAATAGACATCCTTTCATATGAAACAGGTATGAAAACTGATTTTAGACCCTTTACAGCAGACTGATTCCTGAGGTTAAAAGTAATAATGGCAACAGAAAAGAAGCAGATACTTGCAAATAGTGAAGTGCTTACTCTTCCGGGGGCCTGGGTGTACATGTTGCTGTCCCACTCTCAGCTCCCTTTTCAGCTTGTCTCCATCTATCAGAAAGTCATCTTCCTGTGCATGGGCCATGTGTTCCTTCCCCACATCTTTAGCCATGACTTGCTTAGAGGTGTCTCCTAAGTCACGGTACTGAGGTACAGTACCCACTTGCAGGTTCCCTCCCAGGTGGAAATGAAAGTATCAGCTCTCTCTGAAGTGTGTCGTGCACTCAGCTTGTGATAGACATTAGAGCTTGATGTGCATCGGCCCAGTGCTAACAGGGTTTGACAGCCAGTAGCTCATGGCTGGATGGATGTTGCTACTGGCCAGTCCAAGGGTATGTAGCTGACTCTTCAATTCAAGCTGCCTTGCTGGAAAACCAATTGCAGTGATTCTCAACTGGCTGGAAGATTGAACTAGGTTCAGGAAGCTGTTTCAGGAAGTCCTACCAGGATATCTGGACCTGCTTTCCTCGTTTTGCAGGGTAAATTTAACTCTATAAACTACTTTTGGGATTGTCCCTTTCCCAACCCCCAAACATACCTTGCAATAATATGATTCTCGCTGCCCCTGAAAACAAAGCCCTCATACTTCTTAGTTATCCCATATGAAGCAAGCTACCCTTTTTCCATGAATACCTATTTTACAGGTGGGGAAATGGAACAAGGGCAATGAAATTCAGTAGATCAGCTCTGATTCGGGGTTCTTCCTTTTTAGAAAGAATGTGACAAAGTTGTTTATTTGAAGCAATCTAGTTTAGCCTTCTAGAAAGCAGAAAACAGGTTCAGGCTTGGCTGCTCAGAATTACTTTCTCTGTTGCATGTTGAGCAGAACATAAAATAAACCCCAAAAGATGTGTTTCTAACTAGCAAGTTTCAACCAGCAACTGCCCTTTCTTGCTACAGTAATAGCGACATGGTATCTAGGGAGAAATTGCTCACACTGAGATAGTATCACAAGGGCATAGTTTGCTTTATTTGTACTATAAAAAGGCATAAATATTGCACAATCAGATGTGGCTGGTACATTTAGAGGTTAACTGAGTCGTGGGTTTTTATGGCCAGAATACATGGGTTTGATTGCTTAGACTGATCTCAGCATAACCCTGGCATTTGGATTTCTCTGAAGCATTTCCCTCTTCAAATTCAATGCGGGGTGCTTGATCTAGGAATCATCTGTGAACAAATCCACTCATGATGTACCAAAACATGATTCACCCTGGTGCTTGAGTCAGTTGTCTCACTGGTGAATCCCTCATGCTGTGGGATAAATGAATCCTTTCATGATGTGAAAGATAAATGCTGTGCTTCTAGTTCAGTGTGCGTTCTAGCTTCATGTCTTGCAACAGATGGCATGCTTCTTGCAGCAGCCTTGTGTGACTGAAGATCCTTCTCTAACCATGTTCCCTACTACATGCTTCCCCTTTCTTTTGGTAAACTCAATAATTTCCTGAGTCTTTTGCTGTAAGACTTACTTTAAACCTCTTATCTGTTACCACTGTGTGCACAGCGTGTGGGCAGATGACAATGATGATTAAATGGCTATTGCAGTCATTATTTCATAGGCTGCATTTCCTCGTGCTTGCAACTGTGTATCTGCAGTTTTTCCATAGATTTTTGTCACAAACCACACAGCAAATTATCTGTGTTACTGAACAAATTTCCTGTTTGTACATATGCAAGCAGTGGACCATACCCTCAGGGAGTAAAAGAAATATTAAGTGAGTTGTTCAAATATTTCCTTCTAAGAGTTGAGTGGGGACCTGGGCTTCAGTAGGTCTCTATCAAGCTTCAAATTCAGCATACCGTATATCCAGCAGCCTTTTAACTTTAGATTTGCAGTGTTTAAAATCCAGTAGGTGGCGATTAGCCTCAGTCTCTAATTACATAGCTGAGTTATTGTACAATCATAGAGTAGTTTGGATTGGAAGAGACCTTGAAGAT
Organism: Melanocharis versteri; assembly: GCA_013397845.1. NCBI lineage: Eukaryota > Metazoa > Chordata > Aves > Passeriformes > Melanocharitidae > Melanocharis > Melanocharis versteri. The sequence goes on along the minus strand of VZTG01010512.1, from coordinate 92,522 downwards.
CATCTAGTTCTAACCTCCTGCCATGGAGGGTTCTATCATCCAATTCTAGAAATACTTAACTTGTATTTAACTTAATCAGATTTTGCTCTTAAGTTAATAGAGGCTTTTGGCTACCTGCATATAGCAGAATACAGCAGAGGTTTCTGGAGAGCCTGGCCAGCCAGTTCAGTGGAACTGTGCAAGATACAGCAGAGGAATGCCTTAAACTCAGTGCAATTACCACAGCCTGTGTCAGCAGTGGGAATTAGACTGAGAACATCTTTTAATACAGGACACTGAAGAACCATTTCTTTCCCAACTTGGTGCTTGTCTGTAGAGCTCTTCCTTCACTCTTCAGTACCTTGTCTGAGCACCTCCCTCTTTCACATGCATGAAGTGACTAACATCATGTGCAAACTAACAGCTGTCACATGTCAATCGTCCCTCTCCACTTGCTGCCTAATCCTTTCAGGATCCCTTTCAGGAGAAATCCCCATAGGCAGGTGGTGTGTTGATCTTCCTGAAGACTTGGCAGCAAAGCCTCTGAGTCCTCTTGTCTCTGCAGGAAGTACAGCAATGGAAGAGCCACCATCTCCGGGGGAGCTGAAGCACTGGATGACTCTCATCTCATTTAAATGGCTGTAGATACTTTATAATACAGTGTTCTTTGGTTACAGCCTGCTGCTCTCAGAGGGATGTTTTGCTTCATTTCACCAATAAGCTGAGCCATACCATTTGTTTCAAAGATACTGCAGTCATGACAGCAAGGGGAGCTCTATTTCTGCCCTCAGGCAGTATCAAATATAGACTTCAACCTTTATTTTCTTTCTGGTTCTAGGGTCAGATCTAGACAAGCTGCATGACATAATGAGCCAGTTCTCACTCATCTGTGAGGAAAATATTATAGGGGTAATTGTCAAAGTTGGTTGGTAACTTTTCAGATCTGCCAACTTCATAAATATCTTTTTTACATGTTCTAGAGAGCTGTGTCTATGGCACTGTCTGCTGCCACTCATATACTTACTAATAGTTAGCAGTATCAATCTTAAACAGCAATCAATAATCAGCATTGATCAATATCCTAGTATTGTAGGATAATCTATCTGAGGACATGTTTACTGAAAAGCAGAGATGCATGGTGACAACCCAGCCTGATAGGCTGATGATCAGGTGTCACAAAATGTTTGGGTGAAGCTTTGAACAGTCTGGCTTTGGTGCTTGCCTGGTCACCACTGAGCTTCAAATGGTAGAAAGGCTGTGTTTGGTCAGGCCTTAAACAAGCAGCTCTGGTTTGTCTGGCCCTGTGGAAACAACAGGGCAGAAGCAGGCTTGCTACCCTGCTGTGTTTGTGGGGAGTATGTAAGTGTTGCCTGATTTTCGCTTGGCCGCTGCATTTGACCCAACATAAACATACTCATTAGCAGGCTTCATAGAGGACTGCAGAAAATCAGATGTGATTTTGGCATGAAGAAAAATGGTTTTTTACATTTTAACCTAAAAGCAATGGATTTACACCACTGGAATCCTACTTAAGCCTGGGTTGTATCAGTATATTCAAGCTGTTTGAGCAGCAGCATTTCACAGCAGGTTTTTCTTGTTTGGGGAATAAAAGGCCATCTGGAAGCCTTCTCCTTCCCAGGAACTGTACTGCTGAAACGTTGTTTTTCTGGCATCATTAGATCTCAAAGGCTAATGAGCACTACATGATTTAAAAATGGGAGTACTGGTACTTCTGTCTGCATAGATGGAAGTAGAAATAATCAATAAGCATGGCCAAGATTTAGTTATGTTTCTTCTCCCTTTTGTTTTACAGGGCTAACTCGACAGCAAAGATATGAATAGTTCTCTTAAAGCATACATGAGAAATGTTTCTGGAAAGAAAACTTTCTTAACAGTACTTGTATCTCAAAAGGAAATCAACAGATGTTGTAATAGAAGGATGCAGGAGGCTTTGCAAAATGCATGTACTGGAAGCAGAGGGTCTGAAGAGAGCAGTGACAGAGCAGGTTTGAGCTGTGTTTGGATGACCCACAGAGAGGTCTGGAGCTTTGCTGAAGTAATGGATCATATTTGGATGTACTAATTGATCCAAGCAGCTAATGACAAAATGTCTTTCCGTAAGGTTTTTGGGAGTTACACAGGTGGAGATCCAGAAAGTAAATTTGGGAACAAGCTAGGAGCTCTCCCTCAGTCTGGATGAATCCTGGATGAAGGTTCTTGGCTCTGTTTATGTGAAAAATCTCCCAGAACAGATGTTACCAATCATGAAGAGGGAATCTGTGCTTCAGCACTTGACCCTGTGTGTGGAAGACTGCCAAAGGAGACTCAGTGGGAGTGACCACATGTGATGGGTCAACACTAAGAATTCAAGACTTTATAAACACTGAAATCTTGTGAAATAAATTTCTGAAAGACCTCAGAAATTATGTGAATCGTAGTATCATAGAATATCCTGAGTTGTTAGGGACCCACAAGGCTCATTGAGTCCAAGTCCTGGCCTTGCACAGGACAACCCCAAGAATCACACCATGTGCCTGAGAACGTTGTTCAGTTGCGTCTTGAGTAATATATAAATGCGAGAATAATAAGAATATATAAAAACAAGAATAAAAGGTGTCACAAGCAGGTTGTTGTCTGAAGACTTCAGCTGCTCTCAGAAACATGCAGTGCAACCTCACTGCATGGGCTAAACTTCCCTGTTCACATTTCCTTCACCTTTGGCAGAATATGCTGTGCTGGAAATGGGAGCACCACAGAGAGGAGGAGGGAGCTTGTCCTTTTGGTGAGATATTGCTCTGAACAAGTTACTGGGGAGACTTTTGCTTGAATCATGTGTGACTTGGCACTGGTAGAGAGTTAAACACACTTTATTTAAAAACCTGAAGACTGATAAAGAGCAATAAGGGATAAATTAGGAGCAACTTTTTGGACACCTATACCCATGTGTCACCATACAGCTCATATATATGTGAAGAGAAATAGGCTTCCTGGTATGTTTGCCTGGCAGTTTCTTCAGGCAACTCCAAGAAAAGTGATTCACACAACATACTTCCAGTGAAGCATGAAAGCACTGTTGAGTGAAACAGTGCTTTGGTTTCATTGGTTTAGTTTGGTTTCATACTACTTTATCTCTTTTAAAACTTTATCTGCTGTATCAATAGAATCACTTAACTGCTGCAGTCAAAATCACATCAAGAGCCAGTAGCTAAAGAGAGAAGAATTCAAATAAGAAGGAGGACCAGTGATTGATTTATCATCACAGACAATTTTTGAACTCAGTCTGGATGAATCTTGAAAGATTATGCTGGCAGCGTAACAATCAAAAATTTTTTGTGCTGTAGAGACGGTCAAGTCAAACTGCATTAATTTATGGTTTCATCATTTATAAATGCGTATTTTAAGAGGAGAACCCAGTTTTAGAGGAGTCAGGGAAATAAAGAAAAATCCTTGAACAAGTGGAAAAAATGTAATGGGTGCAGTTATGTATCTGCAGTTTTTCTGTGATACTTCCTTATGGTTTTGTTTATTGCTTTTGGTATCATTTGGTCTGCCAAAGTTCATCTGTCTCTAGGCCTTCCACGATGAATGTTTTCACTATGAGTAAATTCACTGGGAAAAAAGTGCACGTAAAACCAGGTTTCCTGTTAGTAACATGCGTAGTACAAGTAATGAATGGTATTTTCACACCAAATCTTCTTAGGCCAATAACATTTCAGAATATATTTTGGATGTAGTTTTGGTTTTCCAAATCTTGGGTCACTTAAAGCTGGAAAATGTCACTCGTTTGTTCCTAGTGCAGAGTTAAACCACCAAACTGTTCTTTTACTCTTTTTACTCTTCAGTCATTCACAAAGCTAATTAAATTCATAAGACCAGTAAATGCAACTTTTTTCATTGCAAAGAGTGTAATTCTCCAGTCTTTCATTTAAAGTCAGCTGGCTTTCACCAAGGTTTTTGAAGGAGGAGCTTGGCTCTTTATTGCTATAACAGATACGATTCAAATTCTGTCCTTTTCTTCGTAAGTATGACAGTATCTTGCTGCTAATGGTGTTGATTTTCAGGCTCTGAAAATTACTCATAACTGCTTGTGTGAGCTGGTGTCACCCAGACTGAGCCATATGACCAAGATAGCCCTTCACACACTACAGCATGAGAACATACTGGCAGTAAAAGAAATCATGCACTGCTTCCCCATGCCCCCTGTGCTGGTGAGGGCAGCAGGAGTATTTGTGAGAGCTTTGCCAGCGCTCTGTGTCCCCATGCACACAGTTGTCTGTGGCCTGACTTCCCGTGCATGGAGCGCTGGCAGGGGACGACTGCGCATTCGGACCTGGAGGGGAGGTTAGAGAGGGCAGATGTCATGCAGCTGTGGGAGAGTTTTGGCTTTCAAGGGTCTGGATGTGAGCCAGTGAAGAAAACCAGAAAGAAATACTTGACACAAGTATGACATGAATCCTGATACAAGTTGCATGCCTTTAATATTGTGGGTCTTTCATGCATTGTCACCGCCGTTCTCTTGCAGTCCTGGAACCCAGCTCATTTCAGGTAGAAGGTGGTTTGGTTTGGAAGCAGCTTTGTGACTGTATTTAGCTAGTCTGCTGTGCTCTGGGAGGTCATCAGGAAGGCTGAGAAAAAGAAAAACTCTCTCTTTGTAGCAAAATGATGAGATCAGAATTTTCTAGAGTGTTTTATGATAGGTCTATGAAATGAGAGTCACAGTGGCCATGACCTCTCAAATTCCAGGTGTGGGTCCTTGTGCAGGATGGGAAGGAGTGCTGGAATTCTTGGAGGGGTAGTCATGGGGCAGGCACATCCCTGGGGAAGTACCACAGGGTGTGGGGCAGGCAGGGAGAGGTGCCTGTGGCGGGACTCCTTCCGTCTGGGGCAGGGCACCAGAAGCAAAGAGGGAAGGATGCCAAGGGGGCTCGGAGCACAAGCTTTGAGAGTGGGAATGGTCATAGCATCGGTGAGGATCACACAGGGACAAGTATCGTGAGAGATGAGTGAAACTGAAGCAGGGCCCAAAGCTGAGCAGCGAGAGAAGCTGAAACACCAGAAGTGAAGCAGCCCTGCAGAGATGCAGAGGAGAGTTCTGGAGAACTGCTGGAGCCTCCAAGCGGCCTTGTGGGGTTGTGGGGGCTGCCCTGGCTCTGGACTCTTAAGTAATCAGATGTTCTTGTCGCTGGTGCCCTCTGCTGCTACTCGACTGTGTTAATATTTTTTAGAAATATTTCTTGTTCTTTGCCAACGCTGTACATATTTACCCCCTGGTAAACAGAGTGTTCTGGCATCTCACTACAGGATTTCTAAGAGAGTATTTGTAAGCATGGAGATAGGATTTTCCTCTTTGATAGAGTTTTACTTCTGAGAGCACTAAGGTCGCACTTCTTTACATCTCAGCTATTTGTGCAGTTGTCCCTAGTGACCCCTGCTGGTCTGCTTTCCATTGGAGTCAGCACTGAGCTCAGATTCAGATTTTCCAGGAGCTTATGTTTTCACCTGGACATGTCTGACACTCCCCTGGTACAGTGATTTTTCCGGTTTTAATCACACAGTCATGGCTTTACATGACTGACTGCTATTGACTTTGTCTCTCTGTGGTTATCAATATAAAAACACTGAGTCATTTTGTGTAGACACCATTCCCATGCCTTGGGTGGGTACAGCATTTTTGCTTGATGAATAGTCAACAGGTTCCATTATCTGAGATCATAAAATGTGTTGATGACATTTACTGAAGTTGTCCCAGCACTTCATCTAGCTACAGCCACATAGAAGACTCTCTTCCTTTCTCAGCCACAGCAGAAACACCAGAGCAGCAGTTTCTGGAGCGAGGTGGTACAAGGAGACCCCCATGGGTGATGATAAAGGCAGTCCCACAGCAGCAGTGATGCAGCTGTGAGATATCAGTGTGGGGCCTTTGGGGCTGTCACAAGCTCTGGGACTGCAGGAGTGCTCTCAGGCACATCGTGTCACCGACTAGTCAGTCCCTAAGCTCTGTCTCTACCTGCATGTCCAGAATCTTGCAACTGAAATCTGCCACTCTCTTTGTGCATCTTTTGATAGCAACACGTGCACAAGCATTAGTGTGTGTGGTGGCAGAAAAAAGAGACTCTAGGAAGCATCAAGTTTAAATTTGTTCATTTTATAAAGTCTGTGTTTGAGCAGACCCCTTGCAAAAAGAATGGTCAGAGCAAAGCAGGGAGAGAAAGATCAATTATCTTATCTCTGAAAGCAGAGATGGAAACCTCAGAAAAGGAATATTCATTGTCTAACTCCACAGCAGAATGATTTTCAGCTTGTTATCAATAGGCTTTCTCTATACTTATTTGACTTTCATAATCATATCAGAACTGGATCATAGCTTTTTCTTTCCCAAGAGCCTGCCAGGCCAAGGTTGAAGATCAGTTATCGTATTGTAGAGAGGTCTTTTTGAAGATGACAAAGGCATTACTGGATAGTTCTGCTCTTATTCATTCCCATGTTAATCCAAAGTGTTTCTTCTGAATTGAATTTCTACATATTTATATCAGTGTGTTGGAGTAAATAGTCCCTTCTCATACAGAGATTTTCTTTGATTTATTACCTGGTATCTGCATTTGTAATTTCTTTAGCTGGGGTCCCAGGCAACGTACAAGAGGATCCTTCTTGGCAGACAGGGAAATGAGACTTAACTTTGAAGCCTTCCTGCTGCTGAGTCCATCCTTGAGTAGGGAAATCACCATGTAGCTGTATCTCTTTGCATGAAGTGTTTCGTGGTAGTGGCTGCTGTGTGTGCATTCCAAGGAGCTGAACAGCAGCGGGGAGAGGAGGATCCCTTCAGCCATATTTACTGTATTGTTTTAGAGTTAGGCCCTGATCTTCCACAAGCTTCTGGCAATGTTTTAGACCCTGGTAATCCCCCACAAGTCCAGCTGTTGGACAAGTGGGAAGAGATGGTTTATGAATTTGAGGCATAAATAGGATCCCAGCTGCTTTCAGGGAGGCTGGATGCTATAGTAATGCTGGTTATCAATATCTTTAATAAAACAAAGATGGAAAACCCCAAGATGTTGGACCTCTGCAAATCCCTGATTCATTGCCTATGAAAATTCCAGCATGGCCAGTATCAGCCAGGAGAGGGCCCTGGGATCTCAAAACACTCAGCCTGAACACCTTACACAGTTGCTAGTGGGACTGAACAGCAGCAGGATATCCTCTGACAGTCGAAGAGGTGGAGTTTGGGAGAGAGGACCAGGCTTTCCTCACCCTTCCAGGCACAGTCCTCGATGGGGACAAAGAGAAGACTGAATGAGGGGCTGTAGCAAGAATTTCAATTGTGTAACTCTTGATGGGATTAATTGGTTAGTTCACGAGATTAAGGGTGTAATTCTTAGGTTGAACAGGAGACGGAGTTGCTTTGTATTAGATGGCAGCACTGAGAACCGGCCTAAAGGAGAAATTGTTGTCTGACATGGTCGTTTTAGGAGCAGCCTGAAACATGGAAAAGAAGTCTGGATCTCAGGTGTAAAAACACATGTGCAGATATCCAACTTCTTGGGGCACAAAATGATCAATCTCTTGGTACAATCGCTCTGTCGAGGAGTATATGCCTTTCGGCACAAGCTGTAAATGAACATCACCCAGGTTTGTCCAAATTTCTGTAGCCGACCTGCAGGTTGTGCATATCCCAGTGCTGCAGGCTCAGGTGTGTTGGATGTGGCCCACGTGCCCCTCCGCCACAGACGCAATCACATTGCACCTGGCCATTTGTTGTACAACACATTGCCATCGCTGGGGCAAATAACATGCCTGGCCAGAGGCCTGGAAAGAAAGAGGATCCACAGAGCACCTGAGAAAGCAGCACATTTGCAGCACCTCACCTTCTCTAGCACAAAACTCGCTGAGCAGCTGTCTGGAGAAATCTCTTTGTTTATCCATGACAGTGTGAACCCTGGTACTTCTCTTTGGACTTGGGATAAGCCAGGCAGCAGTAGAAAAGTAGCAGAGGAATGTCCTATTGATTGTGGAGCCTGTTATTTAATTTTTGAGCTATAAGAAAAGGCCGATATTTTTTTCCCTTGGAGGGTTGAGAGGAAAAAGGAGAGAGGTGAGAGAAACAGCATATAAAGAAAGGAATTGATATTACCTTTTGGATTATTTCCCCCCAAATTTACTTAACCCATCACAGACATAAGGAACTTGTCATATTATCACACCAACAGAGTGAGGCTATATATACATGACTACAGTAGATTCAAATTTCCTTATATATCAATGAAAAATTAAATGAAAACACAATGGCTGAAGCAAGTAGTTTAGAATCCTTTTAAAATTGGTATACCATGGCTATATATTATCCAGCTAGCTGTATTTATTTTTATAAATATATGCTTTGTCTCATCTAAAGTTGTTTGTTGCTTTCAACTGCTCTTTATATTAGCCAAGATATATTTCCCCTTAGGGGCAGGAGGGGAAGTGCCTCAGAAGTGCCTCCTTGATCTTTGTACGTCCCTTTCTTTCCAGTAGCACAGCGTGTCTTTCCATGGAATGAAGTGGGACCCCTTGCCAGGGTGCCTTCCAGCATCTCTCCCTCCTGCTTCCTGCTCTGCAGGCCATAGTCCCCTGCAGGGTCTCAGAAGTGGGGTCACAGCCCCGCTTCCAGAGGCTGCTGCTCACAGGCTGTACCCCCATCCTGCCTTTATTCTGCCACCCATTTTCTTTTAACCCTGTGTACCTGCTACCCCCAGATAGCTCTTGTCTGCTGCCCAGGTTTTTGTGCTGAGGCTTCCTGCTAGCAGCACTTGGAGACCTCTGCATCTGACCAGTCTCCTATGGGGAATGACAGCAGATCCATGCTGCTTGGAGCTTGTTTTCTGGTCTCGTATTTTGCTTAGAGTCTTCTCTTTTCTTGGCCTACAAGTACACAGTCTGTGAGACATTCTAAGTTCAGAACCTGCTCTTAGGGGTTGGACTGATGATTTTCTGCCTCAATAGCTTTTTTCCCCCAGGCAGCAGTCTGCAAATGATATTCAAATGGACCCATGGAAAGCAGAATTACTCTGCCTCCAGGACAGACACAAACCTCTCATGAGGATGAATCCAGTATTGAGGCTAGGGCTTGAGGAAACTCAATTCAGGCTTAGGAAAATCTCTTTATTTCATTAAAAGAGGGCGACAATGTTCTTTTTTTCCTCTTTCTCAATTTTTCCTTTTTTAAGGCTGAAACATTTCTAAGCAGGCCTTTGCCATCACATGATCTATTGGTACCCTCAGGTAGGTCGGTACACTTGGATCAAATAATAAATAATAATCCGTCCTTAATAGCTCTTAGTCTAATGAGTCAACATACCTTACGTGAAAGGTCCAATGTAAAAGGTCATGGAACGCTGAAAGAGGTCATGGAAGTTCATTTTCAGTGAAACTTAGTGACAAAGTCTGATGTTGGAACCTTTCAGGTGATGCCTGGATTGACTGAGTCCATTAAGAAACATGTAACCAACCTATTTGCACTCATAAATCAAATATCTTTCTTGCCAAGTCCTTGTGAAATATTAGACAAGCTGTGCAATGTTTGTTTTGCTTTTAGCAGCTGTGTCATCTGAGCTGTTGAATAGTAAGAGAATGTATTGTACAGTACCACATGTGGCTCATTCTGCATCTTTTGCCATAGCACTACTGGGAGATTTACTTCAATTAATAACTTTATCTGAAAGTTACAGAGAAAGAAGGATGAGGTACCTACCCAGATATTTTATTTTCTTTTTTTCTGACATTTTTTCATTGAAATATCATATACTTCATGCCTCCTAAGTGGCAAAAATAAATCATAGTTAATGTTCTCCTCTTTCACTATTCCAAATAAATGAAAAAGGGTAGGGCACGTATTTCATGTTTATGAGAGAGAATGCATTAGGCATTAGGCATCACAATTTCCAGAGGAGGTGATATGTGTAGGAGAAGGCAGTGGTTGGGAGGGGGGGCAAGAGCCACTTTCACACTTGAGGGAGACAGGGATGACACCTGAAGCAGGAGAGTCTTTACATGGGCCCTTTTTACCCAGTGATCCCATGCATGAAACCTGTAGTGAGGGAGGACTGGAAGAGCTTGTTGCGTGCTTTGGAATGGGGCAACAGAATCAATCCCTGAACCCAGACTGCTGCCATGGAAGAGAATGGCCCCTATGGGCTCTGAACCGATCACTATTAAACATTAAATGAAACTCAAATACAATGATTAGCTCAGAAAATCTCACTTCACCGTGAAGTAGTCACATACTTTGTTTTAATCAAGTGAACTCTGCCTTTGGCTCATTGACAAGTTTATCTTTTATGTTAACTTTCAAACCGTTGCTGCTTGTGTCCCACCAGGAAAACAGAATCTGTTCATCAGCTACCCAGATACTGCTTCTGAGTTCATGCAAGTTCTTATTCCTTGTGGGATGCAGGCCACAAATAATGCAATGGCTCAACATGCACTGCCAGAGCATTTCATGGCTGATTTTCACGATGGTGAGCAGACAGTGGAAGACATCCTAGAAACTGCCCATTGACCCCGCAATTTCTTCTTCTCCCTCTGTCACTGTGTAGCTGATGTAGGCCCTCACCCAGGGATTGATGGGGTCTTTGGCCAAGGCAAATCCTCCATGTCTCACCTGCCTCTGTCCTTGTACCCCGCAGCACCACTACATACTCACCAGTCTGGCACTGACTTCTACAGATAAAAGGTCCCTCCCAGGCAGTGCCCTCCACCCTGTCCTGGGCTTTCTGCATTTCTCTTTGACTTGTGGCGTAGTAAACATGCTTCTCTTGCTTTCCTGCATCTTCTGGCACAGCTCTTCTTTCTCAAGTTATTCTACATTTCTTTGCTTACCAACTAGAGTAGTGAAACATGATTTTCACTTTTACTGCCTGCTGTAATTTGGCATGTTTTAGAAGAAAAGCCCAACTGACAGATACCAATGCCTGTAAACTTGGAGTTTAAATGTTGCTAGTTTCTTTTCTTCATTAAAAAACTAACCTCCCAAACAGTAAGAAAAAATCCATCAATGGGAACAGGTCTGGCAGATTAGGCTGATGAGATTAGCTGATGGTGTGTTCTCCTGCAGACATCTGTGTTGTATTGCACTAGGGACTCCTCACAAAGTGCTGTGGAAATTGCTGTAGCCTGACTATCTACACAACCAACAAAGTGAGGATTCCTCCTCCACCACCATCCTCTTGCTAGGACAGCCCAGCGCTGGCTGTGCCACTGTGGTGGGGTCACTTCTTGGGGTTGTTGTCTTTCTTTGATTTCCTCCTTTATCTCCTCAAGCCACTCTGCTACCTTTGTGCTTCTGTCTCTGGCAGGACTCAAAGGCACGGTGAAGGCATACATTTTATCACGTGGTGTCACCATCAGTCACTGCTTTTTTTGTGTTTTAAATGCATGATTTATCATCTGTTTCCCTTATGACTGTAGTTATTTGATATCATGACATGTTAACAAATGTTTTGTTACTTGATGACTGCTGAATTCTTCTTGAATTTTAAATTATTTGGTGAGTTTTTCTGTTATCATTTTTCTTTATGATATGCACTGTTTTCAGAGCATACAGACAACCAGCAAGTTACATGCTTCCATGATTTTTTGTGATGATGATAAGCAATTTTCTAAAGTTGCAGAATGCCTCTAGTTAAGGCCCTAGCCTGAGTTTGAGCAGTTCTGTGTTCAGGTCTGGTTTGTCCTGCAGATTCCTTTTGGAAAGGCACGGTGGGCACTCTGCCTCATCATGACGGTGTTACACATGGGGACAGCTAATAATGTTGTCCCTTTGCTTCTCCATCTCCCAGAGCACAGACCTTTTGGATGACCTGCTGTACACCACAGTGGTTCAGCAGCTGGTCAGGAGGAGCTCCACTGCTCATGCAGGTAGCTGAGAGCAGCAATCTCAGGAAGTCTGCTAAGCTCAGACACCCTCTTTGAAACTGGCAGCCTTCACTTTTGTGCCTCTTTTTACCATGTACAACACCTGCCTGACTTTTCCCGTTTCCTGACTCTTTTTTTTTTTTTCCTGACTTGGGGAAGTGCCTGTTCTTTCTTTATGCTGACCATAGTCTAGAACTAAGCACCTTTATTGAGGGATGATGGGGTATAGCAGCAACATGATGATTTACTGTTGGTGGAGCCACAGTACAGGTCAAGGAAAGGCTGTTACCAGCTTCATTTCCTTGCCCTTCTGATTACTAAAAAGCAGTTTGCCATGTATTGCGAATGACTGATGAACTTCACTGACTTCATCCTTTTTCAGCTGAGTTATGTTTTGGGTCTGGTGAGTTCATACATAAATATTTAACCAAGTTTTTTTATCTAGCTGGTCAAATGTAATTTCTGTGACCTGAAAACTAATGATGTGGTTTGTATCTTATCTCTAGTACATCGTGTAGCATTTTACAAATAGGGGTGTTACACAAATTGTTGAATACAAAAGAGATCACTGAACTTTAATATTTGCTGACCATGGCAGATCCTTTGTCAAATTGCTGCCATAAATAAGGCAGAGGTTGATATTGTATTTTCTACACAGCACTAAGGAAAGTCCTGTCTGAAAGCAGTAAAAGTTTAGTAGCTAAGCTGTTGCTATTCACAGCAGAACAGGCAAGATGATTTCCACAGGCTACTCTGCCAACTTACTGTCCTGGTTTTGGATGGGTAGAGTTAATTTTCTTCATAGTAGCTGGTATGGGGCCATGTTTTGGATTTGTGCTGGAAACAGTGTTAATAATTCAGGCATTTTTTAGTGATTGTTGAGCAGTGACAGCCTCAAGGTATTTTCTAATTCTCCTACCATTCTGCCAGCAAATAGGCTGGGGTAGAACAAGAAGTTGTGAGGAGACACAGCTGGGACAGCAGATCCCAACTGTTCAGAGGGATATTTAATACCATATGGCAACATGCTCAACACATAAATTAAAGAGAAATAGGCTGGGGGCCACTGCTCAGCAGTGACTGGGCATCAGTTGGTTGGTAGTGAGCAATTGTTTTTAATTTCCATTACTTGTCTTTCTTGAGTTTTATTTTTATTTTTAAAATTTCCTTTTCTCCTTCTCCTTCTCCTTCTCCTTCTCCTTCTTCTTCTTCATCATTATTTGTTTCAATTTCTAAAATGTTCTTGAGTCAACCCATGAGTTTTCTCACTTGTAGTCTTACAGTTCTCTTTCCCTCTATCCTGCTGGAGAGAGAGAGTGAGTAAGCGGCTGTGTGGTGCTCAGTTGTCAGCTGGGGTTAAGCCATCTCAGTGAAAATGTTTAGTGAAATGTCACATTATAATGTAAAGGACATAGGAACCCAAGGATGGGTGTGCTGGATCATGACAATAGGCAAGGCAGCCCAGAATTCTCTCCAACTCCAACACTAGCTTAAAAATTAGTTCCAAAGGAACAGAACAAGACCGAACATGGCTACCACAGAGGAATATTCTTTCAGACTACTTCAGTCCCTAGTGATTCCTGAGCTATCAGTGGTATCTTTGTGTTTGAGTACCCTCAATGGATTTTGCTCCCATGAATTTGCCTGGTTACTTTTTGGACACATACATCTTGAAAAATGGTGTTCTACAGCCCAAGGGTATGGCGTGTGAAAAGCCACCTCCTTTTGCTTATTTAAAAATATAGAAAGGAACAAATACCAAAAGTTGCTACGTTTATTTGTGCCTGGATGCCAAGGAATGGACACTGGTTAATAGTCTGTACCCAGCTTTCCACTGTGCAAACTCTAGATTTCTCTGTAACAGGATAAGGGAACAACTCAGAAGAGCAGAAATGATAAAATTTCCTAGTTGAGATAAAGACAGTTAAACAAAGAGAAGGAAAAAAACCAAACAAGTGATGCAAAGACTCACCACCAGAAGACTCATGGCCAGACAGCCTCTGAACAATGGCTGCATTGGAGAGACAATTCCTGTTTTCATTGCCGAGCATGATGGATTATCTCTTTGGTCAGTTTGGGTTGGTTGTCCCGGCTGTGTCCACTCCCAATCCCTTGCTATCCCCCAGCTTGCTACTTGGGTTGGGGACAGAGAGAGCAACCAAGAAAGCCTCAGTGCTGTGCCAGCATTGTTCAGCAGTAGCTAAAACACTGGTGTGTCCTCAACGCTGTCACAAATCTAAACCATGGCACCCCACCAGCTGCTGTGGGGGAGCCAGATCCAGTATGCCTGAGCAGGCTGTGAATACACTTGAAGGGGCTGTTCTGGGGAGTAGAAGGTGCCTGTTTTCTCACAGACCTAATCTGGAGGACAACAGAAGCAAGTGAATTAAGTGCAGGTCTCAGATCAAAGGCTACGTATGAACACAGGACAGAATCCTGGGAGCTGGCCCATACATGCCACTAGGCAGGCCCAGCAAAGCAGCAGCCTCTCGAAGGCATTCAAAGGAAGGTCTGGAATTTGAAAGACTGGTTCATACAGCAGCATCCCACCCTGTCAATCTGAGCTTAAATTTGCAGGTGGAGCCAGAGAATGGTGCCAATTTGTGACAAGACCAGAGGCCCCAGCATCTGCTTTCCTACCATGCTGGGAAGAAAGCTCAGAAGAAGGCAGTCTTTTAGGTGCTTCCTGTGAATGTGAACTATATCAGGATGGGTCTTTCAGACCCAGATAAGCATTTCATACTCAAATAGCCTTTTCACATTCAAATAATCCCTGTCTTTCTGTCATCAGAGGTGACCCAAGACCTTTGGCAGTTAAATCTCTTCCCAGTAAAACTCATGGAACCCTCCAAGCAGCTCTAGCTTTATTCCCAACACCATTTTTAAACCCTTCAGGGATTATGTGAGTAAATAGATAAATAATAAAAAAGCCATGTCCGGATGTGGGATGATGCTGCAAGCAAAGCCCCGCTTTTCCAGTGCATTAGGCTTCACAGCAGTTGTTTACCCTCAGGGCTGCCAATAGAGGAATGCAAGGCACTTTATCTTCAGAAGTAAAGGAAAAGAAAATGCAAACAACTGGAGTTTTGCCTTGATGACAGTAAAACGGACTGTTCTCAGCAATATAATCATCCCTCCAAAGCCAAGAAGGTTCTTTTCAATTTCACTCATCTGCCCACTTCTGGTTTTAAATACCCTGGTGTGCAGTATTCAGAGTAATGCCCATTGTACTAGAATTCACAGAATTTGTTGCCGATAAAAAAAACCCATTAGGACCAGGAGAAATGAGCAGGGAATTAGAGTAATCTGCCTCAAAACAGCTCCTTAGCAGTCAGACACGTAAATCTGTATGTCTCTAGAGCCTTCCTTTGCAGTCAGGGGAAACAAACTTCTTCAGTGACTGACTCATTTCACAAAAATAAGCTCATAAGCAAAGTGAGATGACCTGTTCTCTGGAAGTATCAGTATTTTACCACTAACAGGGGAGACCATCACCTCATTTGTACACCCACCTTTTTAATATCTAAATTTAAGACATGATTCTTTCCCCAGTGTTGTAGAAACTGCTAGGACTCAGCTAACTGGGCTAAAGATAAAATCTGCCCATCCTTAAAACCCCATTTTGACAACTCAGTAGAGAGCAAAGTGTGATGTTTACAGTATGTCTGGCTATTTTTGTACACATGAACACTCAAAAACTGACTGAACAAATGTGGGCTCGAGTTCTAAGCTAACAAGTTCATGCAGGATGACAAATTACTTTCTGTTACCATTACCAGGGAGACAAAGAGAATTAGATACATATATATTCTTATATATGGGATATATAAGGATATACAAGATTATATGCATTTTAACACATCCTTCCAGCATTGCAGCATCTAAGGGGTCAGTATAATTTTGGCTATGTGTCTCAAATGATGATGGAATGGGATGGGCAGAGTCTTGGCAGGTGGCAGAGCCTGTTTCTCTGACTGAAATGGTCCCTGACGTGGTTGTTCGGGTGGGATACCCCTAATCTGACGTTAGTTGTCTGAAAATCTGGATGAGCTCCCTCTCTAGTGTGTAAAGAGAAACAGGCACTGCCAGAGGACACTGACACCAATTTAATGCACAACCATTGTCAGCAGGAGGTGCTTTACAGAGACCCGGGTGTCTGAAGCAAAGAGCAGGAGAGTGGTCAGAGTGTGACTAGAGCCTATGGGATGATGGGCGAGGGCTCTTCTGTGGGGCAAGACCTGCCCAGGGAGCATAGCAATGAGGACTTTTCTCCCCTGCTAGGGGTCTGGGGCTGTAAAACATAAAGCTTCTCAAAAACAGAGGGGAAGGTGGGAGGGGGAAGAGAGAAAATAGAAAAGAGCAAGCTGTTCCAAACAGAACTGTCCAGAGAGATTTTGCTACAGAGGACTCATACTGACATTAACTCAACTGAGTAAAGCATTGTGCTAATAATGCCAAGGTTGTGTGTTTGATCCCTCTAAGGGCCATTCACTTAAGAGTTGGACTAGATGATCCTTGTTAGTCCCTTCCAACTCAGAATATTCTTGAAGTGTTTGACCCACTTCATTTTTCTTGCCAGAATTATCCACTGCATTGTCTTTGAGCACCAGTTTCATAGATCAGAGGTAAACAGAGATAACCAATCTTCTTTTGCAGATTCTCATTCAGGATTACTTTAAGAGGAATGTCATGTCTCTCTCCCATTACACAAAGACTTCCTAAGGTAATGAAACCAATTTCTTTTTTTATTCCACTGATACTCCATTCCACCTCTTAAGCTAGAATTGTTACCATCTTCTGCTCTCTACCTGTCTTCATCCCTTGTTTATTTGTTTCCCTACCAGGGCTTTGCCGGGTCTGAATTGCCATTACTTTAGGACTATTACATAACTAACAAAGTCAACTTTGTGAGCAGAACATTCATTCTTATCATGAGCAGATTAATAAGTAAACTCATATCTCAACAGGAATAGGAAGTCGCTATTGGCTAATTTCAACCACGTGCTTTGGTACTACAGCGTATAAATAAGCATGGATTTACAGGTCCAGCATCAGGCTTTTCCAACACTTGACTTCTCTTCCTCAGGCCACCATGGAGGCCCTGGGAGCGACCACTATTTTCTTGCTGGTCTGCATCTCGTGCCTTCTCTTTGCTGCATGGAGAAGCAGATCTCAAAAAGGGAAGGAGCCTCCTGGTCCCACTGCATTCCCCATTGTTGGAAACCTGCTCCAGATAAACCCATTTAATTTGCCTGAAAGCCTGAAAGAGGTAAGGGACTGTCTTATTCTTTCCTATGTTGTCTTCATGGCATATAAAACAAAGTCCAGTCCCACTGGTCTCAGGTAAATTCACAAGCTTAATTTGCATTGACTCAATGTTATTCAAACAGAAACAAAAGGTTTCCCAGATATACATGCTTATAAAGTCTATATATTGCAATGCAATAATATATTATATTTCTAATATATATATTTCTATTACAGGTGTATATATATATATATACACGTGTGTGTGTGTGTGTGTATTATAAGTCAGTCTATATATTTGCAATGACCATACTGAAATGAGTCCTATGCTGACCTCACAATTTGTACCACAGTACTACAATTTGCAGTGGATTTGCAATCAAGGCACTGATGCTGTTGCAATATAATCCTGTGCCCAGTTCCTCACCATGTTGGCAACACAGCCTGGCCCTTTTTTGGGGCAGAACCCTGCTCCATTTTGCTGCCTCTGGTCCCTAGCAGATACACAGGATCTCCTAGGAGTGGAAGTAGCAAGCGCAGAAATTGAAGTAGAAAAGTTTGGAGGTGAATTGTGCTGTCCATTCCCTCTCCTGACTGATGTCACCCATCTGGCAAAAATACTCCTTTGAGAGACAGCTTCGCTGCTTGTGGTCAAAAATCCTTTAGGCGTTTGCTTCCATATTGTGTATATAACTGATTTTAGAGCTCATGTAAATTGTTATCCACTATGCCCTGCACAAAGACATTCTGAAATGTTTTGTCAGCCCTGTGAAGGGCTATTTTCTTTTCTCAGATTTGGACCGGATACTTGCCATTTCCATTCATATTCCCTATTTCTTGTACGATTCCCTCTTCCCTTGTCTGTAACTCATAGTTGAAAGATCTCTGCGCTGTTGTTAATCAATGTCATGTCTCAGCAGTGCTAGGACAATGGCACATCACCTCTCAGACCTCTTTGCTACACGTCACGTGATTATCATTCATGTTGTCATGTTGTTCTTTGTGCTCATCTTTGCTACAGCTCAGTGAGAAGTATGGTCCTGTCTTCACAGTACATTTGGGCCCACAAAAGGTTGTGGTGCTGTATGGCTATGATGCTGTAAAAGAAGCTCTGGTTGATCAAGGAGATGACTTCAGTGGAAGAGGCACTCTACCACTGGTTAAAAAACTCTTCAAAGGCGCAGGTACGTCCTTGGTAATGCCAGCATCCAAAACAGATGCTGTCAGTGCTTCAGGAACACAGCTGAGAGGGCAGTGCAGGAAGGAACAGTAGAGTTCATTTACTACTTTTATGCAGACAAATTAGCAATTAAAGACCAAAAACCCAGCTCATTACTTGGACCCTTGAGTAAACTGGTCCCCTGGAGAACTGTTTAAGGTCCCAGGATGGCTTCACTGAGTGCCTTTTTATTTCCAGTGTGCTTCAAGCTCTGGCTAAAATTTTGTACATTAAATGTGCCTCTAAGGTCTTACATTCATTCTCCCATTTCTGAATATATTCTGAATATGCACACAGCTAAGGAACCACCAAAAGGAAAGTCCACAGCACAACAAAGATAAGATAATATAGGCCTACCCAGTGAGGGCCACACTCCAGATTAGGTAATGAGATTATTCACCGGGTCGGTCCCCGGTATGGCACTTATAGTAGATATTCCATGATATTATATATATAGTGCAGTACCAATGGTATTGTCAATAATGATATGCTCTATGAAGGTGGACAGCAGAACATTTGAGTGGTTATGTCAGTGTAAAGGCCTTGTGCCCAAGACCAATTCAGTGTTATTTCTTACTTACTTCCTAACATAGTTTTTCTTATCCTGGGAATAAAGTCAGTTTTATTCAAAGTGCTATGACAGATGGATCAAATTTGTCACCTTCAGAATTGCAGAAAAGTTACGGTTTTGGGCAGATGGCAATTGCAGTGTAACTCCACAGAGACGTGTCTTTGCATGCTTAGTACTTACTGTGTAGTTCCCACTGAGGGGAAAAAAAGTCTGTTTCATCATGGAGGTCTATTTTTCCTCCCTATGTCAGGCATTGTGACCAGCAATGGGGAGACCTGGAAGCAGCTGCGACGATTTGCACTCACCACCCTGCGAGATTTTGGGATGGGGAAAAGGGGCATTGAGGAGCGAATCCAGGAGGAAGCTCATTTTCTGGTGGAGAGGCTCAAGAACACACATGGTATGATAAGGACTTCGTGCCTGCTGAGACACTGTGCATATCTGCAATGAGACAATGAGGGGTGTAGGCTGCTTCACAAAGTCTTTGACCCAAGGAGTGAGCGTACGGCTGCTGTTTCTGCTCCCTGCTTCTGTGGGCAAAGTTATCAGTGCTGGCAGTGGGTCAATCAAAGGCACTGTGACAGTATGGAAGATAAAAGTAAGAGAGGCTTGGAAAGTGCCTTTTAACCTATTCTGCTTGAGGAACAAGACAGGAAGTGGCAAAAGGAATGGCTTTGCCACAGAACCACGGGTTTGACAGAATTCAGCCATGGAGACAGTGCTGGAAGCTGTTGGCTAACCAAATATGCTCTTCTTCACCTTGTCCCCTGCAGCTCTATGTAAACAGATCTTGAAGAAGTAGGTGACCAGAGAACTCATTTGCAGATATTTGGGGTTGGGTCCAGCCCATCTGAACACTAGACAATATGTCCCAGTATTGGTGGGGCTGGACCCCATTCCAATGGGAACAGGGACTATTGGCTGCTTCTGAGGGAAGGGTATAAGGTTACCCACTTGGTTTCAACCTGTAAATGTGTTTTCTGGTAGTATATAAGTCAGTGTTACTTCTAAGTACTTCCCCTGAGGGTGGCACAGTGCCAGCCTGGACCCCAGGTTTCCTTTTCATTGCCAGCCCTCAATGTGTGCCTATTCTGCAAGGGGGGAAAAGCAGATGGATCTAAAAGAATGATAAAGCATCACTGTTTTCCATGAGCCACTAGAAAATTCAATCTGGCTTCTCAGATAAACATTTGTTTTATAAATCAGAGAAAACACTCTCACCTGCATTGCTTTTATCTTTCGACTATCACAATAATACTGTATTTCTTACGCCTTTATGCAAACCTCTAACTCTGGCTCACTTTGTTACAGCATCTTTTACTGTGTACTAAAAGGTTTTGCAAGCAAGATATATATGACCGAAAAGTAAAAATCCATGATTTACCCTTAATGCAATTAATAAATAGCTGTGACTAGTATCTTCTACATTCAGCATTAATATACTCACCGCCTCTAAAACATCCACTGAGTCTTCAATGGCCACGGAGTCACCAGTCCGGCAGAGAAGAATTGGTGCTATTGCTCCTTGGAGTAGTCTGCTACCAAGTTGACATTTTCTCACTCTGTGTTTTTCTTTCAGGATTTTATACCTTTTCATGTAATTGTTTCTCATTTCGAAACCCTGAGATGCACCTTATCACTGTCTGTAATTATAGCTTTTATTTCTTTCTTGGGTCTAATCTTGCTTTTTGCTGATGCCATAATTCTCCTCACAGAAGTTATGCAGCTGTGCTATCAAAACTAGACTTTGATCACAGGCATTTGAACCCCAAGGAGAGGGTTATATAACAGAGGTTATGCTAATAAAGTTAATAAGGGGAGTGCAATAACCTAAAGACATGGTTCAGGCAAAGTCCCCATGGTTTCACTGGGATTTTGTGGGAATCTTCAGGCTATTTCTAATAAACAGTCTATAGGGCAGACAGGCATGTGCTAGCTGAAGAGGAACTAAGGCACTCAGAGCAGTGTTCTGCTGAGGACAAAAGAGATACTTAAACCATTGTAAGAGTGAAATTAGTTCACTTCAAGAAGAGAAGAATAAATTGGATAAGCCCTTCACCATCCTTTCAAAGGAGCGTAGAACTCTGGATCTCCAGAGAATGTGAAAATACCCTGCAGTGTCAGAGGAAGGGATGATCCACGAAATACTGAAAACAAGATACCATTTTTTTTGGTGGTTGTTGCAGAGCAACCCCTCAGCCCTGGCAATTTCCTAGTCCATGCTGTTGCCAACATCATCTGCTCCATCGTCTTTGGGGATCGGTTTGACTATGAGGACAAGAAATTTCTAGCTTTAATTGATTGGATAGAGGAAAACAACAGTCTCCAGACCTCTATACAAACACAGGTGTGTGTGGTTTTATTTCATACATTTGTTAGTTATCATAATATTTTATTAAGGAATATTTGTTCATGTTACTAGTTTTTAATTGCAGTGGGTTTTCCTAAATCTGAAAAAATTTTTGAAAGTTAAAAAGGCAGTTAATCAAATTCCTGCTGTCTTTTCCTTACCTTATAGAATTGCCATTGTATGTCCAAAGGCTATCATTGCAAAAGTTGCTCAAGTGCCATCTGTCCTTGAATGTAGTGAAACCATAAAGTAAATGCCAATAAAATCCTGAGTAAGAAAGACATGCTGTTCCAAAACAGTTTAACTGTCCCATTTTCATAGTTACAATCAGGAGAACATTTTATTGTATCCACATTAATCAGAATGTGTTTTTTCAAAATTTTATTTTTACAGCTATACAATTTCTTCCCAACTGTCATGGATTATTTACCTGGGCCTCATAAACAGCTGATAAGAAATTTTGAAAAAGTTGATAAATTTACAACAGATATCATAAAGGAACACCAGGAAACCGTGGATCCCACTTCTCCTCGAGATTTTATTGATGCTTTTCTTAACAAAATGGAACAGGTACTGTAAGAGTAGAGATTTATTGGAAATCGCTACTTGAATCACGTATTTTCTTTTTACTTGTGATGGGGCATTGGGTTTTTGCAAATGCAGAGGAGAACTTGCTCTTCTTGACACATTGACTTCAATTTTATCCTCTCCATTTTCTCATCAAGGATTTTTAAACACAGAATTAACGGCATGAGCCAAAGTGATGAAAGCTGAAGACCAATGTGGTTAATGTAATTCAGTGCTCCTTCCGTAGCAAAAAAGGTTCATAATATTACTCAGTAAACCTACTATAAATGCTGATGTTTTAGAGAGTGAGTGTTGTATTTTTGAAAGGACATTAAATGTGTTCATAAACGTACATTATGGGTACAGGACTTTTCTTTTTAAGCAAACTTCCTGGCTTTATCATTCAAAACCATCTGCCAAATCTTCCTGCAGGAGAAAAGGAATGGTCACTCAGAATTCACCGTTGAGACCTTGAGCAGAACCACACTCGACTTGTTCCTTGCAGGAACAGGGACCACGAGCGTCACACTGAGATTTGCAATTCTGATTCTCCATAAATACCCAGAGATAGTAGGTAATGGAAATAAATAGTTTTAAACTTTTTAATAGGTTGTGGGATCAGTTTGGACAATTCCTGTCACTATGACGTGGCAGTAGTCCCTTGACTAAGGAAATATGCTTTTGCAGTGTAGAAATGTGTATTAGTCTTACCTGTCTTCACAGGAAGCAGATGTTAGCACTAAGTATATTCATATATTCCTGGTGTGCTAAAAGCAAATTTTGTTGTAAATATGGGGAGAGGTTTAGGCAAACAGATGGACTTGTTCATTCAACATTTACTTATTTCTTAACAGAGAAAATGCAAAAGGAGATTGATTCCGTGACCGGCCGAGGCCGAAGCCCCTGCATGTCGGATCGGAGCAAGATGCCCTATACAGATGCAGTGATCCATGAAATCCAGAGATACATTAATTTCCTTCCTCTTAATGTCCCACATTCTGTAATCAGAGACACCAAGTTCAGAGACTATTTTATCCCCAAGGTCTGTTCCACTGTGTCTGAGAAAGGTCATAATCTCTTGAAAACAATAATGTGTTTTGTTCTTTGTATTTTATTAAATTTTCAAAAGCACTGAAATGTGATACTGAGTTGAAATACTTTTTTTTGGAAGGGGATTCTGGAAATTATTAAGTCCAACCCCTTGTATTAGGAAAAAAAGAAGAAAATACTTTTTCATCCTCTGTATGAAGAGGGAGATATTTCTATTTTTTGTCACATAAATGTAAGTTGTAATTTATTTGGAAGTCATATTAAATACTCTAAATAGACTCACCATTAAAATTCATTTTAAAAATCTTTGCCATACCAACAGCATATATTTTCATGCATTTAATGTTCATTCAAAACCGGTTAAACTTTGACTACCCTTCTATTTAGCTCTGGCAACTTCTTAGTGCCTCCTTGCTTTAACATATTTCAATTGTACCTTTCTTTTTTGTTAATTCAGGACACTATGATATTCCCTATGCTGAGTTCTGTCCTACATGATAGCAAGGAATTTCCAAATCCAGAAAAATTTGACCCAGGACATTTCTTGAATGCAAATGGTACCTTTAAAAAGAGTGACTACTTCATGCCATTTTCTATAGGTAAGACCTCTTGCTATTTCAGATCCTAGACTATCCTCTCCTGGAATTTCTCTGAAGATTTCAGTGGCTCCATTGCCATGGTCTGTACAGTGATGTCACGTGACATCTGCTAGAGTAACTTCCGGGCAGCTCTAACCTCTGCACTAGCATTTCAGCTGACTTCCTTCTTTTAGCAAACACAAAAGCTCCTCCAATGCCTTCTACAAGATGTGTATGAAGTGGGACTCAGCCATGCAACTTGTCTCTCAAACTTACCATCAAATAGCAGCAGAACATGAGCAACCAGAGCCTTCAAACTGCCTTGACACACTGAGCGCTCTCATTGTTCTAGACCCTTAGTTCCTAGTTTAATTCATGCTTCCCCAAAATACTGCAGTGTGTCCGTGCATTCTGAGATGTCTAAACTTTCATGGAACAGTGACAAAAATCAGTTATCAGCAAAATACTCCACTGTCACCTCAAATTTTTTTTTTTTTTTGCTTGTAGGAAAACGCAGCTGTGCAGGAGAAGGTCTGGCTCGGATGGAGATATTCATATTTTTAACATCCATCCTGCAGAACTTTACTTTGAAGCCTGTTATGGATCACAAAGACATTGACATTACCCCAGTAATCACCAGTCTGGCAAGTATGCCCCAACCCTATGAGGTCTCTTTTGTTCCACGTTAGCCAAGTGAAGACAGTTGCCAGCTCCCAAACTCATGAGGCTTCTGGTTGAATGACAGTCATTCCCCAGTCTGTTGAGAATGAAACACTCAGACCATTTGGTAGATACTTTATGGAGAGAAGAGTGCTTAGAAAAGAAAATTGTATGGTGCTTTTATAATCACCACAGCCAGCTCTTAACAGAGTAGGCCATCACACAGGGAAGGACACAGCTCCCTGTGCAAAATTATACAGATTCTCCTCTGCATCTACCTCACCCAGCTCTGGTTCCTGTCTGGCTCCTGACATGCCAGGCTGTCTGCTCTAGTTCTCTGAGAGCCCTGCTGCTGCTGTCCCTATCACCTGAGGGGTTCCAGCAGGAACAGATGCTTGTACTCCAGGGTTTTTACAGACTCTGCTTGAAGTACCTCTCTCTGTACTTTCATTTTGCTTGTAATCTATTTGTAAAGGCAAGCATAAAACACTGAGGGGTTTTTTGTGTTAGAAAACGATCATCTATTGTATTCTTGCCCCAATACTTACTGTCTACTGGGGTGGGGATGGAGTTTATCAGTGACTGGGCAGATGGGTCATCCTCTATGTGATTATAATGAAGGTTTGTGAAATTACAATTTATACTGAAAAATAAAGAAGTATACAGAATTGTTGTTTTTCTGAGATCCCAGAACATCTTTTAGTGAAAAACCTGTGTCCACAAAGCTTACACTCCAAAATCTCTTTCAAGTCTTGTACATATCTGACTGTTTCATTTCACTCACTTACATGAAATGTACTATGACTTGAAGAATGAGCTGGTGGATGACCTGTAGACTTCCATTCCCAATGTGGGATAAAACTGCACTGACCCTATCAGAACCCTAACCACAATTACAAAGCTGTTCATTGTGGAAAAAAAGGACAAATTAAATAATACCAGGATCCCCCCCAGTGCCATTTCCTAGATAAATGCTAGCTTGCATCTTCCCATTATCTTATGAAGTACACAGAGATCACTACCGTAATGTAACAATAAAGAAGAAAAATTATAGATTTTACATGACTTGCCAAGCATACATGTACAGATACATAACTGGCATTTCCTGTCTTGATCACATTCCCATCAATGTATAATATATAGTGATTACAGTGAAGACAGAGAGCTGAATCTGTACTACATGGGAAAAGACAGCAACTGTAATATTACCACAATGGCATTAACTGTTTGTGTGAAACAGACAGAACTTGCTTCCTTTCAAAGATTAACAAGCTAGATATACCATGAGTTACTGGCATGGCATTGCAAAGACAAAAAGCCAGAAATGTCACAGAATTACAGAAATGTCTTCTCACCAGATAAAAAGAATGCACTCTGTACTTCTCTTTAGCTGTGCCACAACTAAAATAGCCAAAACAAATCAGGGAGCAGCTTCCTTGTTCCAGATATCTTCCTCCATGCTGAAAAGTCAAGGAGGCAGCCAATGCAGATTCAGCAAGAAAACAGATTTAGCACTCAGAGACTCCACCATAGTATGAAGTGGACTTTAGGATTAGGGGAGGTCTAAAGCCATGTGCCCTGATTCTGAAGACTGTGGATATCTCCACAAAGTACTGCTCTGAAACTTGGATTACTTCAGAATAACCTGTTAGAGCAGCTGGGCAGAACTGTCTTTAAGATGTTGGAAAAAAGAACTCTCCTCTGGAACGGAACTCTTCTGCTTCTGCTAAAAGAGCCGTATTTGCTAGGCTGATTTTCGTCCCCTGGTTTGCAGTTGCAGTTCAAGCCATCAAGAACTGCTTCAGCTCCAAAGTGGTTGTACAGACCATTCTGACACTTTGCCCCTGGACACTCATCCATCAGCCCTCCCTTTTCTGTTTTACTCCTTTAAGAACCCACTACTTTCTTACTATATTTTCCACCAGAAAATGCTGCAAAAGAGAACAGTGAGATTTAATCTCCTTCTGGACCGCCTCTGGAATTTCTCAGGGGCTCTCCAGGTGAAACATCTGAGCAGTAACCAAGTTTGCTTTTGGACTGAAAATACATTTTGCCAGCACAGTGCTGTTCACACATACCCAACTACGTCTCTTCTATGGTGCTACTCTCCAAGGACCCTGCCATCCTTGACATGATTTGGATTCTACCAGTGACACAGAGGTCCTCAGGCAGGGAGGGTAACAGGTACTCAGAGACACAACTGGGAACATAGCTGTCAGCTCTTGGCCTAACTGGGATGCCACTGCCACACCATCCTCCAGCCAGCCAGGAAGCCAGTCTCTAAAATTTCCTCACAAATAAAAAAGTAACTTGTGCAACAAGCCCCTCTTCTCACTTTTGCTTCCTGGAGGTGGAATACTCAAGAGTTTGTGAAGGAACTCACTATTTCTTACCTTTCTTACCTGAAAACACTACGCAGTTGGCGACAGTGCATGGCTAGAAGGATTTCCATCTTCAGAATCCCTGGAGGTTTTCATCCTTGTAGTTTTAAAATGGCACTGTATTTTTTATATGCAGAAAAGAAACTGTTTCAACAGAAACAGGACTTGGTCCGTCCTGTGCCTTTCCTGCGGGATCTGTGGTTTTCCCTGCTGGCACTGCACCTCCTTGTGTCCCCCTGTAGTCCTGCCAGGTAACACCGCGAGCACAAAAATGCTATTTTTATTTGAAACCCAGTTTTTTCAAAGTGATGGTGAAGGCTCTCGAAACCCATCTGCTTCACTCTTTTTAAAGAGAACTAGGGAAAAGTGTCCATCCTGACTAATTAGTGGCTGTACACAACCTGACAGCATGATGATCTTTATCACACTGGCACCTGACTAGACATTCTTTTAAACACTCTTTCGAACCACTTCTTTCCTACATATCAGCACTTGTACTGTCTTCAACTGCAACTCACTCAAAAGCCAGCTTGAATTAGTTAAGGTCAATAGGTACAAAAAAAATATCCTTGGAGTAGCAGGAATACCTGTTGAGTACAAAGGGCTCTGCCAAATCAGCAACTTGGGACTTTGCTAACCTAGTAGAGAAGCAGCTTTTTTTTATGCTAGGCATGCCACTTCAAAAACTACTAGGATCAAAATTCACTGGTAAAGTAGAGAAAGGATCTGCTAAATTAACTGGCATGTGATAAAGTAATATGTCTTGAAATTTCACCTGCGGTCCAGACAGTCAAAGAATATAATTGCAGGAATACTGGATGCAGAGTTTAAAATATGTTCTCTTCTATCATCTCCAGTAGCTTGAAGGACTTTGTCCTTATAAACAGACCCCTTTGAAAAAATAAAAAAAACAGCTGGTGTAATCTTTCCAACAGAACTTGAGAATCCAGAGAAATAGATGCGGCAAGTTTATTGTAAATTTATAGTAATTAGTCTCTCTATTTCAAACAGATAAAAGGGGATACCAAAATGAAATGTTTTCAATACCCCACCCGTTAAGTCCAAAGGTCCAAGTATCTTCCCAGCACAGAGCTCAGTGAAGGAAAAATTGAAGTTTCGGTCCTGCTGCTACTTAGGGAAAACGTCTTTACAGATTACAGAAGACTTTCCCTAGACCAAGTATTTCATGTGGAAAACAGGACTAACACACATATAGCCAATATCGACAAGAGTTAAGAACAAGCTTCTACTTTTCACTGCAGAACTGAGGCAACAGTACCCCTTGAGAAGAGGAAAATATTATTCAGCCTTAAGCCTGAATACAGCCTACTGTGTTCAATAACTGGAAAAAGTTAGCAGTCTCCATGTTAGCTGTAACCAAATCCTTGTCAACATACAGAATTGCTGTTGTGCAAAACCAGAGATCAGTCTGATTCACTGCCCAACTCCAGCTTATAGACTGTTGTAATTTCATCGTTTCTCCAGTTTTTTGTACTTGGCTTCTGCAGAAGGAAAAATAGTATTTTAGTACTGGGTAGGTAAAAGCCTTGCATACTGTAAGCTAATTTACTGTATCATTCAAGACGCTTTTTTACTAAGTCATTTAGGCAAATATAATTGTACAATAATTTTTTTTAAGAACTCAGTGCTTAAGTCAGACAATAATATTCATTTAAGACATGGGGACTTGGCTGCCTGGTGGAACATTATGAATCCCTCAATTTGCAAGGTTAAACATCAGTCTTTAAAATATGAGTCAGTGCATACCATAAAAAAGAAATCAAGCCTCACTAATAAGCAGTAGTTTAACAACATCTGTACCAGTCCACTATAATATAACTTGTAACATGAATCTTTTCCCAATGCTTATCACTTCACACACAATGTCTGTGCTCAAAAGCAGCATAGGCAACTCTGCAGCTCAGATTTGTCAAACAAAACAGAGTTTACTTTCTTTCTTTTTAAATCCCTTTGCAAAGCACTATGCTGCTAGGTCTTAATAGTGGAGGATGATAGTTACCAAGTTTTTTGGAATATGCATCCAGTTTATAAGCTGCCTGCTCCAGAGCTGCAACCTGTTCCTCAATTAGGTTTATCTGTTCCAGATATGGCTGAAGATCAGCATCTTAAAAAAGCATAAAAATTTTATCTGTCAATTCTCAGTAATGCACTTCCAAGAAACAGTTCACACTTGAAACACAAGAATTTCTTATTACATTCTTCAGATAGGATGGTTCAAAAGGTCCCCTCCCCTGCCCCAAAATTAAGTAGTGACACTGACAGCCATGTTCCAGGAAAATATGTAATGTTTAAGAGTACTGTCTAGTCTCTAACACAAGTAACAAGAGAACGTGAATTAAATGAAGTGTTATTCCTATCAGATTGAGAATCTGGGGTAAACCAGGACAAAAATTCAGATGTATTTTCTCTTGCAGCAGTCTACAGAGTCTAAAGCTGTTAAGAAATATACAAAACTGTCATTGTATAGTACCACTTATATATTAGTGAGTTTTCTTTCCTTCAGCACTACTGGAGTGTGAACCTTCTGACTCTAAGATGCTTTATTTCCCACACAAGTGCACCACTCATTACACCCCTACCTTCTTTGGTGTACTTACATTTTTGATTTAAATCCTTCAGATTTCTACTGATGTTTATAGCAATATCTTTCATTTCCAAGTACTTCAAGCTAGTCAGCTTATTCATATTTTCCAAGAGTTTGTAGTCTTCACTGGTGGCTTAAAAAATAATAAAGTTTATTTTAATTAAAGGTGATGCAGTTTGAATAGTGTGCAGACTCTTCAAGAGGACAAGAGATTTCAAACCAACAGTCAAATGAAGCACAACAGTTTAGATGGCAATACAGGTTATTAGTATACACTCTACAAAAAGATGACATTTTGTGAATTGCAAAAATCAACTGCACTGATGAATTCACTTCTAAAATTTTTTTGAGAGAAACTGGTACCAACTCCTCATATTTCTACTCTGAATTCTGTCAGTTAGACACTTATGTTTACAAAACTGATAGCACAAATCCAGACTGGTAATCTGTACCATATACCCTTCAAGTCTACAAATCAGTAATGCTGTGAAGTGCTTTCAAAATTAGAGCCTATGCAATGCACTGACTTAGTGAGCAATTTACTTTGCTCCATTTAATTTTGCACAGCAGTTTATTCTGAACCATAAATGTTGGAAAACGTGTATGACCCTTGCTCTCAGGAAAAAAATAACTCCACTCTCTGTAGTGCTTTCCTCCTACTCTGTCTTAACCTAGACCACTTTTGTTTGATTGATTTTCCATGTACAAACTTCTTCAAGACGAAAAAGAATTATTTTTTTAAGCTGCTGCTATCACACTGAATTGTTCTGAAAAATAATTGTGCTATTCCGGGACTTCATTAAATTAACATAACTAATCACAGTGTTGTTAGCAGCCTAGCAACGTGCCAAATTTGGACTGCCAGTCTTACCAGATGTAACCTAAATAGTCACACTTTAGACAAACTACACAACAGATTTCTTTGAAACAAAGTGAAAAGAAAGAAGAACTTGCAGGTCAGTATTGCAGTGCCTTACCTGTCAGTTCACCTGTCAAGTAAGTGGCCATTTTGCTGAACATGTCTTTGCAGAGTTCATTGATGTCTGCCTCCGCTGGCTCTTTAGCTTCCTCCGCAGTTTCAATAGCAGGATCCTCTACTCAGGGTAAAGACATTTCAGGGTTAAGGCAAAACTACAGCAAGTCCAGAAACACACCAGAAAGATTAAATGGTCCCATTTTTTTCCCCATCGAGCTGCCTACAGCTACTTTCCATGTAAGTTGTCTACTTTATACTAAGGGCTAACTAACCATGGCAGCTTCTTTGAAGAAGCACCAACGTTAATTCAAAACGATACTTTAGGGAGCATTCAAGAGACAGGCACCCGGCCTGACCGCACTGACAAGTATTAGCCCCCTCCTCTGCTCAGACAGCAAAGCAATTTGGGGAGAACTTCTGAGTAGCTGAGCACGGTGCTGCTGTTTATTTCTAGTCCCTGACTCGGAAGAGAAGCACAGCTGCCTCAGTCTGCTTCCCACGGGCTACAACAGATCCCCACCTGCGGAAAGCAGCAATCGCCGCTTTTCTTCTCCCAGGGCGTTTCTACCACAACCTGCCCTTGTTCGGCCCTTCCTCGGAGCAGCCCGGCATCTCTTCCCCAACCCGACAGGCCGCTCCTTCCCCCGTCGGCAGCGTTTGCCGGCTCGCACATAAAGGTTGCTCGAGGCCCGCGGCTCCCTCCGACCGAAGCGGCGCGGGCAGGACCCGGCCGGGCCCCGGGGCGGCAGCGGCAGCAGCAGCCGCAGCAGTAGCCGCAGCAGCAGGCG
>VZTG01010512.1:0-61629 GCA_013397845.1 Melanocharis versteri | reverse complement strand
GGCACCGCCTCCTCCGGCCCGCGCCAGGCCCGGGCCCGCCCCGCGCCCGGCGCAGGGAGGAGCCCCCGCAGCCTCCGCCCCCTGAGGGGCGGCCACGGCGGCTGTGCGGTGTGCGAGCGCTGCAGAGACCCGGCTGCAAAAAAGAGACAAAAACGTGGTACGAGGTTACTTTGCCTCAGCTGTTAAAGGCAGTGAAGCAGGACCGAGAGCGCCTGGTTTGTGCTCGATGCGGCTGTGCCGTCAGCGCGATCACTTCCCCCTTCGCCACCGCAACCGGACCGCTCCCTGCAAGAGCACCGGCAGGACTCTCACACCGCACGCCCGGTTCAGGGGCTGCTGCCAGCCCGACCCTCACGGCAAACCCTTCAGTCCTGTGTTTGAGGATGTCTTCCTTTGGCTTAGTTGATCTGGTTACACCTGCAGGTCTTAATGCGATTTAAAAGCATCTCTTCTGTTGCTGATGAGGTGGTCAGGAGACAAGTACCGGCACGATAGTCTGTCCTATAGGGACTGTGGTACTTGTTGCTGTAGTTGCCACAGCTGTGTCTACATAGGTTTTTTTCAGTCCATAGTGTACGTAGCACTATACTAAGATAGTGCAGCTAAGAATGAAGCCTGTTGTTAAAAACCTCTGCCAGTAGTAAGTATACAAATTTTTATTTAGAAAAAAGTAAAGAAAAACAGCATTCCCTCTCCTCCTTTTAAGTAGTAAATATATTTCTTGCTGTTCGCAGTGGAGGGGAAGTTTCTTCGTTTCTTTTTTTTTTCAGTACAGCAGTATATATTTCTCTTCTTAGGTGAGATATCTTACACCACTGCTGTTTAGTTTTTAATGAAGCGAAAGTTGTTTCTGGAAGTAGCTTCCATTGAGAAGCTATTAGAAGTATAACTGTTCTTTCCTGGCAATGAGTGCTTGATCTCTGTACTGACTTCAAACTCAAATGTATCTCCAACACATTGTGAATGGTCTCTGTCTCTCCTCGGTTGTGAGAGGCACATGTAACATGGGGCAACATACCAATGCATAAACGCCACCATCACCTTCCACCTTTTGTGATGGAGAAGCTCACATGTTCAATGGAATATTTTGTGTATAAGCTGGCCACAGAATAATAATGGTTTACAATATAAAGTTTGATATGTACCTAAGGAATTATGAGAATTATATTTTCCTTAAAAAAAATCACTTACACAATGTACATTAATGCATTTCTTCTTAAAACCCACAATCACAATCCTGTGGAGATCGTGCTCCAGAAACAGGGGGACAGGGTTCCCATCTGAAGTCCAGCAAAGTCAGCTGAAACATTTTGGCAATCTCCAGTAGGCCCTAACAAGCTTTGCAGTTTAAACACCTGAGAAGCTGCAGGGCAAGGCAACAAAGGAGTCTATGTGAACTTCCTCATAAACCGGAGTTTTGCATAGGCAATGACAAGGAAGATAACAGTCATGCAGAAGAGAGCCACTATGTTTTCCCACATTGCCCAGCTGGTAGGGGCGATTCCTTGGCTGCAGAGATACGCTTCACCAGAACACCTGCAGAAAAGCATGGGGCACAATTTCATATTACTATGTGGTACATGTCTTCAGGTAATTACTTTTACTCCTGTTTCACAAGGATCCTTCTACCCTCAACTCTGCGAAACAGGTAATAGAAACAGAGAAACTTCATAACCCATCACCAAATAAAGCTCAAGGGACAAATCTAAATCTCTAGTTCTCATAATTTTTCAGTAGCCACCTAATTGTTCTTTATAGATAACTGGCAATTTATAAGGAAACCTCAGAACCACCTTAAACCATGGTAAATACAGACGTATTAGTTTCCCACAACAATCACTGGAAGTCCAAAAGCCATGAAAACAGTGCTCTAGCAGTGTTCCCTGCAAAATACTTAGTTTGTAATCCCTCTGGTATGTGTCATGAAACACTTGCACTGCTACAGCTTAAGGTATCAATAGCCAAGTGTGTTTCAAATGGGGCAAAATGGAGCACTGCAAGAGAGATACCGTGGCTCTCTGCTGTACCTGCAGGGAGGTTAATGTTTACAAACAAGTTCTGTGGGGGAGGCATATTTCTGATCACAGGTCTACTGCTTTCCAGCAACTCTACAGCTGTCCACACGTTGCATTTCCATTGTTAAGTGACCCTGGATTTGTTTAGGAAAATTGGTCAATCAGGGCTAGTTATTAAATACAAAACTTAATTTAGCTCATTGGCCTATTTTTACAAGTTTCATCCCTACTTCACTCTTGGGTAATTGTGGAGTTTTACTACATAATCCTAAAATACATTACTTTGGGACATGTTGTTGAGACTGGCTTGTAAGTGGTTATTCTGCAAAAAGTATAAAAATTTGACACAGTCAGACTTCCCTTTAAGCAAGAAATCACAATTCAGGCCCAGAACCACCATGAGTAACTTACATTTCCTCTGAAATATTGGAGGGACAACTGCCTGCATCTCCCACAAACACTGTAGCGTTTGGATTCTTCTCACCACAGAAGTAGAGATCTCTGTACTCATTCACCTGAAGAGCCTAGGGAAAGAGGCAGACAAGATTTTTGCAGAGTTCGTGGTTTGGGGTATTAAAACTGAAATACTTCAAAGGACCTTGATTATTAGAATACATGTACCACCATTCTTGGAATCATATGTTCATGTTCCTTTTTATTTTCAAGCTCTTAATCACTGCCTTTCTTAGGAGCTGCTCCAAGTTCTACATGCAGGGTGGTTTGGTGTCCCAGGCCTTGGCTTCAAAATTACTTAGCCACAAGTTTCTGTCTTGCCAACTAAAAATCATCCACTTTCACCTGGGTCAATCTACTGACCCAGAAAACTGTGTGGCTACATGCAGACACCCCAGCACCACCACACTGAAGGCATGGCAGCTAAGGCAATAGGTAAAGGGTTCCCTACCACTGACATCCTGCACTCACTGCTATCTGTGAGGACACTTCCACATTGAGTAACACTGATAAAATACCTCAGTGATACCCAAACAATGACGTCTCACACATCTCCCACCCTGCACCAGCTCCAGCATTCATTTCAGACATTTTTACTCAAAGTAGGGCACTATTCCTTCCAAAGAGGCTTGGCCAGGATGAAAACAGGAGATGGAAACACAACTCCCACCTGTGACCTGTTCTATCTATTTACTGTGTTTCAAGCAGCTGCACCTTTAGATTTCTGGTACCCCAGCTCCTTACTATTCAGAAAAGTAAAATTTTACTTCAGAGGAAGCCACACTGAAGACTGAGACACTTGTGCACTATAGCAAATCCTTTAACCAGTTGGAAAGTCATTGGCCTCAGACTGGCCACCCATACGGTAGTGTCTGGAGAGGCTGTACAATATATGATTTTATTCTAAATCACAGGGATCAACTATTCAGGCTAGGAATTACTGCCTCACTGGACAACTTGCTCTGCTGCTGTCCAAGCCACACTAATTCTGTAGCTCAAAGTGTTTGCTCAGTCTCTGAGACTTCCAGCTCTCACACAGAGTTCTAACTTTTGCTTCCTTTTGGAGGCTGGCTGGTTTGTTGTTGTTTGTTTTTTTTTTTTACCACGTTCATGCAATGAAACAAACCAAATCTGGCTTTTAAGATAACTTCACTTTATACTCAAAACCCCTCCAGGAAGCAGCAGCGTGGCTACATTACTCAGGAGACCAATGCTACTTTCTACTCACAGTGAGGCCATATCGGGGGATGCTGAAGTACTTGAGCCAGTTCAGCCAGCCCATTACTGAAGGGAGGTTCACTAAGAGGCCTGAAAAGATCTGAAATAGAACAGAAGAGACTGATGAGTCACAAACTCTGTTTACTGCAAATAATACCATTCTCGCACAGATGCTGCAGTTCCCAACAGAGGTGCACGGGAATTGATGGACCTACTACTGTTGTCATGCCTGCACCCACAGACATGAGTTGGAGCCTTGCAGCACTCCCAGGCTGCTGGCCCAACAGCAGACACAAGTACTTCAGCTGAACTGCTTGCAAGAAGGTCAGAAAGGTTTTCTACATCCGCATGTGAGCTAAGAAGCATGATCACAACTTCTTACTCAGGAGGACTGTCCTGTAGTAGAGCTAGCCAGAGGCTAAAGAAGGATGACTGGGAGATGAGAAAGTGGAGGATCAAAAATGAGAAAAATTGGGAGCCTTAAGGGTTCTTATTGTTTCAGTCTTCCCCTCTGTCCTACATCTTTTATCCATGCTTTCTCTTGTCTGGAAAAAGATTTGCTTTTACTTCTTAGCACAAGTGGTCTTTATAGGTAAATATGACACTTCAGCCTCTGCTTCATCACAAGTCATCTTGCACTTACCCCACTGACTTTCAGGACATGCATGTGTCACTCCTCATACACTGTGACTTAACTCAATGTACATCAGCTGCCCTTCACTACACATGCACACTTCTCACCCACAGCAAGCAGCTGAAGCAGTACACTATCACTTGGCTTAGTGCAAAAGCAGATTAAATTGCAAATTGAAGAATAAGGGATGTACAGTGGCTCAGAGTATGCACATGGACAGTGATCAGGAATCATCTAACAAGAAATATGTAACTTGGTAGATCTCACAGTCAAGAAGTTTCATCACCAGCATCACCTCTTTGAAAAAGAATTCACAGCTCTCATCTATGAGTAGTCAAAATTGCTTTCTCTCTCTTGTGTTCTCTTCCTTAAAAAATCCTTGGGGAAGAGTATTTAAGTAATTTCTTGAACCCCAGGGCAATACTGAATTACAAAAAAAAGTGGGTTTGCACCTTCTAATCCCACTTGGGCAGCAAAAATTAATGCAAAAAATCAACAGATCTAAAGTTTACTTCAAGACTTTTTTCTTTTAAATTATCTAGTTGACCACTTAGATTTCTAATACTGGAAATGCAAGATTTTTTAAAAATCAATCTTTGTAAGGACAATTTAATGAAAACAAACAACATTTGTTTGGGGCACATTGTTTGGAAAGCTCTGGTGGTATCACAACTACTGAATTGCACCTGAGCAGTGATCTGACCCTTAGACTACAAGCTGGCAGAAGTATATCTTTGACTATAGTGAAAATAAAATCACAAGCATGGGGCTGACATGCCACTGGACTATGGATATTTTAGCCTGCCTAGGGCTAGCTCAACCCAGTCCTCTCAGCTGGTCTCAGCTCTTTCCTCCCCTCCACAAAAGGAGCACACACCCCCTTACATACTTACAAGCATCAGGACAAAACAAATAGTGATGAGCAGATTGGCCACAGCCACCACGTCCATCCCAGCACTGATAGCCAGGGACATGGCTGTGGCCGTGTAGGACACCAGTACCAGGGTCAGCATGAAGAAGAAGAACCGCCCTGCAACAGCTTGGTATCCTGGCAAAAACCAGAAAGGTAAGATCCAGTAAGCAACCACATTATGAATTCCAGAAGGGTACCCTTGGATTCCTACACAAGACAGGCAAATCAGGAAGCAAGACCAAGTTTGGAGCTGACAGGAACTATGCATGCTTCGAAGGCCCAAAGAGCATTACCAAAAGACGTTGTCAGGCAGGTCCCTGTCTTACATTGCTGGTGTCTCTGCCCCTGCCCCAGAGTCCTCCAAAGTTATGATGCCAAGCACTTAAGTCAGTTGAAGGTCCAAGTAGTAGTATGTTGTAGATATAGGAATTAAACTCTGGCTAAGTCAGAAATCAAATGTGTTGGAAGACAACAGGTTCAATGAAAGCATCAATTCTTTACCAATCATCCAGTAACTGATGCATGAGAATATGATGGCTGGAGCAGTTCTCATGGGCAGCAGATCTCCTATCATCAAGGCCAGGAAGTAGGCAGACACACGGTAATATCCACTGGTGTACTGATGGCTGCGAGGACAGGAAGGAGGGGAGTTGTACAGGTTTAGAGGTTCTGTAGGAAGCAGGCGCAGAGTGCTTGTTTGGTTTATCCTGATTTGTTTTCTGCTCTTTCTACCACTGACTCCTCTCTATTCAGATTGCTTGCATTCACTCTGTGAAGTAAGGGCTGATCTGTCTCACAGACCCTGCAGTCGAACTGACAGCCCTCCAAGGAAAGTGAAGTAAGACTGTGTGACTGCTAAGTAAAATATAATAAAAAAACTCCTAAGTCTCTTTTCAAAGAAAGAGATCCTTAATATAAGAGCATGGGGAAGAATTAGACTGTTATAAATTGGATTAGACTGTTATAAACTGAAGAAACACTTGATCCACCGCTAACTCATATAGCTGCTTCCAAGGAAGAAGGAATGATACCCAACAATGGGAAAACACCTTTGGGACATCAACTCATGTCCAGTTCACAGGGCAATTAAATGTCATTATGATTGTTTTGCTGCTTAATGGAGCTCATGAAAAGATGCTTTAACTGGTGAGGTGCCTAAATACCCATTGACACAGCTGGTAAACTACACTGGCAAGCAGGGCAGACAAGCAAGAAATGGCAGTGGGGGGGAATTTCACTCCTGAGCAGCTGTTAGGGACAATATTAAGCTGCTCTGAGCAGCCTGTGGGTGGACATCTACATTCCAGACATAAATCTCCAGTTTCCTCTTTACTGCATAAGATCTGTCTTTTGCCCTTCCATTTCATGAGCAGGAGGTGCCTCCAAACTACACTTTAAACATATATGTATATATACATGCATGTATACTGTATCTAAATGCATTTACATACACATACAAACACATATACATATATGTGTATGTATATAAAAATGTAATTATAAAGAATTATACATAAATAACAAGTAAATAAAACTAATAAATATAACTAGATATAAATATATATTAAAGTAATAATTTATAACAATAAGGTAATAATCAAGCGCATCTCTCTAAACAGAGAGATGCGCTTGATTATTAACGAGCTCTTGCAAGCCAGACAGTGGCCCCCTTCATCTGAGCATCCCTTGCGAAGTTTTTCCAGGAACTCTCCCTTAATTTTTGCACAGCCTTGCCACTTTAGGACCATTGCAAGACAGTGTGTCAGCCCTTGTGAGCAAGAGGGCAGGAAGGGTTCACAGTCTGCAAGATTCACATGCAGACTTCAAAAGCAGCTGTTACCAAAAGTGGGTAGGAAAAGCAGTTCCAGTAAACTGTCACACAGCAAGCAAGTAAAACCATTTCCTCCTTCCCCCAGCTCTTAGCATTTCAGCTCCCTGCTCTACAGAAAAATTTAGCATTAGTATTACAATCCGATGTTGCAAGGGAGCAATCAAGTCTTTGGTGGTAATAATTTTGTTCAGCATGTAAGATACTCCCCCATCTCATTCCAGGGTATGAGACAGTCCAAGTGCCTTACTACTTACACAAATAGTTTCTTGTCTCTGATGAATAGCTCAATTGCAGAAACACTGGAAAAACACTGGTTTGTAGTGACAAAAAACAAGGATCCAACCCTAGAAGGCAAACCAAAACAATGGAAAAGTGAGGGAACAACCAGCTCAAACACTGGCAGCCTCAGACATCATCATACCATCAAGTCAGTGCTCTTCCCTGTCCACAGAATGGAGGTATTTAATTGTGCTACTGTAAATCTTAGCTGTATCCTTCCCTTTTACATCCCCTTCGTACTTATGTGCAAGCCTGACAGAACTGTGACCCTTTTAGGACTCCTGGCAATTCCATGCTGCAGTGCACTGAGGCTTGTGAACCCAACCCTCCTTTGTATTCGAAGTGGATCCCAAGGCCTTCCTTCCCTGTGCCTCAAACCTGACTGCTACAGATAGAAAAATGAGCAAAGCTGTGCCTTTTAATCTTACCGATTTTGAATGCCACTTCGGTCCAGTTTTACACCAAAAAAGATAGCACCCACAACCAAGGCTAGAATTACAGTCACTGCAATCTGGAAGTGGAAAGAAGAAAGGAAAAAGGAAATCTTTCAGGTAAGTAAAAAAGTTAAGAACTAACATTATTAAGTCATATGCAAGGTTTAAGATTCACCCTTGCCTAAAGCCTTGTTCTTGTGAGGCAATGTATACCTATGACACACACAATTAAAATCCTTTGGTTTGTTGTTGTTTGTTTATCTCTTTTTCAGATTTTATCCTCACTTTTCTACTTTGTTCTTTGGCTAGGAGAGTTTAGTAGAAACATGCTTATAGAATAACTGAGTTTAAATTTTAAAGTGAGGCACAAAATTAGTATCATCCTAGAAGATCCCTATGTGACCCAGAGAATGGAGCACTTTCCCCCCACCCCAATCTTCAGTGCAGTAGTCCTTAAGCTAAACTAAACTGGAGATTTTTTCCAAAGGCCACAAAGGTAGCTGCGCATCTCACTCCACTTACAAGGCAGTGGCACAGGACTCTTCTGTTTCCCTATCTGCCTTTGAAAACAAGACTCTGTCCTACAAACTGCAGATTATGGGACTGAGAGCAGCAAGAATCTGAGACTTCTAGCAACTGTTACCTACTTGTGCAATGGAGGCCTGTGGGTTCCTGATGAGATTTTTCAGGGAACGCTTGGACACCCAGTACAGCTGAGTGAGGAATCCATTTGCATAGGTAATCTCATGCTCCTGCTTGGATAGTCTCTGCTTGCTTCCCCGTCCAAGCTCCACTTTCCCCAGTGCTTCCTTTGTGCTCTGATACAGGCTGGAGCTGAGATATTTCTGGTGCAGCACATCTACCACACTGCTATCCACGTTGTCTTCTGCCACTCCATTTTCACTGCTCACTTCTGAGAGAAACAAGATACGGCCTGTGATTCCCCATGAACCTGACCTTCAGATATGGCCCATCAATAAGCTCAGCAATTCTGGAGGCTGAAGAAAAAGGCAGAAATGCCCAGAGAATTTGAGTTGTTCAAGCCTTAGCTCTGAGTTTAAGAGGCTAGCTTGAGTGAGAGGTTTTTCCTACATTTTTAATCAAACCTAGCTAATCTGCCCATTCTTTCTGGCACTAAATGGTCATATTCTT
Source organism: Melanocharis versteri (assembly GCA_013397845.1). Classification (NCBI taxonomy): domain Eukaryota; kingdom Metazoa; phylum Chordata; class Aves; order Passeriformes; family Melanocharitidae; genus Melanocharis; species Melanocharis versteri. Next base: position 52,700 of record VZTG01010512.1, on the reverse strand, counting down.
AAAACAAAGCACCCAAAAACTTTTGTTTCATTGAGTTTGGGCAAAATCAATGTTTGCTCTGATTCACATCACCGAAAAGTGCTTTACAAAATCTGTTCTCTTATAATCCTCAATGGTGTGCTACATGATTCGCAAGCATTTCCAAACATTTCACTCACTGTATTGGTAGAGAATTTGTTCTCTAATAGTTCCAATTTCTTTCACTCTCCTGTAAATCCATTCCTCCTTAGCCTATCTACCTTGTCTTCTCTGCAGCAGCTTCTTATGTGACTGAAAACTTCTGTCAGCTGCCTGTTGAGACTAAGCAGTTCTAGTTTTCCCAGTCTCTCCCTCACAGGTTTGTTTTTTAAATTTTTGGTATTTGTCATTGCTCTCCTATACCAGTGAATTGAAAAAATCCCTTTAAAAAGTTTTCTGAGCTCTTTAAAGAAGCCCAAAACAAAGTATATCTCTTAGTAAGAAAAATAAAAAGATAATGAAATGCCCTTAGACTTGAGGAGACGCAGAGAATAAAAGCTTGCCATCACCACATACAACTTCCCTTCCACACTAACCAGCAGTGGATTTCTCCTTCACAATTTACCTTTTCCTGTGTCCACAGGTCTGTGATCTTCCTTGTTTGCTGCCACAGCAGTTGAATCACCATTTATGACATCGAGGAAGAAGTCAGCTGGATTATTGAAGGGTTCACATTCATATCCTTAAAAAAACCCCAAAACAGATCAAACCAAAACCACACGTGTTTGTATCGCACAGGGCACACCTTAGAAGGTCATGTCTAATACTATATCACTTTTTTATAACCCTGTTACCAGAAAACGTCACTGCTTTTCATAAGTGTTACTTTACAGCAGTAGATGGACAGGATTTAGGAGATGGTGAATCTGGGGTATCTAAAGACTTCAAAGTTGCTTATTCACTGATAGGAGAAATCTCTAACTTGCTTCTACACAGCTCAGTATGGACAACTCTTGCCTCCTTCCCAGTGCTGTTCAACCACGTCCCACTCTGAAAGACACAACAGTTCCTCAGCAGAGGTTCTGGATGTCTGCTCTACAGCCTCAGGTATTTCCTCCAGAGGCTCAATTCTTGTTGGTGTTTCCCTGGTCACAATGATGGGGAAGGGCTGTCCAAGAGCAGCTTCTTATAATATGGTTCTAACTATGAGACAAGGAGGAAATTAAAAACAAACCCAAAGATGCTTCTACAGCTTCCCTGAGAGAAAGGAAGTGGGCTACTAAGAGGAGGAGCAGAAGTACTGACATTGGTTAAAGCACCTCCCTCAAAGCCAGGGAAAGCTTACAATCTAATGTGTCCATGATTGCATCTACAGATTGGAAGTTCACTCCACATTCTCTGTTTATTACAGTCAGACACCCTCACCTTGCTTACTTGGAGAGAGGGCAGCCACCCAACAGTGCAACTATTAACTCAACTTAAGACACACCGTAATTCTGTCCTCCTGGTTGCCCACCTGCATTCAGTCTAGAGCGTATTTTTTGCATCAATCTGTACAGATTGCTGCCAATCTGCAGGCTGTGGTTCAAAAACCACTGGATCTGCCACTGAGACCTGGCACAACTACAAGCATTATCCTGTCTGTTGGACATCATGCTTCTACATGTCCCAGTGTTTCTTGGCTTTTGCCCTCATGAAAGGCAAAACAAAGGCAAGAGAGAGCCATGCTCTCTGGCCTGAAAATTTTTGGGTTTCTCATTCTGTCTTTTTCCTGTTCTAACATAATACTGCTCAGACTGTATGTGTACAGTCTCTAACATCCTAGTGATAGAAAAGCATGGGACTGCTATCCCATCCTAGGGTAAGAATCTACACACAGATTTAAGTCATGTGCCAGTTTTGCTTTTGCTCTTGGCATGGAAGACTTACCAATAGAACTGAAGTACTCCAGGGCATGCTTTGCAGGACCATGGTACAGCACCTTTCCCGAAGCAAGTAATGTCAGACTATCAAACAGCTTGAATATGGAATAGCGGGGCTGATGGATGGAAAATATGATGGTTCGCCCTCTTCTAGATAGCCTGAAATAGAAACAAAACATCTCTTAAGTACACTACACTTCGAATTTCAGGAAGGCAAACCCCAGGTATCCAAATCCAAGACAAATACTTGGCAACTTCTCAGGGTCTTGACCGAGAAAAACCATAGTTCTCCCTTCTCTGTCACTGTGTCAGATGCTGCCTGCAAGACCTTCAAGACAGCATGCATCATTACAGGAGACCATCACTGCAGTCCAGGTAGCCAAAATAAGATGTCGTCTGTACCTAGCAAAGCCTGAGGCCACAGCTGTGCATAAACCCTCCTTAGATGTTTTTTATACCAGATGTCAACCTGACTAACTGGAACAGTCCTACTGCGCTCAATGGCAGTACCAAGCATTACTTATCAGGCTGTGGAAGTCTGGCCAGCTGAGATTTCTCTTAGCTCTTCTGCTGAAGATCTACTCTAAAGAAAATTCAAAACAAGTTTTCATTGAGGTTTGTCAGATGCTCTTTCAAGTGCTTTAGCACTGATGCCCAACAAGGATCCTTGATGATCAAAGACCTATATACACAACCACCAGAGCAAAGCAACCCCCACAAGCTAAACCAGACAACATGCCACAAACCCAGGAGGAGGATTAGAAAGTCATTCTCTTTAAATAAGCCTCTTTCGTCCTCCTTGCATGTAACTCTGTTCTAAATGTCAGAAGACAGTTCATTTCCAAAACACAGGACACTGAGAGTAAATCTGCAGCTTAAGTTTTATCTGAGTTCAAAACTGTTGTCGGGGCAGGGGGGCCCTTTGTAATAGACTCAGATGGAAGGCCAAGAAATTATGATTACAAGGCTTGACCTCCCAGTCCACCCTTCGTTGTGGCAAAGGGCAGCTGTCCAAGCTACATCTGCTTTTTGGGCTCCAATCCAATACTCGCCGTGGAAAGATTCCCATAAGCTTAAAAAGGCTTTGGAAAAGACCCAAACAATTAATGTACCACTGCTTCTGAGTATATTTGTCTAGTTTTTTGTTTTGTTTTGTTTTTTAAAAGAGCACTATAACTACTTGGTCATAAGAACACTCCTTTTTTTACTAATGAGTTGACAACCAAATTCCAACACAGCCCTGAAGAACTGACTCTTACTTCTTCAGAAGGATGAGGACTGCATTGGCTGTGCTGGCATCAAGGCCAGTTGTTGGTTCATCCAGAAAAAGGACTGGTGGCTCTGTGATGAGCTCCATCCCAATGTTGGTTCTCTTCCGTTCCCCTCCAGACACTCCCCGAATCAATTCGGTTCCTACCTGCAAGCAGAAGAGAACAGATATTTGCAACAGGACCCAGTCAGTACATGCTCTGGAGTTTTGGGCTTTCCTCACCCAGCAGCCATTTTCATTTTCAGAGTCCCTTTAATGAACTCTAGGGCCAGCAGCAGGTGAGTTTGACTCAGTGTGAGGGACTGTGTAGCAGTAAGCTGAGCCTGATTTTCAGAGGTACCAGGTGCCTTATGTCTTCAGGGAACAAGAATGACACGGACAAGGAAGAGACAAAATGAGGCCACAGCATTCAGAGGAGGCATTGGTGTTCGGGGATGCCTTTTGTTGGTAGCTTGCCTGCTAATACAAGCTCTGCACAGAACTTTTCCATCACGGACCAGTTTTCCATCCTTCAGAGCTTTCAGAAATGAGAAAACAATTTTCTTGTCTTGTCCCACAAAGCCAGGAAGTGACTGAACAACTTTCCAAGATGCAGTGACTAAGCGACTCTTTCCCTTCTGAATTTATACAACATGCTGGACATGGTCCAAAATCTTCCCCTTTTAGTAGCAAATACAAATACATCTGTCCAAGTTCCCTCCTGAGCTGGAGACTGATTTCTTGCATGCAATATGATTTAGTCAGGTTCCTGTTTATCTTCCTGTAGCTGCACTACATACACCACATTGCCCAGAAACAAGCAGTTCAGTTTCCAGAGGTAGTATGATTTCTGAGAAAGGTGTTCTTGCTGCTCACCTTAGCATCAGCCACTTTGCTTAATCCCAGTTCATTGATTATCTGGGTGACTCGCTCTTCCTTCTCTTTAATGCTTATGGAGCTGGGGAGTCGCAGCGCAGCAGAGAATTGCAGGTTCTCCCTCACCGTCATCGTGCCCATGACAACATCATCCTGAAAGTACAAATGGACAGTTGGAAAGACTCCTTAGCTGCCTGAGCGGGCACCAGAGTCCCTTAGTGGCAGTTACTGGATAAGTTGTTTGCAGATCACAGTGAAATCCAGACTGAAGGACAACTCCTTCAAATTTTACATGACATGAAATTCAAAGTCCTTCAGTAGCACTCAAGGGGAGACTGCAGCTCTGCAGGCCTCCCAGCTTACACCAAGCTCACCTCAGCCTGCTTTCAGGCTGAGAAGTTCAAGTGCAGTCAGTGCCACTTTGTACTGCATGTGCATTTTTCTTACTAGCCAAAGCGAGGCAGAGCAGATAATGATTTTGTAGAGTTAAACTTCTGTCAGGACGTTGCTAGTGCTCAGTATTCAAGGTAGAGACACTCAGGGAATCACCCTGGTCAGCTCTGTTCCCAGTTACAAGCCATACCTTGTTGTGGTCCAGAGCACCTGCTGAGTTCAGCTGCCAACAAGGAGCTTTCCCCAGCTCCTCACTGGCAGCAGCTGCTCAGAGAAGCAAGAATATTGCACCAAGATGCTCCTGCCGTGTCTTAACTATGTACAACTCTTGGACCTAAGACTTTATTCTAAGAGTTACAAAAGATTCAACAGTCATGTGCACTTTGAGGGAGAATCAAATCTCTCCAGCTGACAGACCTGGGCAGCCTACAGCAACCTGCAACAACCATGAGCCAAACAGAGATTTGCCATCAGGTCCATTCAGAGCTCCATGCCTCTCCATCACCCCCACTTTGGTATTTGCACCAATTCTGTATCCTACCATATGACAAGCAAAAGGCTGCAACAGTGCTGAGAAACATGCCTGTTACATCAGGCATTTTTGGAAGACATCCCCTAAGCTGCAGGGCAGCAGATTCTTGCCTGCTTTGGGACTCTGCCCACATCAGATGTAGTGCATCACTAGCACAAATGATATACCAGTAACCATGTTTGGCACTGCAGTTAACAAAGGAAGACAAAAATGTGCTGCTTTGCTGCCAAAGATGGTTTAGGCATTTCATACCATCCCCTCCCTTCCCACAATCCCCCAGTCTCTGACCCTAGCCTCCCATTCTCCACTCCCAGATACACCAATACAACTGTCAAGTCACTACATTGGAAACTAAACTGTGAATTTAAGCTTAATACCAAACATAACCAAGTGTGGCATGAAACCTTCACTCTCATAGCATAAATGGAGAGACCACCAGCGGTTTTATAAGAATAACATATGACTTTGCATGTCTATATGCTTATCTGCATAAAACTAATCCTGTAATTATGTAGGTATTTAGGACTTAAGTGTTGTTTGTAGTTTTTGGTCCATCTTTATTCATCCAGAGAGTACTGCATGGGGTGGGAAGGGGGAGAGACCATCTAGCATTTCACCAAGTTGCGTATCATTTTAAGGTTATGCTGAGTTGCTTTGGACATTTGAGAGACAAATGTCTCAAACTGGGACCACTTACAAGAAACGTACTGGCTATCCATCAACCACTGAGGATTTGAGGATCTCTGACCTGCAGGATCAAGATTCAGCACCTGTCTCACCCCATGGATCCTCCCAGAGCCTCCCCAACTGGCAGCTTTCAGCTGCCTATGTCACATCTGCCTGCAGTCAGAACCCTGGATGGTTTCCAGATTTGGCTGCTCATATGGCTGCCAAGAATCCCCTTCTCCCCAAGTTCCCCGGGGCTTTGAGGGTCTATTATTGGTCCAGGCCTCCACCCACTTCCGCAGATTCAGCTGGCTTTTCCTGTCTCCGAGTGGAATGAACCTCTGTCACAGCCAGCTAGAATCAGAGGAAGAACAGCAGGGATCTATTTATTTCCTAGAATTATTGTCTGATAGTTTGAAGGTACTTCTGCCAGCTAGAACTGCTCCTGAGTTTAACAACAAGAGATTTTGGGTGTCATGTTTTTTTTCCTCCCTTTTTAAAAAATTTTTGCTAGCACTTCAGGGCAGAGACAAAGGACAAGTCACAGTAGCCTGGCAGTTTGGGCATCCATGTGGCTGTGGGAAGACAAACACCTCTGTACTTGACTAGGTTGGAGTAACAGTTTGATCTTCTTGTCTTCCATATCTCGGATAAAAACTAATTACTGTAACATCAGAGTTACCAAATTAAGCTCTGTAGGGATCACTGAAAATTACCTAAACTAGAAGTTCATGCTTTCCTCATCTTATGTGGTCTTCCATCCCAAGGTCTCCCAGGCCTCACAGAAGGCAGTTACTCACCTGCACAACATATCCTGAGATGCACTTGAAATTTGGAGGTTGTGGGATGCCATCTATAAGCACTTCTCCAGACAGACCTGCTGGATCCTTTCTGGCAGCCAGCACATCTAGGAGACTTCAGACAAACACCAGGCATTAGGTTTTGCAATAGCTGCTGCTTTTACCCTTGACTGGGTAAGTACCACCAGCCAGCACTGAGTTACAGCCTGCTCACAGCATGCTGCAAATCAGAGGGCACAGGAAGGGGCTTCCCCTACTCTGCAGGCTTTAGCTCTTTGTACAGAAAGTCTGGTGTACATCCAGGATTTCCCAGCACACGGTGTGCCACAGCAGTATGGCAGTGTACAGATGCTCACAATTCACAACAGTCAACCCCCTACAGTCATGAACTTGGTCTGTGTATTTACAGATAACCTCAGATGCACAGAGACAAAAGCACCCTGCTGAGTCGTTGCAGGCTGCTCTCTAGCCAGGGGAGCACAGAACTAACTCCTTTGATCTCAAGGAAATTAATCCATATGGGTATAAACAAGACTAGAGTTAAGATTAATTCTAGAAAGCATTTTTTTTTAATGTATTGCTGGGTTCTTACTGCCAATGCAGAGGCCAGCCTGTCTGCCAGCTAAGTAAACTGCCCTGATGAAGTGCTGCTCTTGAAAGCACCCTGATTAACCAGCAGTATCCTTGGAAAGAAGATCAATGGTCACCACAAAGACACACCTGTGTGAACCCTGGCCATATTTGTGAGTGTCTGACATCCTTGAAGTCAGACAGTGATAAAGAGCTCTCTTACCACAGGAGAGAAAACAGCATTAGCACTGGATGGAGATAGTCTACATGGTATTTCTCTGTGCCTTCATCCAAGTAACTCAAGCACGTGCGCACCCCCACCAGCAGGCCACAGCCAAGTTGGGTAAGGATCCAGAGCATCCTACAGACTGCATTACACCATATTCCTGTCAGTTGTCAGAGAGGGGTGTGGCCTAGCAGCTTCAAGAAAGTCTTGCTGCAGTGAGTTCAGAGGGGATGACATCTTCCATGCCCCAGGGGAGCTTGTATCCCTTCCCCACCCCATTACCAGTCAGGACAGAGCCTACATCTGAGCTCCGGTCACCCCAGTTCTGCCTGGTATCTTAACTCAGGCCACCACCAAAGATGACTGCAGTAATACGGAGCACCAACTGGAGCAGATGAGGGGTGTGACATGGTCACAGCGCAAGAACTTCAGCAAAGCTGACAGAGGGGCAGGAGGTCAAACTGCATCACCAGATTTCTCAAAGGCATGCAAAGGTCTAAACATGCAGATCCCTTACATCTCCCCTAACCCTCAGAATTCCAAATACACTTTGAACAGCTGACTGTCAATTTAAAGGAGCAGAAGGTACTTACGAAGATTTCCCACTCCCTGTTGGCCCCAGGATAGCATTCAAGCCTGGTTTCATAATGCCACTGGAAGAAGGAAAGAGTTGTTTACAAATAAGGACATTTACAAGGACCGCCCATACGCAGATTTTAATGGACATGAGATGTGAACAAAATGCTGTTGAAAGGAAAACTTCAGAGATTTAAAAACTTCTTAAATCTGAAATCAATAAGCATTTTTCCTTTCTGTCCTAGACTGACAGTCAGAACAGAATCAGAACTGGACATAAAAAGCAATCTACAAAAGACAGAAATTAAGTGCCTTCCCTGCTCAGCTAGATCTTGAAAAGAAGCAACAATTGCTCTCTATTGCTCATTTCCTATGACTGCACCTTGAACCATAGTTAAGGGAACCCTAAGATCTTCTGGCAGAAGAGTTCACACAAGTTTGGTCCTAATTTGCTCAGATCAATAACTGAAACTGCTTCAGCTATATCCCAGCTATTTTGCCTAAAAGCAAATCAAAGTGCTCACATGAACTGCTGACTGGCAGGAGGGCAGTATTTTTCTGTACCAGCACAGCTGGATCTGGAAGGTGACACGAGGTCACTGGTTCACAGCAGCAGATTAATTCCTACCCTCTAGTATTTCATTTAAGCAAACACTTACTTAACATTATGAAGGATCTTCTTTTCCACAGTTTTCCGTTTACAAAGGAATCCACTGGACTGCTTAACGGAGTACTGGATGTTATGGAAACTCACAACAGAGCCACGAGGAGATCGGAGGGACTCTTGTGTTGGAACAGAACGTTGGAAATTGCCCACTCCTTCCTCTTCTCCAACAGAAATAATGCTGTGATCGAATGTGTCTGACATCATGTCCTTATTACACAGGTCAAGCTCCACGGCACGGAGATTTTTGAGGTCACTGTTGTTTTGAGCAGTTCCCATCTGTTAAGACAAAGAACACAGAAACATGCAGGGAAGGAGACATGTTAACAAAGATTTCTCCAGCAAGTGTCTTGGAAAAGCAAGTTCATGCACACCACACCAATCGGTACACATGCCAAGTTTCCAAAAGGATGGATATCCGCACCGGAAGACATCCAGTAGTCCCCAAAGGCACGGAAACTCACAGATTTAGAACTAACCTTTAAGAACAAGAAGTATGTTCTTGAAGTAAATGATGCTTGCGCAAAGGGCATCTAATGAGGCAAAAACAAGCCCACCTATGATGGTCACTGTCTTTTGCAACACAGTCAGGACTACAAATGGCAGCTGTTACCACTTAAAGAGACTCAAATTCACCTTCTTCAGTCATAACATGCTTAACCCCCCACCCCCCAACAAAGCCAGCAGAGAAAGCCTATTAATGAATCTGTATGAAGAAGCACAGCAAGAAAAATGTTTGTGTTTATGAAAACGAAGGCCAGTCAATGCATCTTGTTTGCAGCACAAGTCTGTTTTAGAGATACCAATGGGATCAAAGCAACAATTACACATCCTAAAAATTACTGTGATGCCGGGGAAAGCCAAGGTGCTCACCAGGTTAAAAGAGCAAGGAGAAAGATCTGTCCACAAATACATCCACTGCTTGTTCCTTGAATTTTGTGTGAAGGTAGAAGTATCCCATCAACCAACCCTTTCCCACCATCTGCACTTCTTTCCTCCCAGGAGGGTGATAACTAGTAGGACCACCACTACAGCAGTAGTAGATTTCTCAGGGAGAGAGAGATGGTCGCTCTATTAGGAAATTTGAGTTACAAAAGGCAGGTTTAAAGAAAACGGGAATTGTCCTTTCCTCTCTGTCTCTTCCTATCACAGAAAGCTCAACAAGTTACAGAAGTTTTTTCCTGTATAAGAAAAACAAAAATGCTAGGGCAAAGGAAGGGTTGTTTAGTTTGGACCCATACTGAACTCTAAGGCTAGTCACCCCAGGGAAAGACTAGCTTATGGGAGACAACATAGGATATGCTCGTTACATCAGCAAGAGATGGCTTATACACTTGAGAGGTTGCACAACAGATGATGAGAAAAAAAAAAAACAAGATGACAGTGACACTAGGGACAAAGACCTTGTTAGACTTTTGAACATTTTTCTTGTATCTGTCCTGGCTAGGTTTTGTGGTTTAGTTCACCGTACACCCTTTTATGCAGGTTTTTGTAAAGCTACCGATCAGCACTGGCAAGCGGGTGTGTGCACGGACGGCAGGAGGACGAGAAAAGCCTAGCACAGGCTACAGGTAGGCTCGGGCTGCAGCAGCACCTCACCAGCAGCGCCCCTCTGTCCCCCACCCACGCCCCAAGGGCCGGTTTCGCCACTAGACCGGACCCGGCCGACCACGCTCCGCTCTCCTCGCCGCCCGCGGCGCGGCGCAGCCCCGGCCCCGCCAGGAGCGCCGCTCGGCCGCCCCCGCCCNAGCGCTGCCCCCGGCGGCGGCGCTGGGCCCGGGGCGGCGGCGCGGAGCAGCCCCGTCCGTGTGCCGGGGTGCCGCGGGGTGCCGGCGCTGTCAGCCCGCCTTCCCGGGGCGGGGAGAGCAGCGGGGCGAAGCCGCGGTGTTCGCTCGCCGGGAACCCCCGACGCGGGCAGCGGGCGTCGGACGCGAGGAGCCCAGTGAAATGCCCGCGGCCCCTCCGCAGCCCGGCACAGGAGGGACAGACGGGCAGTGAAAGGCAGCGCCCACTCTCCCTCCCGCCTTCCCACCTCCTGGAAAGGTCATCAGCCCCGGGGCATGGGTCCAGTCCAGCCGGGTCACCTGGGGCCATTGGCAGCCCTAGCAGCCCTTCCCAGGGTGACACTGCCACTCCGATCCCACCCCTTCCGAGGCAGTGTGCTCCTTGGTGGGCCCGGAGGGGGTCAGGGCAGCCTGCTGGGATGTCCCGTTGTCCATCACGTTGCCTCTCTGTGCTGCCATGTGCTCCCAGCTAGGAGAACGTGTGAGATCCGGAATATCGGATTTCCTTCACTTTGTGGTCAAGCCTTCTCCTTGTCTTTCTATTTAAAAGCACTATTGTTTTTATAAATAAGCTCTATCTCCCCAGGTTCCTTGATATTGTGAATGCAGGAAAAGCCCAATTTTATGGTTTATAAATATGATTTATGGCAAAGCTGTCAAGTCATCATATTAATTGCCTCCGGTTTGACTGTCCTCTGCAGCATTGCTTTTTTTTCTAACTACACCTTTTGCTAGATCAATTTAAGGCTCAGCTAGGGTAAAATGTAGCTCTAGCTATCCAGTCAATAACAATAATAAAAACTCCAAAGGCTCACCTCTCCCTTTTCCAACACCTGCCTCCCTCTGAGTATGTTGATATATTCAATGCCATTGATGCATTAGGCAGAAGACACCCACATCCTATGAAGCTGCATTTCTCTGCAGGGCTGACAGGGGTCAGCAAGTGGGTTTATGGGGGTATTGAAATAGCCCTAGAGATCTCTCAGAAGAGCAGGTTTTCCATAGGTACGCCCAAGGACCAGGCTTGCTGAGTCTTATCTTCAGTCACTCCATGGGTCAGAAGTGGACTTGAGTTCATGTTTCCTGTGTGATTTAACTTCCTCTTTCGAGGAAAATCTGCCTACATTGAAAACTTTTGCCCTAGTGTTTCACCAAGCATGCACATCACTGTCTCCAAAAATATTTCAATCCTAAATACTCACTACCCCTCAACAAGCTGCAGAGTCAATCTTTTCTTGTCATGTGCCTGGAACAGTGAGACAAACAGAGCCTGTGTGCTTGGGAACAAAGGTGAGCATTTTCTGAGTCATGAACTTGCTGCTCCACATAGTGCCTGCACAGTGGTGCAGGAGAACAACTCACTCAAGGAGCACAATTAAAAGTTCAGGTTATTCTTGACAGCTTCAGTTGCACATCTGCTCCTCAGACAAAGGTGATAGATGCCTTCATGCTGGTAATTTTGGGAAATACTACTGCTCCTCCCTCACTTCGTGGAATGGAAAATCCACTTCTCCCTCCCCTGTGCCTAAGCTCATACCAATGACAAAGAAATAGGCAGAGACCCCAGATATGGGGAGGAACTAAATCTGCCAAATACTGGATCTGACTGGAGGCTCTGGCTTTTCTCTAGCCCATTCTTCAAGCAGCAGTCTTCTAGGCTTCTTCAAGGAGAGCCTGTTTCATCTCCCACCCCAACTAGAAGTATTTTTCAACTGTATCATGTTACTAATCAAGTTGATCTAGCTCCTACTGTTGCTGAGGGAGGTTTCTGCCAGCCCAGGGACAGAAAACAGTGGCCAAGGCTGTAGTTATTTAAGACAAATACTCACAACAAGCCTGATGACGGCCTGATGTTACTGTACTTTTCTCTTGCCCACCGCTCTGTAGGCTGGTAGGTGCCAGCACTGCTTTGTGCTCCTCATCCACTGAGAGGGGCATTTGCCCTGTAAACTGTCAGGCTTTACTGCAGATTGAAGGATATGGTCTTCACAGAAAGACGCCAAAAGCATTAGCCCAGTCTAAAGCTCTAAAGAGCACAAAGGTACAATGCCCTGGTGCATTTACTGAGTGACATTAAACAAATAATGCTACAGGCTTCGAACTGATATCTTGTGATAGCAAGGAAAGAACAGCCTGGGTCATGTTTCAGATCTCATGCAGGTTTTAGCACAAGTTTGAGATCTTTGCTCTTGCTCCTTAGCTCCTGCTGCCTTGAGCCTCTGATTGGGCTGCCACTACAGGGTTACAGAGCAGGAGGGACCATGATACCATACTGGGCATGGGGGAGGGGATCTAGCAGAAAGTGAGGCTTTGAGGAGTCCTGCTGTTTCTCCACTGCTTTCTTTAGGATGCTGCTCTCATTGACCTGAGGATCCAGGGTTTTTTTAAATCCTACCTAATGCTGAATTTTATAAAGCTCATAAAATATTTCAGGGACTTGAACCAGCAGGAGAGTGCATAAAAAATATGTCCAGGAGGGAATGCATGATAATTAGTACTATTGCCTTCTCTACTGAATGCATCAATAAGCAGATCCCAATGCTCACTGTATGAAAGCAGCTCTGAGATCAATGCAGAAGATGGCAATATCAGACATGGTGCTTGAGTGATACTTCCTGGGCTCTTCTTTTCCGAAAGCTCCAGTAAACCATTCCAAAAGACACACCCTGTACAGATGCAGATGTGTACACATGTACTGAATCTGCTGCATCTACAAATTTACCACCCTAGGCACAAAAAATCTCATTGTGCTTTTCCCACCCTGATTGTTCATCATGTCAAAGCTAGTGCTGACTGGCCTCCCTTACTTGGTTAAAGTGCTGCTTGCCTTGGGGAAGTTGACTTTTGCAAGACTTGCGGATTATGTAGAAGAAATCTGACTCTGTCAAGTTTTGTTAATCATTTAGTCCATTATCTGAATTCATAGTAGCACTAAATCCTTAATTGGTTAAAGATAAGAAAGGGTTCAAGCAAATCTAACAGTAAAGGAAATCAGTATTTAACTAATAGACTACAAAGCAATATCATGGGCTTCACTCTGACCGAAATCATGAATAATTGTACTGTAGGACCAACAGAATTACACACAGGTATTATCTGGTAAAGCAAGTAATCAGCCAAGGATGTAATAGATAAAGTCCCTAGTGCATCTAAACCACCATGGCAGTTCTTCAGGAGTTAAAAAGATGACATCATAAATGTGCTCAGATTTTTATCACTCTTACTTGCTGCTGTTAGAAATGCGTTCAGGAGCCTGCTAAGGAGAAAGAAAGCTTCCGTGTCCTCTCTAGCCAGGCAGGTCTGGGAGAGACACCAGTTGTGACTGCCGCTATAGTATTCTCAAGCCTTTAGGACAAAGCCTGGGACTTCAGAACAAGAAGTGCTCCAAGCACTGAGGCCACAATGCACAATATCCAGTACAATTTTCTCCCACACTCAGCCCAAGCTCCTGTGCAAGACTCTTTCAAGTACAGTTTGTCTTGCTATTTGTGAGTTGGGAATGGGCACTCCATCCTTCTGCTTCCCTTTTGAGGGCCTCAGTGCCTGCAGGAGGCTAACAGGATTAAAGTGTGTTTTATCTGTCCCAACTCAGCTCTGCAGAGGTCAGTTCCCTTGCTAGACATGAATGTTGACATACACATTGTTACGTAGGTATTCCACCTCCTTCCTCAGGAGCAAAGTCCAGGCTGCCCTATGAGACATCCCTAAAAACAGTTTAACTTTTATCCACCCCCAAGGCCTGAGCTGCTGCCATTAGGATTTGTTGTGGCAGCTGTGAACACATTCAGACTTTTTTTTTGCAGTAGGTGCTGTACACGCAGAATCGCAGAGTGTTCTTCCCCAAGGGACTGTACACAACAGTAAGAGTGTGAGTTACCAATATAGCAAACAGCTTGCATTCTGGAGAAGGAGAGATAAGAAAGTAGCTCTGTCTCATTTAAAACTCTTCCCTTCTTTTGTGCCATCCTAGAGGCCCACCAGTGCTACGTGACCTTGACAGAGAACTTCTGTGCCATGACACAGGGCAGAGCATCACAGTAGGTGAAAGAAAAAGTGCAAAGGCTCAGAAATTTCAGCTGTCCTCTACTCTGATGCAGACTGCAGGAAAATCACATTTATAAACAAGTAAACTGAGGTAGAAAAGCAGGGAATCATCAGGTAGCAAGTGTTACCAAAGATAACCCAAAACAGAAAGCCAGACTAAATGTTTGGATTTTTGTCTTGAAGATGAAGGCAGTAACAAAGAGGAGAACAAAGAGAAGGAAGCACTTGGTTGCACAACTCACCCAGTAATGCCACAGGAAAAAGCAGAACACTCCTAAGCTACTTATGCTAGAGTTCTTTGTACTCATCTTCCATCTGGCCTCACTGGTTATGTTTCACTAGGTCCCATCTCTATATTTGGCTGTCTTTTTCAGTAAAGCCACTGCCTGGTGTTTGTCTTGGCCAGGGCATCTCAGGTTTTCTGACTGGGTTGCTCTGCTCCTCTCCAGACTTAATTTTTCTCTCCTACATTGGAAATGGCTGAGTAAGTGAAGATGACAAGTGCATGCAAAAGGGGCAGAGAGGACCCAGAGCCACCTAGGAGCCACTGAAGGCCAGCGAAGTGTCCTGGAGGTAGTTCTCCGTAATCAGGAGAGGCAGGAGGAGTAGAGAGTCACAACAGAAATGCTAAGGTAGGTCTGAATGGAGAGTAAATGAGAGTCTGGGTGTAGAACACCAGGAGTGGCAAGTGTTGATGACACTGAGCTTAGCTTCTCACCAGGACAGCAGCACATCTAGGGGTAGCTCCTCCAGGCACTCAGAGTGGGAGAGAAGGGACAATGAGTAAATCTTAATGACTCACAGAGGAGGGACAGGACAAGAAATCGAACACTGTAATCTCGTAAAGTGTGTGAAAAGACACATTCATAAACAACCCATGGTCACCAGGTTAAGGATGTAGGAGACATGAGAGGTCTCTAGGTGGTGTTCCTTGTTCTGTGTCATGACAAGGACCCTGACCACAGCACCGGGACATAGGTCCTGGTGCCCAAATGCTGAACAGTTCATTTGGGCACATCTCTCCTTCCTCATGAGTATTTGGTAAGAGAACAGAAGAAAGTAGAATCTGTTCTGTTTTACAATAAGGTCACCATATTCTCTTCATGGTAGAGAATGCCTGCTGGTGGCACGGCCTCTCCTGGGCCTGAACAGAATAAAACTCTTTGAGGCAGAAGAGGCAGTATTCCTGAAAGGATTCAGAAAGCCTACCATCTCTTGTTGCTGTGATACTTGTCAGTTATGTAGGAAACTGAGGAGAAGCTCTGTCCTTTTGTCTGTCCCAGAAGTCTTTGTAGGTGCTTTCAAAGCCTGCTCTCTTTGTGAACTCCAGATATGTCTGAACAACTTGGGTAGTTTGCAACATTACAGCAATATGTCTGCACGTGTGTGTGTGCACGTATATGGAGTTTTTCTCTCTGAGCTTGCCCTTTACTGTTATTTCTGATGCCTTTTGCAGAAGGGGACCCCACAAGGAGTCACAGCCAATGGAAATGATCACTTGGGATGGCTTCCCAGTCTCTTCTCAGGCAGCACAAGCCAAGCCAGCTTTAACCTCCTGCCTTGCATGTTGGGCTCTTGCTTAGGATGCTGTGTCTTCTGGCACCTAGAGGTGAATGCACCATCAGAGTAACGATTAGTATCTTCTGGGGACAGCAGTGGCCAGGAAACAGCACCATCCAGAGCTGTTTGGGACATCCTGTGCTGTAGAGCCTTGTTACTGCCATGCACACAGGCTCTCCTGGTAACTTGTTATGGCACGCCTCAGCAAAGCTGGCTGATTTAGGCTGGAGACCCACCACTGAACAGCCATTGTTTTGTCAACTGAACTTTTGCACTCCTCCTTCAGAACTCTTCATCCAGGGCTGGGCTTTATCTCACCGCACCCCGCGGGGCTGGCACCCTTCTGTCAGCTGCCTGAGTGCCTGGCATGTGTGCAGCATGGCTGGCTGGCAATGAGCTACGCCTGGCATTTGCCACCTCTGAAAACGGGCCATGAGCAGGGCTTCTTCCTTCCTCAAACGCTGAGTTGTTCCATGTCTCTCCAAAACCCGACACATTCGGGTTATCATATCCATTAACCTCCGAGCCCGGAACGGGGGCTGGACCTGGCACACACTGAAATTCCTCCTACTTTTACTGGTCTCGCACTTCCAGGCTTCTTGCTTTCACGTTTTGAGACCTGGAGTTAGGGTTTCTGTGACCAGCAAAAGCACGGCACATCATCTGGGCTTGTAATCAGCTAGATCATCAGATGCTGGCTATTCCCTTCCCTTTTTCACTAGTTGCTGATAAACTCTGAATACTGATAGTTGTTCCCTGATGTTGCTCATTCCTTTTTAAGTGACTCCTGCTAGGGTGTGTTTGTGAAACAGACAGGGGCAGGGCAGCCTCCAGTTGACAACCTTCTGTGCTAAAGACCGACCAGTTAGCAGCAGCTCCAGGCTAATAACAGCACTCATTAAGAACTTTTCACAAGACTGAAAAGAATGCGCTAAACCTGTACAAACCCTTTTTACAGGTTGTAAGGAGAATTATAACCTGCCTGAGATAGATAAAACTTGCAACAAATACTTGTGAAAAACGAGGTTCACTCTCCTGTTAAAATTTAAGGGTTTAATAAAAGACAATAGGGGACAAAAGGTAAAGCAAAAGTTAACAGCGCTGGGTGCCCTGGCACTCGGCCAAGAGCACACCGTTACGGGGAGACCCCCTTTACATACTTTTTCTATTGCATCAGCCTGTTGCATATTCATAAACAATGATGTATATTCAAACTTTTCCCCAAACTATTTTACATGTTCTAGGAGCTAGTTAGCATGACTCCTCCTTGGATCCGCCTTTTTACAGCATGCGTAGTCCTTTTGGAGAATCCTGTATCTTTTCTCCATCGTAAGGTGGATATTGTTGATAGAAGTGTCTTGTGGCAGGGAACCTGGTCACGCCTGTGCTTAGGATGTTATCCAACTAAGCAGATGGTTTAATCATTGTAAGTTACCTACATTCTAAAACAGCTATATTAGTTATTTCTCCACTATATCTAAGTTAGAACAAAGAAAAATAAAGGCATTTAGTTATCATTATATCTTTACAACAAAAGCTACCTCTATAAGAATTAACATTATACACATAACATCCATTTTGATATTTGCGAAAAGGCAATACTATAATATGTATTTATCACATACTCAAGTGTGAGGGTCTAGTATCATAAATTACCTGTTGGATTCTGCTTCTGTCTTTTCTCTGTCACCACGAAGGGAATTTTTCTGTATCTCAATTTCTCTCAGTAAAACAAATGACAGATTTATTTCTGGCCTCCTTTGAAAATGGAAGAGAAGTGGCTGTAGATGCAAAGGGTTGTGAGTAGTGCTGACTGACATCTACTGGTAGACCAAAACAGGCTGATAAGGTAACTAGAAGCTTGGCCGTATTTGTGGGGGGTCAGGGGATTTGTGTGTTCCTTTTAAACATGAGAAGTTGGGCTTGCTCACTGTTAAGACTACGGCATCATGTTCTTGGAGAGACACAGCAAAGAGACACGACCGGGAGCTTTCCATTCTCACGGCCACGCCTGGTTGGGGCTGCTTATCGCCAGATGCCTGAGCCTCCTCTCAGACATCGCTGCCATGCCCTTCCCTGCACACATCCGTGAATCTCCCTCTGTCTCACTTGTACTTTGAAATCATGGCTAGGACACCGCTTCCTTCCCCCTTGGCTCTAAATCAGGAGCACACACAGCACCTATCAGAGTGTGCCTCAGACCACATCCACTGTGACTGCCAACATAAATAACAGTGATAACTGCTGATATCTCTTCAAAGCACTTTACACTTTTCCAAGCCTCTTCCCAAAGATTTTAACCGCTTCAAGGCACAGCTGGCACAGTGCAGTTTGGAAGGCTACCCTCTGCAGATTGAAACAAAACACAACTATGCACCCTTTTTTGAGGAAAAAATACTTTACTTTCCCCATCAGACATATATCATCTAAGTAATATCAGCTCCTGATGGGAGGCCTGGCAACATACCTGGAAAGAGAAGCTGTATAACCTTACCATTTGGTGTATTTATGTTATTTCTCAACGAGCTTGAAAACACAATTGACAATTACACAAAAGCAAATGCCAGGGACAAGAAATTTCCTTGCCGTACTCTAGGACACATCATATACATGACAGCATGGACAAAGAACAGACAAGGCACAGTGGCATAAAGATGTACAAGAAGGAAGAGATTAATGCAGTCACAGGCATATGCCAGTAACAGTTGTTGTTTTACACTGAGAAGCACTAGCACTACTAAAATCACTGCACAGAGGGAAATGCTCTTTCTGCCAAGAGAGGAGAAAGGAGATGACCTGGGAGACCACTATAGCCTGCAATTCTTGTCTGATCCCAGACAGAGCTGGTTTAGGGCTCCTCAAGATGGCAGGCTGACTGCTGTCCCCCAGATCCCAGGGACAGGAAGCTGCCAGGCTGTTCTTGCCAGAGAGAAAGGGCAAGCTGGGCTAGAGTCTCCTGCATTTACCAAAGACAGGCAGAGTGAGAGGCAGACATCTCTCCCAGCTGCAATGGCCCTGTGGAGAGTCCCATGCTCTCCCTTTGCAGGGGAAAACTGGCTTCCCATGTTTCAGGCATGAACAAACACTGCACATGAACATTACCATTTTGTTCTTCCTGCTGCCCTAAAGAGCAGACTCAGTGCCTGGGAGCTGGTTGCCTGAGGCTGTTGGTCACTGTCCTGTGGATCTGAGTTCAGCTGTCACACCCCTGTGCTTCATCTGCCTTCCCTGACAGTTATGAGAATCCCTGTGCAGGAAGGAGCAGGGGGGTGAATGGTATCTTCTGGTGTGTAGTGACCGGCAGGGCTCTTACACTGTGCTGCTGTGGCTGCAGCATCCCTGCCTCAGTGGGAGGTTATCTGTGGGGTTGGTATTGGGGTTTGGCACGGCTCAGAAGGGGAACAGAAACACTGGGCAATGCAGAAAGGGAGGTCCTGGGTCACCTTCTCTGTTGAACACAACAGCTAAACAACACTCTGCCTTGTGAGAAATCTGAGGCTTTGTAAAGCCAAGCTTTACGGATAATAAGTTTTACCTTCATTTTCTTGGCAGAACCTGATTTCAGGATCCTGTTACCCTCACAGTAGTTAGTGCTAGGTTAAGGAGGTCAGCCTCAGCCAGCAACATATCTTACACTGACTACTAGCACAGGTTCAAACACCTGAAGCAAACAATTGCTGCTTGGATCTCTCCCAAAGTGCCAGACTTAGTTCCTCACAGATCAGCATCCCAAGTATTTGATATCTGTGCAGTAATACAGACTCAGAACCTCATCCAGTAATTTGAATCCATGGAAAAGGCAGACACTCTTTCAGAGACCTCAAAAGAAGAGCAATTTTTTTTTTTTTTTTACTTTGCAATTATGTCTTGGTACTTGTAGTCTGCTCTTGAGCCAGGACCTAAAAAAAGGTCTTACAAATCAATTTGTAAGAACCTTCCTCTGTGCCCTTCAACACACAGAAGACCTGATGAGTTAAATACAAAGGGCTGTGTGCACACTTTGAGCCCATTATAGAGTACATAGCTCCTCTGTTCAATTACAATTTAGCATATCAATTTTCTGTTTAATTAAAATTTGGAGGGGAAAAAAAGCCTGTTTCAGGAAGGTGTCCTGACAGGCTGTTTCTTCTGAGTAAGATAATACCTTCAATGCAGAGAGGAGGAGGAAGTAAGCAACACCATTGTTCTGTTTTCGGCTAGAAAAGCTGAAGGTAAGAAGTTTTGCTCAATTCTGGATTCAGTGGAACCGGGAGTCAAGAACCGTGGCAATATCTCAGCTAAGTCTTGTCCCCAACAGCAGGACCAGCTGATGATGGGAAGTGAGTCATGAGGCCCCACAGTTCCTGCCTCCACAGCTCCTGCCTGAAATCTAAGCTGCCTGTGGGCTGGACAACAAGCTCCTTCTCACAGCTCCTGCTGGGCCCTTGTAGTTGAATGACACTCTGCTTCAATTTACCAAGAATATCTTGTGGCTGTGACAGCCCTGAAACCTGGGCCATCTGAGGACAGGGCTCATTCTGAGGTCCTTCAGACATTGCCAGAGAGGCTTTCCCCAGAACGCAGTCACACATCCATCTTAAAAAAGGTGGCAATACAAGATGCCCCTGCACAAGGTCCCCACTAAACCTATCACTGTACTGCACAGCACACTAAACAGTGTAGCACTAATGAGAGCTGTTAGCAGTGGTCTGGTACAGCTCACATTTCTATTGGCTTTAAGCCTGCAGAGCCTATTTGAAGTTAACTATTGCAGAGTATCAGTGATTAAGGTATTTGAAATGTATTTACAGTGGCCCCATAATAGCAGCAATAGTCTGCATCAATTACAAGGAAAGAGAAGCTTCAGCAGAAGCTGAAAAAACCCAGAAAAATGCTTGGAAAAGAAGTATTTTGCGTGTGGTCAAAAAACTGATACTCATCTCATTTTCACAATATTCTTCAACGCAAATGGTGTCAGCACCCACAACTGCAAATTGTTTGCTTGACAAAAACAAGAAGCATCAAACATCATAAATGTGGTGCTAGTTTGCAAGGTGCAAGAACCTTGAGATGCAATTTAAGGAGTGTGGAAATGAATGACAAAGGTTTCTTAGTGTCAACAGCTGTGTTAGAAATCATATAAGCAGAAGTTTGTTTCCTAACACTCAGACCTAGGACTCCACCAACTGCTTCTCATTTTAGAATATTTCAGACCTTCTCCCAGTTACACTGGCATCAATTCTCATTGTAGTTATCCAGAGTTAAGCGCTAGTAACCTCTTTCCTCAGTGCATGACTCTAAGGTACAGAGAGGGTTACCAAGGTAATCTGGAAACAAGCTACAACAGAACAAAACTAGCTGTAACCAGGTAGAAACAAGTACATTTCTTCTTCCCATTTCACACTAGTGATTATATTCTGCCTTCTTTACGTGGCAACCATATCTTTCTCCTGCAGACCATCACGTGTTGGGAACAAGTTGCAATATGCCACTCTGGACACAAATGTTCACAGTTCTGCGGTCCCTACTTTTTGGGGAAGGCTAGATAAACGATGTTGTGCCAGCCTGTTCAGAGGCTGAAATCTAATACATCACCTAGTGCCAAATTTCACCTCTTCCTGAGATACAGGTGCAGGGGAGAAGGTGAAGGGGAGAAGTTCTAGCTCTGTGACATCATACATCATTACACTGGAGAAGAGCATCTCTGATTTTTCACATTAAGAGTTCCTGGGAACAGTGGTGTCTGTGTCCAGCTGTCTGAATTATCCTAACAGTGGGGGAACAACTGACAGTGACTTGATACCATGGCAGCCAGACTGGGAGCACTGAGTTGTTGAGCACTGCTGTAGAAGTGCACATCAGACTGTGGCTAGAGGTTCTTGGGCACTTGAGACCCCAGCACACTTGACTTGGGCAAGATGTGATAGACCCCCTTTTGGGAAGAGTTGCCACTTGGGTTGTTTCTCTGTACATGTTCCATTCCCCAACTTTCTGCTTCTTCTTTCCCCATCTGGTCTAGCTTCTGGGGGTGCAGCTCTTCCTGACTGGCTTCTTCCTCCTGTGAACAAGAAGAAAGCATGACCTGCAATGCCAGCAAGCTACCAGGAAGTCTAGCAACACTCCAGGAGAGAGGCAAGGTGTGCGTGATACTAAAATATCTTCCCACATTTTCTCAGAAATTAGAACAAGCCTGCCTGTCTATTAAAGATCCAATGCACTGCTGCAATACACTGATGAATGCACATTCAAGTTTTAGACAAACAAGGAGAGATTCATCCCTTTTCATCCTTTATGAGCACATTCACAGAAATGCTGTGGCAAAGCAAATCTGCAAACAAACACTTGCATAAGATTTTGGGCATGTTCACATGAGAAGTAGGACCTCCCAAAACACTCTTTCAGATGGGAAGGGATCACAAGACTACTCTGCAAAAGGGAGGCTTCTTTCTAACTCTGCTAGGTCACCTTGTGCCGTTTGGCTATTCTCATTATTGAAGACACAAAAACATGAAGTGGTGACATGACTCCCACGTGCCTTGCTGCCTTTGACTTTAAAGCTGAAGATCCAAAATACACTGGTTGACTCAATATGGGCAGCCTTTGGCAAAAGCCACAATTCTGCAGTGAGATGCTGTAAGCACACACATGTGTCATAAATAATCCACAGGCAAGGTGTTAAGATCACAGTCCATGACAGCCATGAGCTGCTTTTGCTGGAAAGGACAGTTTGATCATTTTAATGTCCGAGGATGAAAAGTTCCAAAGCAACTGAAGACAGGCAAATTTTATCCACTGCCACAGGGCTGAGGTTGGCCTCAAAGGAGCCAGAGGGTGTGTTTAAAGATACTAGGGTTTAACTGTGGGGACATGAAAGGAAGAGGTTTTGTGTCATTTTGCTTGAACAGAAAAGGCTTGATCATGCAAAATGCTGACCCTGCCCAAGCCTTTTTGTCTTAAGTCAATGAAGATTGGAAAAGCAAAGATGATACCAGGCCCTTTCTCCCAGCAGGGCTGGTCACCTGATCTGAAGCTGGCTCAAATGCATGGTGGAGGGCTACCAACCTTGCTAACATCACCCAGTGGTTTGCCAAACAGATCCTTCCTCTTCAGCTCTTTTCTTTCTGGCACATTGAGCTTGTTCACCACTGCATCAATCTTGGAGCCAATGCTGTTTATGGACTGTTCCAGCTGCAGCACACGATGCAGGAGGCTGAGGGAGACATGGAGAGCATTTGTGAGCTGTTTCTTGTGACGAATAGTAGGATTTGCTGCAGACATCTCCTAGAGACCTCAAATAGAAGTGAATGCTCACCATCAGATAACTGATTCACACCCACTGACGACATAACTCCCTGCTACACTGTGTTTTCATCTGTAATCAGTGGTTCTGCCTAGGATGGATCCCAGCCCAGACATAGTATAATTCCATTATTAAATATTGCACCTGCCTTTCCTTTGATACGGCCCTGTGTGGTTTGCTCAATGTTTCTCTGCAGCAGAATCAGGATATCCTGATTCTCTGTGCTGTATTTATCCCATGCTCCTCCTATGGAAGAAATAGCCAAGTGTTATTCTTGGACCTGAGGGATAAAGGCCAGCTAGGCTATAAATCAAGGATATTTATTGCTACAGGATCTTCTGTAAAGGTATCAACTTTCCCTGGCCCAGTTATTTGGGCCACCTTCTGACCTGAAACATGACAACATATTGCCTGTGGCCAGATGACAGCATATTGCCTGTGGCTAGATGACAGCTGCAGAGGTTATTCAAGAGGCAGAAAGCAAAATTTCTTAACTCAAATCTTTTACAGGAACAAGCAAACTACATTACTAGAACTGTCCCAGTTATCTCCTGACCTGCTTATATACACATGTGCAAGATAAAAGATCTTACTGAAACTGCTCAGCACCACTGTAAAGAGTTACATCAGGGAAGGAAGCAGCAGGAAATTGGACCCTTCATGTGGAAGGGGGTTAAACTACTGACAGCACAAACATACACTTGGAACTCTTCTTTGGAGACCCAGATGGTCTTATTAGTGTGGTTATTCCTTGCTTCCACGTAGGTCAGCTTCTCATCCAGGTTGTTGTCACCATAGGATTTCCCCAAATTTTCAATTTCTGTATTCAGAGCAACCTGGAAAACAAAGAAACTCCTGCAAATATGGATACTAACTCTGTGGTCAGCTTTACTGTGAATAACACAGAGCTTCACAGGCAGCAATATACTCAGCTATATCCAGGTAGAGTTGGAACGGTATTTTAGTTGCCTGTTTAGTTTATACCATAAACCCAAAGATTCCCAAGGCCACTTTGGAGTGATCTCTACCAAACAGAAGATTTTTTTTCCTTGCCCTTTTTTTACCCTTTTTGCCTCTAGGTCACGCTTCATCTGCTGTTGCTCTTCTTCATCAAGGATGTGGTTGCCATCTTTGTCAAATCTGGAGAAAGCTGCTGTGATCTCATGGTCTGCATGGCCCAGTCTGCAAAAGAATAGAAAGAGAAAGCTCAAAGCATAGAATTACACTGTTAATCTCTAACAGAGTGGGAATTTTGAAATCAGTGTATTGTTTCCTCCTGCCAGTGACAAAGCTAAACCTACCAAATGGGCAAGAGATAGTAACACAAACCTATTTAGAACAGGAAATTATATGTTTGAGGAAAGATAATTTTTTTTTGAGTCTTAAATTGCCCACATCTGAGCTAACTGCTCTCCTTGTCTTGAAAAGCAGAAAAATTAAATTAAACTAAATTAAACTAAATTAAACCCGTATTACTAAGAGAAAAGACTAAGTGGGCATCTCTCAAACTGACTCACTCCTTCAAGCTGTTCTTGAAGTCTTCAAAGTCTAGTTGTTTCGTTCCGTTCTGCAGGGCTTTCTGCACATCAGAAATCCGCTCCTTCTTCAGCTTCAGCCTCGTGAGGGTCCGGTTGTAGCTCTGTTACCGAGGACACAGACACAGAATCATGCACACAGAACAGTGAAAAGTAGAGCACAGTGGGCAGTGCAATACAGGTGAGCATATGCTAAGTAATACCAGGAGTTTTTAAGCTTTCCCCAAGCAAAAATAAAACATTCCTGTATTGAACCTCATCTCTAAACTAGAATCACGCTTTCAAAGTGACACAAACATGCTAACTCCTCTGCTTTTCTCCTCCCAATTCTTCCTTTATCCGATTTCCCAGCACACCAGCTGTTTAAGATAATGTCTCAAATACTATTCCTCGCAGAGTATTGGTCCCACAGCAGAATTGCGGCCTTCCAGGAACTTTTCTGGAATTTGCTCATGGGAAAGCCAGATTTGTGCCACTGTAACAGGCTCAGCTTAGCACAGTAGGACTTGCCATGTTATTGATCAAAGTACACTCTATGAAGGACTGAAAGAGCTTTGTCTAGAGACCATCCTGGGAAGAAAAGTCTCTCAGAAACACTACATTAAGTAACAGGATTCTCCCAGCACCTGCTTTCTCATCCTCTCATTGCCAAAGGGTCTGGGAGCTTGATTTATCCCAGAAAGAAACTGTGTCTCTTGTGCACACAAAGAAGGAAGGTCTGGAGCTGGCAACCACTTTCTCTCTAGTAAATTCCACTTAGGTCAGGGACTTCCAAAAAATGCTTCACAATTTAGCTAGAAAGTAGCACGGCTTTCACTATTCATCACCTGCTTCAAGATGTCAGAGAGCTGCAGCTCATCCTTCTGGCTCGAAAGCTCCTCCTTGACTTCTGAGTAGGTGTCGTTGATGATGGCCAGAAACATGTTCTAGGAAAACGAGGAGTGAGATGAATATGCATGAGACATCTTGCCTGCTCCAGCAGCTGAAGCAGCAAGAAACAGGCACAGATGTGCAGGACTTAGTTAAACAAGGAGCTGTTTCCCTATGGGGTATCTCTTGGGCAAATTAAAGAGGGTGAAGAGAAGACCCACTTCAGCCACACCATGTTTTCTTAAGTTTTTGCAGTTAAAGCTGTGGCTGAAAGTACATTTGTTCCCACATCAAATACTACCTTTAGTAGCTTCTCTTGCAAAATCTTAGGTTACATTTGGACTCCTGACACTGAGTGTTCAACCTGGTTATTATGAGCATCCCTCTGCATCTATTGCCTAGGAAGCCAGTCAGTTTCAGTCTTCAGCTTAATAGATGTTGGCCCTTAATCACCCTAATAATCAAATCCCCAATTGTAGTAACACACTCTTTGCCTGCTGTGGTCTATTTGCACTGCAAAACTATTGTAACAGAAACTCCTTTTCTAAGCATTTGCACCTAACCCAGGGATTTGTCAGGAAGCGTCTCTCAAACGCTGCCTCAATACAGGGACAAGGAGGACTTCGTTGCTTACCAGGAGCACAAAGAAAACAAAGAACACATAGGTGACAAAGTAAATAGGCCCAAGGACCCTGTTGGCATTGTCAATGGAATTGTAGTCAAAATCACCGAGAATGATCCGAAACTGGGTGAAACTGCGGGAAAGAAAGAGCACAGGGTCACACAAAGGCACATGCATTTATCCTACATCCTCAAACAGTCCTGAGGTGAACCTGAACCTGCCTGCAGCCTGGATGAGCACAGACACAAACCAGAGCAGGGTCTAAGTCACTCCAGAGTGGCAAATTAAATGCATCCATAGTATTTCAGGGGTGAAGCGAGCTGATCTGGTTAAAGCAAGAGGAAAATAAAACATGGTTTCCACACAAATTCAGGTTGTCCAAAGTGTGTTTTGGTATAAATAGGAGTAAAAAAAAACAAACCTGAATTTTCCCTGATTAAAGGCATTTAACAAAGCCATCTCTTAACAGAGAGTTTGCGAGACTCTAGAGGGATGTTAAAACTGGACAGTGCTCTTCAGCCTTTTGCAGTTCATAGCCCCTATAATGAAGAAAGTTTCAGTCTATTGATCCTAAGCTTCCTTATCTCAGTTTTCTCTTGTAGACCCCTCAAAGGCAGGACCTGGATGCCCAGAGGTCTGTGGAACACAAGCTGAAAACCACTGCTGTAGAAGATACCTCCATTAATATCACACATTGTTTGAGCAGGCCCATGGACTGCAGGATTGCCTGAGACGAGATTTTAACTCACTTCCCCAACACTCCCTGCTGTGTGTGCTCATCCACTCAATGGTCATCGTCCATCTCAGACATATTGATCATTATCTGCGGGACTTCTCTGGAAATAGATATCCTTACCAATATCCACCATATCTGTTGTCCTTACTGATAAACACCAGACAAACAGAAATCTACCTGCAGCCCTCACTTTTCTCATTGCGTTCTTTTGTCCATGAAGATGTCACAACCAGAAGGCTGTGAGGAACTTTTTGACCATTGTGGCTTTATTACAATGAGATACAACAGGTGTCTGATTGGCATTGAGATTTGCAACTGGGGGGAAGAGTGGGAAGCAGTTAAAATTATTTTGATAAAATTATGGAAACACGGTACTAACTTGCACACTTACATGCATTTAACAAAGGTACTGAAGTTTTCCACTTGCGTCCCAAAAAGAAGGTAACCCAGCTGGGCATAGGCAAAGAAGACAATGAAGAACATAATGGCAAAGCCCAGGATGTCCTTGGCACAACGTGCCAGTGTGGAGGAGAGCTGGGTCATTGTTTTGTTAAAGCTAATGTACTTGAATATCTGCAGGATGGAAGAATGGGGACAAAGTTAGGCCAAACCATCAGCTACGTCAGTCTCTCTCATGTGTGCACATGCTTACTAAGAGGTTCACTACAGGACCAAAGTACTGAGGAGAAGGTTGCCTAGGGAACGGTGGCTTAGTCTTCAGGATATTTATCCCAGGTGTGCCACCATCCTCCTCTGGGTTCATAAACATATGACTTTGTTCCTTCTGTCAAAGGAAAATATGAACAGGGACTGCTAGAAGGACAAATCTCTTAAGGCTAATGAGAAGCCCCTTGGTGGCTTTCCACCATACCAAGATGCTTTAGTTGAAATGCAAAGTCCATGTCAACAGCTGAGTCATTTCCAGCTTTTGAGTGACCATCATAAAAAAAACCCCATGGTTTGCAAGATAATCCTCTATAATACCAAAATAGTACCAGATGGACAAAGTTACATGGTAGTCAGCATTTTTTAAAACCACAGTGTCTGAGCTCATATCCCTGAGTGTTATCTCCAAATAACTAGCCTCAGAATGCAGGGTGAAAAGTTTCTGATTTACTGTTACCCAGATTTACTGCAAAAGAGAGCATATGACTTTGAGGAAAATCCTCTGTTCTATAGCTGTTGCACTCATTTACCCAGAGGGATGGAAGAGACAACCCTCAAACTATGCAAAAGAAGAGGCCTGACTGGAGACATGGCACCTCCCAGACCCCCTACAATACCTTGATCCAGGCAAAGAATAAGTTGACTGCATTCATATTGTTGTACTGCGTCTGCCAGAATGCCAGGAACTCAAAGTCAGCGTAGGTGTTGGGGTGTTTCAGCAACTCTCCCAGCAGCCTGTTCACCTCAGTGGTGCGAAAGATGTGAAACCCAATAGCGACAATGGAGAGCTGCAAAGAGGAAGAGGAAGAGTCTGCAGTGACCATTGTTCCTATGCTTTCCCTGGAAATTAAAATGTCACAGAACTCAATGGAATCCCACTTCAGATCTGCAGTCTAGTGGTGGACTATGGAAATATGGTCTTGATGTGCTGAGTGATGCCCACACTTCAGTCTCTTGGGCGTCTCTAAGAAAGAATTTTCTCCTAGCAATTCTTCCAGACACAAGAATGTGTGTCCATTTACTCTGCTGTTCATTTTAGTATTAGAGCAAAACATGTGCCAGCTCTTGTCTTATCTAGACTAATTTCCACATTTCTTCATTTATTTCGGCTCTTATATGTCTCTGCCATTGCTCCCCAAAAAAAGTGTGCAAGGATCCTCACCAGAATGACAACCACATCCAGGATGTTCCAGATGCTGGTGAAGTACTGAAGCTTGTGGATACGGAGTTCCAAAGCCTCTTCCACCACATAGTAGAAGATAAAGACACAGAATACAATTTCACAGGCAACAATGAAGAAGTCCCATGCGCTGACATATCGTATAAGCTTCACTGTCCGGATTTGCCAGGAGGGAATGGCACCACCAGTGGCTGGAAACTCAACCACTAACCTTGAAGGGGACAAGGAAACAATTACAAACTAGGGGATGGAGGCTCAGAGATAATTTTGAGAGGCATCAAACTTGAGCATGAGCTATCCACCAGACCATGAGTGGAAGAGTTGTGCATGCGTTTATGCAGCCATATCTCTGCTGCTTCACTGCCTGTGATGGGCAAGAGTGAAAGGTGATGAGAAGTGTGACTGGTTATTTCAAGAAGACAAAGACTTCTTACTAATCCATACAATTTCTACTGACATCATTCAGACCCACCCCACTGGTGGACCATAATAAAATATTTGCATTTTAAGAAGCAATGGCATTGAGGAAGATGCAAGAGCCTGAAGAATTTTCGTGAGGACTCAGCTTACCTCAGAACACAGAACAGATTGATATTTGCATTATACACAGAGAAATCAATGAAGACAACTCGTGTTCCCCGATCCAACCACAGTTTCTCCTTTAAGACTTGCAGGGCTTCAGCACTCTCTTCTCTGGTCATCTTGAGGTCTATGTAGTATCCTCCCCCACTGTAACTGGTTAGTCTTCCCCAGTGAGATGAACCACCCAGCTCCTCCTCAGAATGGTACCTCCACCTGCAACAGACAAGGCACAAAGGCTTCACGTGCCCAGGCTTGAATATGGCCTTGTACCCAGGAAAAATTATATCTTCAAGGGGCAGAGCAGTTCTCAATTGAAGAATTTGCACTTAATTCCTACTCCTGATGTGACCCTACATAACATTGGTAACCCTTATGGATAGTTTTCTGGTTTAGTGCTTCTCAGCAGTGACACAACATGATTTGCAATACTGTGGAGGGAAAATTCTGAGGTTTGTTGGCTATATCAGTCTGGTTTTCATGGAGGTTATTCTCTATCATGGAGGATCTACTCTACTGTCTTATACCACATTACACACAACCATTTGCTTAGAACGCTCTTGTACTCATATTTCCTAATGAACAGCTTCTCATTCATGGATCAAGACTCATGCAGTAAGCAGTGTTATTAAACTGCAGCTACCGCACATTATTACAGAGAAACAGGTTGTCAAGATGCACTCCCTTTTCTCTGGCTCCTGAAATCCCAGAGGAAAGCAAATAGTAACTTGCCAGCTGAATGCCAGCTTGCCATTTGATGGATCTGGCCCCAAAGGTCTTTATTTATCCTCACTCTCTTAAAAACAGGCAACAATTTCTTCCTATACTTCCACTGGATTTTTCATGGCTTTCCCAACATGAAAACTCATTCTGTTGTGCCACTCATTCTGTTGTGCTTCTCCACAAAGAGACACTCGACCTTATTGATAGACAAAAACGACTTGCTTCCTCTGACTGCAAGGGGAATTCCAGTCTTATGTGAGAAACTCGCCCCTGGCATCCTGCAGTTCAGAAGTTCTTATTTGAACTAGAAGAGACTAATTTGGATTAGATGTACTTACGCCGTTCCATTGATGAGCCCAAAGGAGACCCTTTCCTCCTTTTCTTCAGAGTATACATCATAGCAGCCTGAGATTTCCTCCTTGAAGTCATCATGGACCACACAGGAATTGTTCTTCACTTTCAGTTGTCTCATGCGTGGGACACCCAGCAGCAGGTTCTCATAATAGATGTATGACTGGGTGCTGTGCACTGCCAGGGACTCGTTGTTGTACCACTTTGTCCAGTAAAGATTATCCAGCAGGGGACCTTGTGCATACTGCAAAGGAGGGAGAGGGGAACAACTCCTTCATAGCTCACACATCAGAGGAATTTTCTTAATCTGGGATTGAGGTAGCAAGACCTGACCCACCCCTCTCTGCCCTCTAAGATGGAAAGTAGTAGAAGTTTGTGTTGCATGTATGTTAAGGAGAGGAAAGACCAGGGCTGGTGGTAGAGGAGGGATGCTGGGCAGCAGGGTCACCGTTGGTTTCTCACAGGCCTGTAATGTATTTGTGGCACCTTCTATGTCTAATGAAGAGACAAGAGCCCTACAAGTCTCTTTGTCTCTTCTACTTCAGTCAGCGCAAGTCTCAAGGAACTGCCTTGGCACAATTTGCAAATGAGGAAAAGTGCGTGTGCCGGTGTCCTGGAAACAGTGGGGGAGAAACAATAGTGCCATTGTTGGCTGGAGTGCTTTAATAAGACAGAAAAAGACAACTCTAATTGACAAATAATTTCTGGCTGTCAGAGATAAGTGGTTGCAATAACTCAATGGCCTTCACTGTGGCTCTCGTTATTCCTTCACCCATTCTTTGACAGAAATATGTTAGACCCCAGATGTTTTTCCCCTTCTTTCTCTGTCATAAAAGTCACTGCAGATTTTTATCCAGCTTCCTCCTAATGAATCTATAGATTAGACAAACCCAGGCATGAATTACAGGCAGGTTAATTTTGATATTCTCAAAATGCCATGAAAACGGACATAGGCTATTACTAAGACAGCAGCTTGAAAACAGTGAACTGTAGGATTCAAAGCCACTTGTGCCACAAGGAAACCTGAAGTAAATCCCTTGGCTTCTCTAGGCCAGTACTTCCTATCTGTGCAATGAGCGGATGCTCATATCACCAAAATTATTTTGTTATGTCCTGACTGTTTTACTGGGAAATAGACTCTTCTGGGCACACACAACACTTAGCCTAGCCAGTATTCTGGACACAGTGCTCAGGGATGAATTATACTTAAAATCAGTGAAGACTTTGCATGCAAATATTATTGTAACTATTGCTAGTAGCTGGCAAAAGCTTGTGGCAGCAAAATGTCTTGCTGAAATCACTAGCTAGTACCTCAGAGGGAACTGAATATCCCAGTCTAGCTGAGCTTCAGGGTTCCCCATGGCAGGCCAGATTTGTACTCACCACCCAGAAGTCAGCCATGCTGCCAATGGACTGGAAGGAGACATGGCCATCTGTAGAGGTCTGCAGGAAGAGCTCAGACATCACTTTGGTGTAGTAATAGGCATTGGAACTTGTCATTCCATATGTCACTAAGAGAACAAGAGGAGGGTCCTTCCTTATACCTGAATATTGGAGCCTGATATAAACGTATTTATATACTCAGTTTCTGTGTACCTTATGTTTTCACAGGTAAGCCGAACAAGGAACAGGAGAAGAAATCTTAGGACTTTCTGCTTTCCTAGGGATTTGCAAACTTATCTGCTCTGTGTTCCAGAGTTTAATTGGTCAGACTGACCGACTATAAGAATTAAGTAGTGAGAGAAGACCGTTGGAGGATACAACTGAACATCCTGGGTAACAGTTTCTGTTCCCAGACAATATTTCTGAGGGAAATTTTATTTCTCAGAACAAAATCCATGACCTATATTTTGAATTTCTGATGTAAAGTCATGAAGGCACAAAGATCACCCTATTCTCCCAAGTGAAAAGTTCCAGGTAAATTTTCATCTACCAAGAAACCCCAAGAGGAGCAGGCTCTAACTTCCACAAACATGTTGTTTCAACTCTCCAGTGCTCCTTCCTTCAGAAAAACATCCATCATGGTGATCGCTAAGAACACATCCTGCTCTTGAAAGGACACTAGGAAAATAAAGCACCTGACATTCAAGACACAACGCCCCATACCTGAGTCAGTGTGAGTCAGTGATGAGTCAGTGTGTGACAACATGCACGTCTGTGTGTGTGTCTTGGTTCTTTAGGAAGAGTGACTGAACCACTGTCTCTCTGGGCCAGCATGATAGTAACTTAGGGTGGTATTGTCTGTCCATCTCTTCTGCCATAGGGTCCATGAAATATAACCCTCTTCACTGTCCCATGGCACAGGTGCTCATTTGTGATAACGAATGAACCTTTGCAAAACCAAACAGCCATTGTCCTACTGACACAAAGTCCATATTAGCATTAAGTACAGGGACAAATTACATTCACTCAAGAACAATAGGGTGAGCTGCCATCTGCTTTATCACCTCAGCCACTCATCTAATCTCAGAGGGGAAAATCTCCCTGAATTGTGTCTTTGATACCAGGAAGTTTCTAGAGCTGCTCTCCGGGTCTTGAACATTTGTTGTAAAACTGAGAAAAGACTTTGGGCAGATTCTCCCAGATCTGTGGAGTCAATGGCTAGAATTGATAATGCAAATCAGAAAATACTACTAGTCTAACCAACATTAGTTAGTATTGGTCAGTAATTTTACTTCTCTGTGCAGCATCTATTCTGTAGGTTAATGACGACAACTTGCTGCTGTGAGTGCCCATACAATAAATGTAACATTTACAGCAGAGCAAGGAAGACTAGTAATAAAACCTCACATTATTCCCCTCACACTGCGCACAGAAATGATGCCTATGAGATATGACAGCTACTTACATAGACAGATGTCCACCAAGAACATAATGTAGACCAGCAGCTCTCGCAGGGTGGTCTTCACGTAAAGCTCCCTGTTTTCAGCTGTGTTCTCAGTCAGTGTAGTGCCCCACAGACCTGTTGGGTATAAAGAAGGGACTGTAGAGTCTTCATGGCCATTCTCAAGGGCCATGTGAGGAGCTGTAGTCCTATAGCTTGACCTATAAAAATATGCTAAATACCCCTAAGAAGAACCATTCCAGCATGAATAAAAGATTTGTGGCTAACCAACACTGAAATACACTGGCTTTTTATTTTGCTAAATCACTCTTTAGTTTTCTGGTTGTGTTCATTATAGCTTGATCTTTTCCTGACTGTTTTTCAGCTTACTCTTTGCAGAAATTCAGTCTTTGTCAAGAATGCTCTTGACACCATAATATTTCATCTCAGTCACCCACGTGCCAAGAGCTGACCTTCTGAGAGGTCTTCCATAGCAGAACTGCATCTGGTATTGCTTTACAACTATTACTCCTTTTAGTGTATATTGAAGCATTAGGCCCCAGATATTTATCTCTTGCTTACCTAAAAACTCTTGCAGTTTTCTTGTTGGTCATAAAACTCAATCAAATAACCCAACTCAATATTTTCAGCATAACATTTAGAGCCAAATTATCTTCAGGACATCTAACAACAGAGCCTAGCTGAATCCAATACACCAATTGCACCAGCTAAATGTCCTATTTCTTCACACAACTCATTAAATGTCACCAGAGTTGTCAATAAGAGAGAAATGCTTCCTTTAGAAGGAGCCTTGATATTTTGAGTTTGATGAACCATCCAATACCATTAGTGTATTTGTTTGTTCTTTGAGTAATGGCTTTCTGTTGTGATTTATGGAATGCTCCTGAAGTTGAAAGGCGTAAGAACTTTCAATGGAAAGCCTAGTGATGAAAGCCACGTCAATAATAGCTATAGCCTTGCTGCTATCTGCAGCTCCTAGAGAGCTCAGCCCTGATTCCTATCCCCAGTAGGATGCAACAACCATCTTCCTACAAAAGAGGATCAAAGCTGAATAAAGGCCCCACATTTGAAGTCATCTCTGGCAGATGACAAACTTCTTTTTTCTCTGGAGTAAGCAAAAGTGTTCTAGTGGTCTGCGTGCACTTATCCTGTCATTTTGATAGCTCTTTGGCATCTCAAGGGATTAGAGAGTTTTTTGCACCATTAACTACCATAGGGACTGATGCAGCATCTGCCGTCACTTCTGGGCAGACAAACCAGTAGCCTGTTCTGGACAATCCAGACCAGCAACAGAAATGACAGCCTGGAGATGATCTGGATTAACTCCTGTGGAGGAGAAAGTATCATGTGATCTACAAGAATCTTCGCAATGGAGAAAAACAAGGGAAAACAATTTTCCCATCTCTTCAGGTCACTTTTAAATTACTACTTTCATCCTTAGATATGACTACATTGCAATCTTTTAACAGGTTTGTTTGGGTTTTTTTCCATGAGCAGGGAACTCCTACTATCCATATGTTTGGGGCAAATGCACAGACCTTCTTTCCTTTGAGAACAGAAGTGTACCCAAGAACACCTAAATTCAAGGGCACTCAAATACTCTTGAGAACTTGGTTCAGAGACTTGCCCAAAATGATACCTGGAGGACCATGAGGGTGCTCCAGTCCTTTCAGATTGCATGCTGTAGCTGCAATACTGTATCAGCTGGGGTTTATTTTCAGCTATGTCTTTAGGAAACATGCTAGGGAAATCTATCACCTCATACACAAAGCATCTCCCCATCTGCGTCTCCTTTGCCACCACCTACCCCCTTGGGGATGCAGCTATTTTGGACATGACATTTGGAGTAGAAAGACTCAAGGCTAGAAGACATCCAGTCTTTCTCACGGCAACTCGAATGACCATCCAGCACTCATATGGCTGAGCAAAGAAAAAAACCCAGAATCTAGAAAATTGGCTATGAATGCAATTCATTTATAAGTCTCACCTTCCTGATAATAACATGTGACTGATAAGAATTACTGGCAACACCTACATTATCTTCTGAGTGTGCTTTTAAACCAGACTTGTGACCCAGGTGAGTGACTAGCTCACAGTCTCAGGTAGAGCTGGAGATCCTCCTCCAAAGGCAGTGGGAAGCTGGGTGTCCCTCATCAACGACCATGCACCCAGATACCCAGCAAAGTCTGTCCATAGGTTGGCCATGAAACAGCTGAGGTGGCAGGAGGCAGGCAGGAACCAGGACACAGAGTTGCTTAGACACCGCTTAGAGAAGAAGGGTCCTGAGCAGTGGCACTAGGAGCAGCAGCTGCTCACTACTAACCCAGCACAGTAGCTGATGAGGACAAGAAAAAGGCTTAATAACCCAACTATTACCACTAGCTACAGACACATAATCCCAGGAAATGGTTTTTAAGCAAAAAAACCTACCCCTCAAACTGTCGTTGTCTAACTGACTTATATGTACTACTTCTGTTTTCCATGTGAGACACCAAGGTGATTCAATGGAAAGGGAAGGGGGAAAGCCAGCAATGGAGAGGCAATGAAAAATGATGAGCACCTAGTAAAGATGCACAGGAAAGAAGCAAATTCTTAAAGGAAAATGTTCCCACTTCTGTGGGGCTCAAAGAGGCCTTCGTTCTGTCTGCACTGGCCTTTGGATTCCCAGTTTTGGTATTCCCTACAGCCCTATTTACCACCCTTAGTGTCAGGACACACTGCTGCAACAATCAGAAGAAGAAACCGATGTAGTGTCCTGACAGTTATCATCACGTGCGTGCTCCAAATTAAACTCTGGCAGCTCACAAATGGAAATTTGATGTTAGACTATGGATATGCTTTTCCATTTTAAGCCTCAAACAATGCCTAGAAGAAAGCATTTCATAATAAACCAGATAAATGATACACTGCCTGAGAGTAATCTGTAATTAGCTACCAAACCCACTCAGCACTGTTCCTTGGCCAGGAAAAATCTCTAAAGCCTCTGATCTGAATTCCATGTGAATTAGTAGTGTTAGACTGTAATGGCAATGACAAAAGTATTGATCATAGAGGGGCTGTGCAATTCAGGACCAAGCTATACCGTTATTCACCCCCTCGTGCTGTTAGAGGGTACAGCTCTGAGAAAGGTTCTTGCCTTCCAAGTGAGGAAAAAAGGACACATTGGCAAGATTTTTTTTTTTGCTTTATCTATCCTTTCCTTTTAAAACATTAGGATTTTATGCCTTCTATAAGAAACTGTTCAAATAATGCCCCTACCCAGGACTGTATGCTGACAGGAGACCTATCTTGCCCTCAGGGTTTTGTTTGCCTCTGAATAAGCCTACATAATATTTCACCGCCCCTTTTAAACTGGAAAACAACACCTCTTTCTTTCAGCTATCTTCAAGCAAAGCATTATTTAATACATTGCTGTAATCCCCTACATTTCAGTCCTGACAGTGCTAGATTTTCTCTGGTAGATATGTCTGTCAGTTCTTATGTTACTGTAGCGCAAGGGCCAGTACCACAGTATCTAGAAAATGCACACAAAGAACAGTCTCACCACCACGGTGATGGCTCCTGGGCATTCAGAGTACCTACGTTCTGCCCCAAGCTCTGCCAACAGATTCACTGCATGACCTTGAGCACACCACCAAGTCTCTTACCTTGTAGTAAAGGTAACAGGACAGACCATGAAGCTATAGCAAGGCACACAGAACGAGGATGCTCCTTTCAGGTCAGCCAGAGATGATCTCTGGAGTAATGCTGCTGCATGTTGAACAGGTCCCTGGGCTACACAGACACTATGAGGTTTCTACCTTCTGTATCCTTTCCCTTCCTCCCCTCCTTCCCACACCATTGCTCTGAGGGCTAGTAAGTCCCTTCTAATGAGATATCAGAGATTTACCTCGGATGCCTCTGAAGATGTAGAAGCAGAACTTGAGGAAAGGACTTGTCTTCCCATTCACAGCTTTGCTCTCTTCTTCCTGGTAGGGCAGTGGATCCCTAACCTCTTCAAAATTCTCGTAGGGATTCTCCAGGATAGACTTGGGGTTATAGATGGTTTGAATTTTCAAGGAGGTAGAGGGAGAGCCATTGTAAACAGGATTGTCCCAAGCTTTCTTCCCCACTGCCTCCAGTTCGTGCACCTCTGATATTTTAAAGTGGCTCTCAGCTCTGTTGTTTAGGTGAGACAAATTCATGACTACTCACTGCCAGCAGAAGTACTTTTTAACTGGAGTTGTGAAGATTGCCTGCCCAGGCTGGAAATAAAAGTTAGCAGAGAGATAATCAATGCCAAACAGGCTTGTCTGCCTCAGCAGCCAGGAGAGGGCACACCAGCAGCTCCCCACCGAGAGTAAGCATCCTCTCTTTCTTTTATATCAGCTCAGCTGGTGACACCGATCAGAGGGGTGGCACTACCCGTTGTTAGGAATCACCGTCAGCCCTATTATCCCAGTAGCCCTGGGAACACCGACAAGTCCAGGAGTCCTTCTCTGCTTCTTATCGGCAATAACAGACCTAGATGCCGTCGTGAGAAGAGGAGGCTGCAAGGAGCCGGCCCCTGCGGGTGGGGAGTGGCTGGACCCCTCAGGCTGCTGCAGCCCGGGTCGGTTCCGGGGGCGCCCCGTGCCAGCGCCGTGGGGAGAGGGGCCGGACGGCAGCCTTTGCCCGGGGCTGGAGGGCTCCCAGTTTCAGTGAAGGGACAAAGAGCAGAAGCTCCCGCGAGTGCCAGTGCCGAGGCAGGCGGGTGGCACAGCATCCTCTTCCTTAGCTCATTGTAAAAGCAGGTGTGAAACACGGGAGTAAATGTAGCGGTCCTTTTGGAAACCAGGGGCTGGAATCTTCTGCTTTCGTGGTATTTCCACAAGCCCTGCAGCGCCTGCCAGCCCTGAGGCAAGCCTGATAAAACAAAACAAAACATAACAACCCAAACAAACAAAAAAAATCCCCACCAACCAACCAAATAAACCCCCCACCAAAACAACAAGCCGGCAAAACTGGCAATAACAGTAGCTGGGAGTTGCCTGCATCCACCTTGCCACTGGCCACCAGCAAGTAGTGTCCCAGGCATCACAGGTACTGCAGGCCTGTGCAACAGGTGATGAGACTATAAAGGAACGTGTAGCCTGAGCCTGGTCCTTCCTCAGGTCTGAATACGTAATTCGGAAGAGGTGAGTCTCTATGGGTACTGAGGGTTGCTATTCTTCTGGCATTACCCAAGGAAGCAACATGGCTCTCACACCTGTAGATGTTTTCTTTGGACTCTAATGTTCATCCAGGTGGTGTTGCCAAGCCAGCTGGGATATGCAGAGATGTCCCCTAGATGTCACCTAAGAACATGGCACTAAGCAGCTGCTTAAACAACAGTGAGACAAGACCTAACGTGGTACAGGGCACTAAGAGAGCAGCCTTAGTGGCTGGAAGGTCATTGGAGGTCTGGGTTGGATCTTTTGACTGAGTTTGGTATTATTAGGGCCTGCTGTGTTTTAACACTCCCTAGCAAAATGAAAGTGGTGGCACAGAATCAGCGGGTTCAATGGATGGGAAGCATTTGCAGAGCTCCCAGGCAGCAGCAATGGTAAGGAATGAGGCCTCAGTGAAAGGCCACATGCCAGAGCCAGGCACCCAGTTGCACTCTTGGGGCCATACAGCAGATATCCCTGCCCATGCACAAGTAGCATGACTTATGTGCAGAGCTGCTGCTTTGGGGAACATGGGGGTTTTTTCACAGTGCAGCTCTTGCTGCCTGTGGCACAGCACCACCACACATCCCATCCCATCTTTCAGGACCCAGGTACAGTGCAGATCTGCCGTCTCAGTGGCTGGGGCACAGAGCAGGTGGTGACAGGGGGGACATTGACCTGTATTGAAAGACCAAGTCACCCACCTAGCCCAGAAGACGGTCATGTCTGTGTCACCTGATTTTGAAGAGCCTAAGACAAGGCAGAACCAAGAGCACCCTATAATTAAGGACACACATGCAATGCTTTATGGGCAGCATGGGGTGACTCCATTTATGTGGGTCAGGAAAGTTCCTTTTCAGATGGTGAACTTGAATGATGGGAGATGTGTCAGCTGGAGGAGAATATGATCCAGACTTTAGGACCTCATAGACCACTCTGCTACGCCCTCTGCGGTGTTTGATGTAAGCCCGTGTGGAGCAGCAGTATTTCCTGGCTAAGGAACAGTGTATGTCTGGTAGCATCTGTGAGGACTTACATCTCTTTCCCTTGCAGTGCCTCGGGCCTTATTCGCCAAACTTCCATTCTTGTGAAAACCAGCCAACAGAATTTCTCTTCTCTGTTCTTCTTTTTCCCGTCTTTGTTGAGATCCATTTTTCAGCAGGCCTAGAAGAAACCTCTCAGAGATACCCAGGGAAGACTGTTTCTAAAACCAGAAACCACTATCACAATGGGATTCAGCATGTTAGGATAAGACAAAGTACCACAGCCACAGAAGTTTTTCTGTCAGTGTGCCAAGCACACATACTTTTAAAAAACATCCCACACTTAATTCCTTAGTGTAAAGAGAAGAGAGCACCAAAGAGTTCATAAATTCCCCCCAAAAAAGCACTATCAAACACTGAATTAGAACTACAAAACATTTAGATTTCATGGTTAGAAAAAAGTCCTATCAGTTAATGAAGAGCAGTCACTTGTTGGGACTGAAGGGGAGTCTGCTCACCAGACCCAAGAGGACAGGCTCTCCAGGAGCTCACCTGCCACTGCTGAAGCAGCCCTGATGGGAAGGTTTTCACCAGCTAGAGGTGATGCTGGGACACCAGTTACAGACCCACTCTCTGTGCTCAGCAGAGCTGGTAGAGGACCACGACAGAAGTACCCAGCTCTATAACAGAATCAGTTTCTGCCCAGATTTTGAACAATACTTTTAGTTTTCTTCCAGGAGCTTAATCATCATCACTGAGGTTTAAAGTTTTACAGATGCCTCGTTCTTGAGAAATCTTGTATATAAATTTAGCAGTACACAGTATACTATAGTCACTCTTCACTGCAACTAAAACAAACAAAGAGACACAGCCATGGATAAATAATTCTATATCCAAGTTCCTGTTTTCTTACTTAGGGTGCTATGTTAATTCTCTTGGCAATAATCCATTTTCAGTGGGTTCACGTCAACACAAGCATTTGGTTCCCACTTACCAGCAACATGAACAGACCTAGAGATAGTTGTTATCTCTATGGATTGCATCAGGAATAGAGAAAGGGAAGGTGGTGGTGACAGCACTAATCAACTCTTAAACATCAGAAATAAAAAAAACAGATTTCCGAGCACAGTACCTTGGTGTTGAGTAAGCTGTTTAGGACACATTTTAAAAATTTTCCCAGCACAGTGTATTAAAGTTCATGTGTTTTCATTCCTTTTCATTTAAATGAAGTCTTCTCTGCCTCTTTTTTTTTTTTTTTGCATCAAACAGGTGGATTTTATCTACATTTGGATAATACCATTCTTACTCTAGTAATGTTCAGACACTAAGGAATCCAACCATCTCATAAGAGACTTGTTGAGGAACCAGCACAAAAGGTGAGAGCTGCTTTCTGCAGACCAAGATGTAAGAACTGTTTCAGTAAGCAACCCTACATGTCTCCAATCTGTCAAGATATGTCTGCCTGAGGAGGAGAAGGTGAAGAGAAAGTGAGGTACATTTTAGCCAAGGACAGATTGAAATTGACCTATAAAAACTTGTTACCATGATGTACAACTTAGCAATAAGTTTTCATAAACATCTATACGAAACTTACATATTTCCTAACATATTGGAGAGCTTTCTTATATTCATGTACCTATGCAGTGGCCTTCAGCGGGGACTTCACTGGCTGGCTGCAAATTCACAGGGATTGTGCATGTGCAACTCCACCTGAGCAGAAAGAAGCTGGTATAGAATGAAGTTATCAGGTCCTTTAGAAGATAATGTTGATTTTTCCTCTTTTTAGGATATAGAAGTAATTTTTCTTGATCTCTAAATACAATTTTGATTACAAATAACCTTTACTGTCACTCTGCAGGGCGTTGTTTTCTTAAAGCTTCGTTGCGATACATGCAGCTGTGCAGATCCATGCGTGGGCATGTTACCACACAAACATGCAGCAAGCATGCTCTGTGCTCCTAGGAACTGTCTGGGCCAACGGCATTGCTGGGAGAAAGTCTGTCTTTGACACACTGTGGGCAGTGATGAACGCCCAGGTAAGCACCACACCAAAAAACTAGAAGCGCCTGAGGAGGACCAGCTTCAAAACAAAAGGTATTTCCTCCTGTGCAACGAAACCAGCTCTGGGGTGGCAACCAACCCACAGCTTACTCCCAGAGGTGATCCACGCGTGTCACAAGCCAGGGAGCTTCCATCAAGGGGCTCAAGGAGTCACTTCTCAGAGGCTGGGCTGCCGTCAGTGCCAGGGTGTTTGGATACAGGCTGCTCCTTTAACCCAGATTTATCACAGCCAGCAAGAAGAGGGACACATACAGTCTGTGTCCCATGGCATATCACAAGCAGACACCTGCCACTGTCTCTACAAAGACAAAGCAGGACTCAGACCAAAGATTTCTTCCCCAATCCAGCTATCTGCCAGATGCAAGAGAGTCTCTGTATAATATCCCTGAGAACACAGGAGCTTGCAAGATTGTGTTGAATAAGTGTGATGAGAGGAAGGAATGCTGACCGCTCTTGGTTTTGGGGAATGTTGCATTATTACATGGGCTAACACAGGGGAAAAAATAGTAGGATGCATCAGATGTGAGAGATGAGAGTGTAGTTTCAATCAGCTTTGTTAACAGAAGCAAGCATGATGGAGAATTACAGTGCTACATCCAGCTCTCTGATGGAATAGCATAATTCATATAATGGGAGACTAATGAAAGAAGGTCTCTGTTGTGGAATTGTTTCCCTCCTCTGGACCTTGTGTTCCTGCCGGTGCTCCCACTTTTAGATGCACCAGAACTTTTTAAAGCATTTAATCTCTGAAGCATAGGTAAGGCCTGTGGTTTTCTTTTAGTTTATTCACAGTAAATCCCACATTGAAATACTGTTTGGTTTCATTAGCTATTATTCATATTTCAGTGCTTTTCATCTACTCCCCAGTTACATGCTTATGAGTTTAGTAAAGCCCTTAAACTCACTACTGTGACCACCTAGGTTTGCTGGGCAGCTCTCTGGGAATTTTACAGCACATGGCTACAAACTGGCGCAGCGTTGCCCTGTCTGGGAGAGCTCACTTGGTGCATCACCGACCTTTTCTGCCTTTTTGGCGGAATCCCACGAGGATGGTGTTCAAACCTGTCAGCGACGGCAGTCCAGCCCGCCTTGCGCACCGCTCAGCCGGGCCGGAATCCGCCGGCTGACCCCGCGGGATGCTCCAAGGACNGTCCCGTCCCGTCCCGTCCCGTGCTATCCTATCCTCGCTCCCTTCTGCAGCGGCCCCATTCGCTCCCTCTCCGGGGGCGCGGTGCCCGCTGCTGAGTGCGTGGCCCAGCGGGTGCCTTCCCGCTGTGCAGGTGGCCGCACACGGCACCTCCGCTGCCCTGGTGCCACAGCCTGGGCTTCGGGAGTTGTTTGAGCAGCGCCCGGGCACTGCCGGCCTGCGTGGGGCTGCCGCTCCCTAAGGCCTCCGGGGACAGGCAGCGCAGCGCAGCCCCTGGACACGCCTGTCTTGTGCCCTTCTTGCAGCTGGTCCCCCCGCACCGCCTGCATTGCCCCCTCCTCAGGCGGCTCTTCTGTCTGGAGCCACAGCCCCCAGCAGCCACAAGCGCTGGAAATCCCAATTCCACCAGCACTCACCTTCCATACCCCATTGGGCTTGTCCTTTATCAAACTCAGTCAATTACTGCCTGTCACCCCGGTTAACAAGGACAATATGGGCAGAGCCAGCACAGCCTCAACAAGACCCAGCCTGTCCTTACCAGGACAGAGCAGCAGCGATATCCTACAGCTAGGAACGAGGCAGCCAGGCTTCTTTCAATGCTCAGTAGAGCACTCAGCTATCAACCAATCCCGCCTGAGAACCGGTGCAGGTGTTTGGGATGAAAGGAGTGCAATTTATTCCACCTGGAAAAACTTTTTCCGGCTAGTTACTGATCCTTGCATACCATGCACATGCTACAGCATGAGTGGCAGACGTATGTCATGGAGGACATACCGCGGCCATCTGCTGAAAATTGGCTCTTTGCAGTTTTATCATTGCATGTTGACTATAGGAATACTTCCACCTCTCAGGGCCTCTGGCCGGGGTAGGCAATGCAGATATCCCATGCAGAATAATTTAGGGAAAGTCCAAAGGGTGGGGCTGGGGGTATAAAACTGGATTAGTAGTTCAAACTTAAATCCTCAGCACCGGTTAACTGTCATGCAACTCATTTCTGGACAGGGAACTCACCCTGCCTGTTCCTGTCATGCCTGGAGCAAATTTTAGCAATGAAAGACACTGAGATCAGGGTCATCCAGAGCAAAACATCAAGCATTTCTGATACCTGCTGCAGGAGTATCCCTCTTCCCCTCCTCTAGCAGCTGTCAAGTGTCAGCAGTTGACATTCTGGTGTTATTTTTCCCGTAGTCTGTGGCTAAGGCTCACATTAACACATGCTGAAGAAGAGATACCCTGTTCCCAAGGGTGAAAGAAATGTTTGTGATACATCCAGCAGCACCAGAAGAAGGGCAGGGTCCCTGCATCTGAAGGCCTGGCACCTCCTGAGATCCAGCTGTGAGCGAGCCCCAGGGAGGAAATACAAAAGAAGGAATCCTGACACCTTTGGAAACCAAGGCAGGAACCCTCTGGACACTGAAGAGTTACTCTAATTTTACCTTAGCACATCCTGAGTTCACTCCACTGTTCTTTTGGAGGAAGGTGCTCGCCACGTCCTGGCTAGAGACCAGAGAGGCAAATTCCTCAGGAGCTGTAAATGATTCACCACATTTCTATTTTTGTTCATTGGTTTTCTGTAACCAAATAATTGTTTAGATGAAAATCACTTGTCTGCAGTCCAATTATATCCATTCAACCTGCACAGTCCCATGCTGCACAGTACTTATTTTTCTCTACTTATTCCTGACCATGTAATTCTAAATAATCCATTAAGTTTATATTTTATAGGTAGGAAGACAAGATAAGAAAGGCTTAGGTAGCCATTTGAAAACCCAGAGGCTGGCATCAGTTTTGGGATTAGGTGCTGCGTGTGATTGATATTCACCAATATGAGTGAATCACCTGATTCCCCTGATGAGCCAATCACCTGATTGAGCCAGGTTTTTAAGGACATACTTGAGTGATTGAGAAAGAGGAGGTGAAGAAGGAGTTGGGGCCAAACCAGTCTCTGGTAATATTGTGTGTTTGCACACCAGTTAGCT
Organism: Melanocharis versteri; assembly: GCA_013397845.1. Classification (NCBI taxonomy): domain Eukaryota; kingdom Metazoa; phylum Chordata; class Aves; order Passeriformes; family Melanocharitidae; genus Melanocharis; species Melanocharis versteri. The sequence continues at coordinate 8,156 of VZTG01010512.1, read as the reverse complement.
CCTGTATGTGTTCCAGTACTTTCCAGACTCATTCTATCTCAGCATTCAGGCATGTTAGCTGGGATCCTGGAGCACCTGTAGGGTGCTCTCAGCACATTACAGGAGCTCTGATCAGGTGGGGACATCATTGGGTGGGAGACATTGCGGTCCCAAAGCTGTACAACCAAGTATCACACATGAAACCAAAACTTTGCTGCTGCAAAACAGGGTAAGTTTGCCTGGATTCTCCCTGTGTGACATTTTTGCTGTTCAGGGAGGCTCTTCAAGTTTTAGGGTTGCTAATCTTTATATGCAAATCCTTTTTCAGAGCTGTTATTCCCCAGGCACACCACAGAGTCAGCAAGCTGTTTAAAAATCAAGATGGCACAGTGGACAAACGAAGAAAACCCTCAGACCTTGGGTGTCCCCAGTGCCAAGCAGAGCCAGAGAGTTACTCCCCCTGTCTATCGTATGCCACTATTTGTACACCTACAGTTCGCTGTGCTTGCAATGTGACATTGTGAGCACACGCTCCACTGTTGCCCCCATACTCTTATCTGCAGAACTGCTATCTCACCAAGTTACTCTCCCAGTGCAGGTTCAGACAGTCGACTCTTCACCTCACACTAGAACTTGGTACCTGTCTAGTAAATTGCATCCTATTATTTAGTTCAGTCCATGTATCCCATTTGCCAAGATCTTACTGGAAACCTAAGCAGGGTGACCTCCAACACATTTTCTACTCTTCCTAATCCAGTACAGTCTACAGAAGGAAGAAGTTTGGTCTGTCTTTCTTCACGTGTATCAGCAGGGAAATTCAAAGTAGCTGTACTGCAGCTATGGATCCCAGAGTTGTTCCAGCAACCCTCAGACTGAAAGTGGGGGCTCTTAGCCCAGTTTCCCAACACCTCCACAACCATCTTCATCTATGTAAAATTAGGAAGATAAGAACAGTTGGGATGATGTCATGTAACTCTATACCAAAAGCCATAAAAGTCTGCTACTTCACCCTTACCTTACTTTCTTTTCTCAAAGAATCAGGAATAAGATCACCTGGCTTTATCGATTAGAGAAGGTGGAAGTAATTTCCGTGCCAACATTGGTTGTTCTTGAAATTTATACCTGAATCCTCTGCAAACATGATCCTCTCAAACACAGCTTGGATGAAGGAAAACACACACCTTCCAAAACACACCAAATGCCTTCTGTGTGAATGTGTGAATGTATGTGGTGGTTAATCATCTGCTCACCTCTCCAGTGCCATGAGGACCAGACTTTGTAAGAGGCCTTTGTAGACTGTCATTTTGAATGAGACTGCTATGTTAGTACTGTCACAAGACTTTAGAGACAAAATGAGTATGCTTTAAAAAGGTAACAGAAGTAGCTAAGGGCTGATGATATTGGGCTGCAAGGTCCCTCAGTGTTACCTGCTCAGGATTTCTTCTACACTTGCAACAGAACTTTCCCTCCAAACGCAAACACCAGGTTAACATGGGGCGTTTTTATGCACTAAAACAAACAGGAACGCAGAAGTCTGCAACCCTTTACTTTAAGTGAGGAGGTAGACACGGAAGAGTATTTTCAGCTCCATTCTTTAGAGGAGACAGGGTAGACAGGTTCTTTAAAGACATGAAAAGGCAGCAAAATGAGGCAGGCAGGTAAGAGAGCAAGCAAGGAAACCTAAAAATGCTCCTGGCCAGAAACCTAACAGCTTGTAGGACCTTTTTGCTGGGCAGAAACATAACAGCTTGTAGGACGTTTCTCCTTAAGGACCCAAAATGTCCTTCACTTGGCCAGCCATGCATACTGCTGCAGCCCATACACCATGGTGGGGACGCACTCTGCTCAGGGGGAAATCCTGAAGGATTTTCAGTTGCAAATGGACTTAAAAAAAGATACGAGCAGCATCCCTGTTCTGTAGGCAAAAAAAATCCCCAAACCCATAAAATACTGCAGACAACATATAGCTCTTCACTGGGATGAGGGAAAAGAGGAAAAGCAGTGCTGGCTTCTGGAGGAGTACAAAGCTCTCTGCTCTGGTCCTGTTGTCCAAGAGGAAAGAAAACATTCACTTTAAAAGTGACTGACGTATGGATGTAGACAAAGTCAGAAGCAGCAGACGGGAGAGGCATACCCCATCTTTGAGGTTTCCGTGTGTGTGCCTCTGATAAGCCTAGAGTAGGGAGGACTGGGTTGAGGGTCCAGCAAGTTTCTCCTTTGTCCTTCCTGCTTCTCATCCCAGCAGCACGTATGCGTTCTCAGGCCAACCCCACCAGTGTCTCCCTGCCAGGGTATGCCTGCTTCCCCTAACAGGAGTCTATCAGAAACATCTCCAGGATAAAAATGAATGTCAGGGATTCAGCCAGGAAGTATGTAAGGGAGATGTCTCCCAAATCTCTAGACCCCAGGTTATTTTTAACTTTGGTAAACTATTTTTGTTCTTCTAAATGTTGGGGCAGCCATCAAACGCTCAGGCTGTTGCAGCAATGAGACAGGGTAGAAAGCAATGATGCAGAGCACACACACAAAGAGGATAAACAGTGGCGTGGAACACTGTGCTCTGCCCAAGAGGCAGCTGCAAACTGACCTTGGATGCGTCCTCACCATTTCCCGGTGCTGCAATTTCCCCCTGTGCTGACTATGTGGCAATGTGTCCCCAGGGCTGACGCTTACAGCCCCGCAGCATCACCTCTCTCCCCACACAGGTGGAGATCCACCCGCAGATGCAGCGGGTATCTGGGATGCGTTAGCTGCATCTCAGCCGGGCTGACACCACGGAGCACGAGACACTGTGGCACTGCCCACGCCACCTAAGCTGGGACAGAAGATCTGCCACCAGGAGGTGGCATTTCTGCACACCCCTGCTCGGCCCTGGCAGCAGGGGATGGGGTACCTGGGAGGGAGGACGGTCGTAGCCTGAAGAGGGGGGCAGGAGGTGTAGGCTGCCGGTGCGGGAAAGAAGGCGCAGAAGGCCTGGAGGAGGAGGAAAGCCATCTGAGATGAGCGGAGCAGGCTGCAACTCCAAGAAGGGAGGCTGCAGAAGTGCAGAGGTGCCGCTGCCCAGCGAGCGCAGGGCGGGAAGGTGGGGATGGGCGCTCGGCATGCGGCTCCTTGGCACCTGGCCTGCCATATCTGATGTGGGTAGAAGGACACCAGAGAGCACCAGTGCTGAAGAGAGGGTGGCAACACAAAGACCGCTGTGTTCCTCTGGTCCCCATCCCTTTCTCCCCCTCCTCTCCCAATTTATTTACCCGAGTTCAAAAGACAGCCTCAGTCCCGAGGGGCTGGCTGAAGTGGCCAAGGGGTGGGCTGTGAGGTCATCTTCAATGAGGGCAAAAATCCAGTATCAACAATGCTGCCCATTGTATGGCCCTGTTTAGACAATACCGGCTGGGTTCTTGCTGCTGGCAGCCCGAGGACTAGCAGCAAAGCCTGTTTGGGGTAACAGGAGGGGAGGAGGGTGGGCAGGGTGTCTGGCATTGAGTCAGACCGCAGGGGATGGAGCAAAGTGCAGAGATAAGCACCCTATCCCAGTCATCAGCATGTTATCAGCCTAATTATTGATGCTGATAAGATTATCTTGGGGCTTCTTCTCTCATCAATGGCAGGGAATTTAGCCATTCTGGTCATAGCCTGGAGCCATGGCCGTCACCCCAGTTACCTCTGCATTCCCTTCTAACCCTGGCAACGTGATTTCTGCTACGTTATTGGCTCCCTTTAACCCCACATTTCCCACTCAGCAGCAGCAGGGTGGCAAGGTAAGCATCAGCTTTTTCTCCCAGCCCTTGCCCTTCCAAAGGCAGCTGGGGGTTTGGCCATTGCTATTCTTCTGGGTGCTCCCAGCTGAGAAGCCCAGGTAATCCATACTGAGTTTAGCCATGCTTTAAGAGTGAGGATGGAGCAGGGGATCTTCAGGGATTTGTGGGAACCATTGAATTTATAGAGCAACAGATGATGTTTTAAGGTGTGTATGTGGTGGGGGGAACATGATAGAAAGCAAGCAAGTGACCAGGATGCTGCTAGTTCTTGTAAACACAAATAGCACTTTTGATAAGTGCTATGATACCAGGCTCCTCAAATTGCAGTGTCTGGAGCCAGGTGACTAAACAATTCTTAGCTTTCCATTTCAAATATGAAAGCCATTTGCTACCTCTCCTGGACAAGGAAGAGTTTGTGAAAGTGTAACACAGGGTCACCAGCTTCCAAAAAAAAGCATGGGGGAGAAAGCAACGTCAAACAAGGATGGTGATCCCATGAGCTGGCATCTGATCCCTGGCACCTGAATTCCTGAAACAGACAACCCCGAAAGACCTGCAGCTGCCATCATCTTTCAAGCAGGCATTAACTCTGAACTCTTGTAGTCCAAGCCAGGTCCTGTCCCAACTCATTCTGTAGCCATGGTCTCCTACCCTATCTCTCTGCAACACATAACTGTGCCCAAAAGTCAACCTGTCAAAACCAGGGACACCATTAACCTAAGAGACCACTGGCAGCAGTGATGAATGATGCCAGTGTTCATCTGCTCTGCAGAGTGGGCTCGATGCCTTTGAAGAGCAGATTCTTTATGAGGGTAAGGAGGAAAGAGAAAGCATTGGTGAAAGGAGAGAAAGCCACCCCAGTACTTCTCTTTGGATGAAAGATCCAAGGCATGATTCTCCTACCTCTAGAAAAAAGCTCTAAAGCTGGAATTGCTGCAAACATCGTCAGAAAAACAATGCAAGAGATGCAGAAAATAATCCTAGGAAAATTTTTTCAAGCCTTTCTTTTTGGCATAGGGTCCATTTCTTTCCCCAGTTTTCAGCTTATTCCCTCATTACATGAGTCTCTTCTTGTTTCAACTTCCAGTTGTGAAATAGAAGACAAAGTGGGAGACAGGGAATGTTGTTAAAGAAGATAAATAAACAACATGAAACAAACCTTGCAAAGCCCTTGCAGCAAGCGTTTTTGTGTACATGGCTTTTTCAACAGTTTTGGAGGGGGTAACTGAGGACATCCAATAAAATTTCCAAGATGTCAACACCAGATGAAATCTCTTTGCAAAACTTACTGCTAAATGGAAAAGCAATTTTTTTTTTTTAGGGGAGAATAGGAAGGAGCGTGTTATGGTAAAAGAACCTTACCTTAGCCTTGATGCTTATACCTGCCATCTGGCACTGTGGTAGCAAAACCAGGGTGGTTAGTGCATCCCAGGAGAGGAATGTAACAGTTCTCTTGAGGTGTCTGCTCACTGATACTGTCTTGTGGTAAACCTCACTGCTGGTTTGTGCCTCGTTTTCCCCAACCTTGATGAAAAACTGTGAGACCCTCTGACAAAAAGAATTATGCAATAATTTTTCACTAGCCCAGTGCCTCAGCTGAGTCATCAATCTGTGGGGAGGTCTTCAGAAGGTGGAAACAGCCTTAAATTAGACCATGTATTTCTAAAGATATCCTGTGCTGAAGTTCATGGTCTGTGCTGCCTACGACATGTCTCTGCTCATTTCTGCCCTGCACCATGGCCCTGGCATTGCATCAGCTCATTTATGAAAGACTATGACCCTGGGCACCAGTCACCAGATGCAGAAAAATTGAATCAGTTTCCTGAGGACGATGGCTGAAGCTGAATCTTCGTGAAGTAGTGTTGGTGTACACCATGAGCAATGTAATTCTGCTGAAGGCTCAGCTGGGAAGTTCCCCCTGGAAGGAGGGAAAAGCCTGTCTGGAGAGATACAAACTAGAGCAGGAAAAGCTCAATTTAAGCTGTATTGCTGTGTTTATATGGACATTTCTGTTTTCCCACTTGGGCTGCCCAGTGGTCCCCCTTTTGTCTCAAGCCTTGAGCAGCAGAGCTGAGAAAGAAATCTGCAGCTGGGACTCGGATGGGCAGGGTTGGGTGGTGGGGCCAGGGGTGTGCAGGGGGCAGGCCACTGGCATGGCCAGCAGCTCTCCACAGGAGGGAGCCTGGCTGGCACAGCATGGCCAAGCCTCTAGCTCACAAAAGGACCAAAAAGCCTTTTGACAGGCTTTTGGTCAAAAAACATTGGAAAAGCGAGCCACTCTGAACACTCTCGACTTCCTCACCAAGGTGTCAGTGCCTGAACCTCGTGGCTACATTCAGGAGCATTAACCTGTTTCAAAGGTGATGAGAATGGCAGCTGAAGAAGCTGGCCAAGCTGTGAGGGGCCTTTCTCAGGGCCGTCCTTGGCACATAAGACTTGAAACCTGCCAGGTGAGCACAGCCCCAACAATGGTCAAGATCCATCTCTCCCTCTATGCAACAAAAAAATGTGATGGTCAGCCCTCAGAGTAACTTGGCAGGGGAATATGCAGAAAACTTATTCCTGTTGTGAGAGAGCAGTCAGACATGATATTAATTTTAGAGGATAGTAAAGTCTAGCTGCCCTGTATAATCCCTCTTAGTTGCACTCCATGTCTGAAGAAAGAAACCCATGGAAAAGGAAAGGGCTCTGGTGGGTCTGAGTATCTACAAAACTGCAAACCTTGAATTCCCCAAAGCCTCACTGTCACCCACCGGTAGCATTTCCAGGTCTGCTCCTGGTTCATGACATTGAGATTATTTTCCCCATGTGTTATGAGCTGGAGATTACCTCTTTACAATCAACAAGTACCACCTTCTTTTTTTAAAATTTGCTTCTTTTCTGGTCTTCTTTTGGAAATAGCAGGAGTCAGGTTTCCTTAGGGTAGTTTTTAGCTCAGTTTGTAGTTCTTTCATCACTCACATAGAAAATAGGCAGAATCTTTAATCTAAACATAATTTCTCCTCAGTGTTTACCAAACACTTAATGGACAGTCTTAAAAGAGACGGTTGAAAGTCCCTCCCTGACTCATGTCCACTTTCATCGTCTAGGAACATCTTCTGATGGGAGCTCTCTGTTTTAATATTGTGTCTCAAAAAGTAGGCATGACTCGAGATCCTAATATCAAATTTAAACACATACTCCTCACAGACTTCTTCATCCATCATAGTGAAATGAAAAAGCAGGGACATATTTCCCACTTTGCTGGACACCTCTAAATCTGGAGAACAAATGGGCTACTGTTATTTTTCATTGTCACTTTTCCCTTCCAGAGGTTACTATGCAACTCACTTTTGACAGCTGCCACTGAATCAGCCACGATGTGTCTGAGCAGGATCAGCCCAGGGATGGACTCTGCAAGATCTTGGTTGTCTGTCTGCACCTTGTATGGTCAGCTCCATCACTGCAGGAGAGCTCCAGACAGGATATATGTCAGAGGATAGGGGCACACTTTTGGCTTTTCACATCCCTGCTCCACTCCCAGAATGACTCATGTGTCAGCAGGGGACAGAAACCGGACACGGGACACGCTATTGAGTAGGGGAAGGAGCTACAAGAGGTCCTGGCCAGAGTGATGGCATTAGGGTACCCTAAGCCTTGGTGTTAAACGACTGAGGGTGCCTGGCACGGTGACCACACGGTGGAGTTACGAGAGCTGCCTCCGGGCTCTGCCACCGGCAAGGTTTGATTTGTAAGGGCCCTGTTCTTCACTTTTAATGGTGAAGGTCTCTATGGGATAGAGTTTGAATTTCGGATAGAGCTTGGATTTTGGATAGAGGCTGGATATTGCTGGCATTACTGGCGAGTAAGGAGGTTGTTATGGAAAACAGCTGATGGTCAACTGAGCTACTACTTTTTCCTTCCTTCCTTTGCTGGAGGCACTATTTTCTGTGGACAACAGACAGGATTCTTTCTAAAATGTTAAAACCAACATTTTCCAGACTATTTTTGCATATCGTGATGAACATCTACACAGACATACATGCTTATCCGGCCATAAGTTGTGGGGGGCTTTTCTTTGCAGAAATGTACGATTTCTATACACACATATACGTGTGGAATGCTCCCCAGACAGATCCCCAAGACCGAGCAGATGTTTCACGCTGAATCCCCTTCTTCCCCCGCCNNCCCCCCCCCGCCGCAACCCACACCCAGCTGAGGGACGGGCGCGGGGCTCCCTGACATCCCTCACCCCTCGGGAGCCCCATATTTCATGAGGAGCAGCCTTTGCGGCGGCGGAGGGGGCTCTCGGGAGACCGCAGCACCCCCGGCGCTCCCCGGCGGGCGCGGGGCCGTGCGCGGAGCGGGGCGCGCAGGGTGCGCGCCGCGGGGAGCGAACAGCAGATTGCGGGCAGCCAATGGCGAGGGCAAGCCGAGGTG
>VZTG01010505.1:752-17918 GCA_013397845.1 Melanocharis versteri | reverse complement strand
TCTTCTTTTCTGAGCTACAAAGAGCATGGCAACACTGGGGGTTNTGACTTTCTATTCTTCTTTTCTGAGCTACAAAGAGCATGGCAACACTGGGGGTTGTTATCTGAGCACCTGTGAAACAAACCTGAGCTCACAGGATTGATTCCCTTCACACAATGTCTTGCACCACTTCTCTAGAACAGCCTGAACACCTGTAGCACAGCTGTTCCTTTTCTTGTTTACTTAATAAACATATAAAATTATATGTTTCTTTTCCGGGTTAAGTAAAGGTGGCCCGTCCACCTAGTCCAAATCGGTAATTTTGGCCCAAATATGGGCAGTGGGAGACACCAGGAGCAACATTCCTTCCCACTTGTCCGACCCCACTGTCATCAGCCAAATTTTATTTTATTTAATAGGTACAATGGAATGAGCTTTACTTACAAACACGTGCACAATATCAACAGAGGAGAGGAGTGCTCTGGATGCTAGGACCCGGGCAGTTTTCTCTAGCCTCGTCTTAGAGAGATCGAGGGCCAATAGCAACTCAGAATTTTTTGTGGGCCATTTTCCCCGCGCTCCTATAGGAAACCCCACAAACTCAATGTCCATAACATTAGTTAGATCCTGAATCTGCGCGTGAAAGCCTTGATATTTTCTAGCTTTATCCGCCGCAGCATCTTTCAACGATGAGTTGCTGTGCTCATATCTGACTGTCACGTCGACCACAAGTGCCTTACTCCCCTTAACAAAGATTAAATCCAGCTTATATAGTTCGTTTGCCTCGTCCCTTATATGCGGTTCTTGGAACACTGTCCAATCCTCCCTCTTAGCTTCCAAGCTAAGAGTTTCACAGATAGAATTATGTCTTTTAATCCTGGCGTCTTGAGTGATTGGACAATTCCCGATGACATGGGCAGCTGTTTCATACTCGGCGCCGCAATGCCTGCAGGATCCAATGCAGACGTCTTGCCTACCCCTCACCAGGAATTCTCTTGTTGGATAGACATTCGCTCTTAGTTGCAACGCCGTTATTAACTTTCGGTGAGGTATGCCTCTATAGTGTATTAACCACCCATTACTGATGTTATCATTCTCAAAGCTCTCAATACCATGGCCCTGGGTTACCAGATGTTTCCACTTCTCAAATTCACATTTCCGCCAGTTACAAGGTCTTGGATAGCGGACTCTGGGGACGGGCGCTTCCCACACCGACAGGCTGTCACCACCACCCAACGAACTTTCATCCTCTGGAATGGTCTCCCAAATTAGGGGGACGGACTCCTTCTCACCTCCAGCTCTTATCCACAACTTCTCAAATAACCCTTCTTGATGTTCTCCTTTCAAAAATGTCACGAGAGTTTCGTCCGAAGACTGAGCCAATCTGTGCAGCCTTCGCGCTTGTATGCTTGGAATAAGCGCCGCCAATTTGATAATACCCAGTCCACCATCTTTACACCTCGAATACAGGATGGCATCACAAGTCTTTGGTGGAAGGTGAAGCCACTCCTTGACTGCAGTCTGAATTTGCAAGTCAAGGGATTCGAGGAGCCCCGATCTCACCTCAGCGTGGTCAGCGAGATACACCAGTCTTTGGATGGTATAAGTCCTGAGTATATCCACCTTCTGAAGAGGCTTAAGTGGTGCCGTCCCAATCCGATGTAACCAACCTTCTAATTTCTCTGGCAAACCTACGTCAGCAAAGCCAGTTCAGGGATCAATCCATGTGCCAAGATACTTCTCCGAGTGCCCAGGGTCGATCATGTGAAGGGGTGTGCCGTTTATAATCCACGCAGGACAGTCATTGATGGAATATGAGTCCTTCGTTGGCTTGATGTAAAAGCCATGGCACTTCTCTCCCTGTGTCCGGAGACCAGTAAGATTGCAAAAGGTCTCCAGTATCTTGATGTTAGAACACATGCCCTCCCAAGAGTCACTCAGCAGCACTAAATCATCAGCAAAGGCCATGGCCGTAATTTTCAACCCTCCTTGATGGAATCCTTTGCCTTCATTTTCCAATTTGCATAGAAGAGGGTCAAGCGCAAGATTGAATAACAAAGGTGACAAAGGATCGCCCTGCTTGACACCAGACAAGATCTTGATGGGGTCTGTCTTCCCTTTCTTAGTAGTAATGTATGTAGTGATGTTTTCGTACATGTCTTTAACAAGATGGACTATGTGGGGGTCAAGCCCCCTTTGAATCAGACCCTGAAAAATATGTCGATGACACACTGTGTCAAAAGCCCTGGCGATGTCCACAAACACAACCCCCTGTTGTTTTTGCTCCCGTTTCGCGTATTTAACCGCAAGCTGAAGCAGCTTGAGGTTCTCGGAGCATCCTGAGGCACGGATAAACCCTCGTTGTCTGGGGTTAATAGGGCATGCACGAGTCAGCCTTGCCGTGATAATCCTGGAGTACAACCTAAACACCATAGAGGCAGTGGTGATAGGCCTCCAGTTGTTCACGTCCCCAAGCCTATCCAAATTGGTAGACTTGGGTACTAGGACTGTCCGACATACCCTGAGTGTATCAGGAATATTTCCGGTAAATAGCCAGAGGCTGAAGATCTCCATCAACTGAGAATATTTTGGGTCTAATTTAACAAGTTGACCCAAGTAATCCCGTCTGGCCCAGGAGCGGAGGTCATACTCATTTCTTTCACGATCTTCTCAATCTCTTTCTCTGTAATCATGGCCTCAAACATGGTGTTATCTGCCTCCTTGTAAGACAGGAAGCTTCCAAGGCCCTTAAAATCAACCGATGTTTCCCATCTATCTTTAAAAACAGAGTGGACAACACCAGATGGTATTTGGCATTGCAAGGCTTCTGTGTTATCCAATATAATTCGCGCCAACCTTCTCCTATGCAAATAGAACAATTTCTGGTATCGTAGATAGTTCCCCTTCTTCTTAGCTCTTTTTCGCATCCAATTTGTTGTCACTTTGGATGCTCGCTCTCCACGGGATCTTTGCGTCTTCGGATCCCTGGTCGCTTTTGTAATCTGGCCAAGCCCACGCAGGCAGCCACAGTACTTTTCAAAGACGTCATTCACCACAGTTTGCAGATCTTGTCCATCCAAAACTTTTTCAAAGGCACTCTGGTACCTGGTGAATCTACCTTCCATTAAACCTTTCTTGATGGAATCATAATAGCGGAACTTTAGTTGTCCCTCCTTTGGCAGATCAGCAGATTGGAGAGTTTCTTCCCCCTCCATCTCACCGCCTTCCCTTGTTGATTGTACCTTGGAAGGACCTTTCATTAGAAGGTGTCTCTTGTCACTGATCTGTTTCGCAGTTTTAGATGGAATGTTTTCCGCAATTAACTGATTGATGTTCCTGGCCCCCTCATACTTCATCACCAGGTGCCGCAGAAGGGCCTCCTCCTCTTCAGTCCACACCCTTTTATGGGCTCCTCTCATAGATGACTCCTTGGGATGGGAGGCAGCAATCCATTCCAAATTTCTGACAAGAGGATGCATAATCCTCTTGTGCTGACCCAGGCCAAATTTGGTAGAGAACCCTTTCTGGCATACCTCACAAGTCCATTCGCCTGATGGAACCGCATATACACATCCTTTACACCGTGGGACGTGACGGGCAATACTGTGGTATTTAAGATTTTGTCTACCACATTTTGAGCACTTAAACAAGATCTTCTCCAGCCCATGGGCTCTCTTCAGATGTTCTATAAGTCCCAGCATCCAATTTAACTGGGTAGAACAGCGCGGACAGGATGGAGTTTTGTTGGGGACAGACACCACAGGCGTACCAGGTGTGTCCCCCGCACCGGTCCCGGAAAGAGCCACAGGTGTTCTAGGCTCTTCAGTTTCTCCTTGACCACACTCAAACTCAACATCCTGAGTAGGCTGCAACGGCAAGATCTCATAAGGCTCAGGAAATTCGGCCAAACCCTCCCATCCACCTCCCCAATAGATTCTAAATTCATAATCAATAGCAGAGTTTACAAACTCCAAAGAACACACCAGTTTAAACCCCTCGTCCTTTATATCGGAGGGTACAGATGAAACACTCTCGGCCAATTTGACCCTAAGATTTAATGGGTCCGTTTGTGCGGCCGTTGATATGTACCATAAAGTTACCATTTGTACCATTGTTAGTCCAAAGAAAATAATATTTGTGACGTCCAAGTGAGGGCAGTCAAGGTCAGCAGTTGGCCCTCACCCAAACTGCCAACCATGTCCAACACAAGCCTGTGGACAAGGCTTTGGGCAACACCTAAAAGGCTATGCCAATAATTTGTTTTCACCGAGATCGTGATGCTACCGCTGGGTGGCGAGTCCAAGCGATAGGGAGGGTTGATTGTATACCCTCACTCACACTGGGGCGGAAGCCGACTTTGTTACCACAAAGGGTATCCGGCGGGGCCACGAGGAGGCACGGCTTCCGCAGCTAAGCCCAGTTAGTAACTATGCTCCCTCTTAAGAGAGTCATAGTTACTCCCGCCAGTAGAAGCTACTTTCTGTCATCCCATTGTGAGGATAAATATTCCATTGATACAGCAGTTGAATTCTTTTGATCTCCGCTCTTCTCTTTTCCTCACAAGCACTTCAAAACAAGACTTGCGGAATGCTGTCCATGCCTTCTTTGCACAAGACAGCCAACAAGTTCTGCCTTCAGGTTGTATTTGCCAATATAATTTAACTCTTACGCTTCTTTCTTACAGATTTAACTAATGCCTGGCTTCTCTCCCCTTCCCTGGCCAATGTTTTCCTTCTTACATTCCTTTTCTGCCCTCCAAGCAGTTGAGCAGGCCACCTCTGCCAATTCTTCTGGTTAGCAAGAATTTTCATCTCTTGATTTTAATACTCCAGAGAGCTTTTTAACCTTATTCTAGCAATATCAGCTTGCTAATCTTGAACAGAGTACGCATGGCTAGGGACTCTTTAGAAGGAGAGTGACCGTTCACAAGGGCATGCAGTGACAGGACAAGGGGGAATGGCTTTTAAGCCGAAGGAGGGTAGTTTTGGACGAGATATTGGGAAGAAATTCTTCCCTGGGAGGGTGCTGATTAACCCAGCTCCCTCTCCAGTGATTGCGCCTTTCCCTGCCCCGAGACCCCCACCCTCCTCACGGCGGCTGCCGATGGGTGCCCTCCGGCCAGGGGGAGCCTCATCAGGCTCAGTCGGGCCCCTCTGCTTCTTCACCAGTTGGACGAGCGGTGGCAGCAGGCGAGGGGCACGGCCGAGCCTCGACCCCTGCGGGGAGGCGGCGGGCACTCCCCGCTGGCACCGAGGGCAGGCGAGGCTGCTCGTTCCCCGGCGCGCACCGCCCCACGCCGGGACCGGGCAGCCCCAGCGCCGTGCCGGGCAGAAAAATAAAAACACGTCTCAGAGCGCCACAGCCGCGCGGGACACGTACCCCATCCCCTGCAGTCTCTCACGGATCCCACAGCCCCTCTGCCCTACACAGCTTACCGCCCCGCACAGACACCCACACACCTCACAATCTACAGCCCTTCACGGATCTCCGAGCGCCCCTCAGCCCCTCGCACCCCACAGCACTCAGCCGCGCGCCCCTCACGAATCCCGCAGCATTCAGTCCCGCGCACCTCACAGCTCACAGCCCCTCATCCCCACAGGAATGCCACAGCCTCCTACAGCCCTTCAAGCCCTACGCACCTCACGTTCCACAGCCGCGCGCGGATCCCCGAGCCCTCCTCACGGGCTCCACGGCCATCAGCTCCGCGCACCTCTCAGCCCCTCACGGACTCCACAGACCCCCGAGGGCCCCTCAGAGCCCACAGCCCCTCACAGACTCCACAGCCCCTCAGCCCGACCCCGAAGCCGCAGGCGCACGCCCCTAACGGACCGCACAAGCTTCAGCTCCGCGCACCTCACAGCCCCTGAGGCCGCCTCAGTCCCCCACGGACCCCACAGCCCTCAGCCCCGCGCACCTCTCACCCCACAGCGGCCCCAGCCNCGCCCCGCACCCCGCCCCGCCCCGCCCCGCCCCGCCTGATTGGCGCCGTCCTGCGTCGCCCCGGAGCATCATGGGAAATGTAGTTTCCTCCTCACTCGCGGCAGCCAGCGGGGAAAAATAAATAATTTTATAATTAATGCGCTCGCAGTTAATCTCATCTGAAAGGCATACTCCTGGTCCTGCTCGCGTGTGTTCCCGCTCTTTCCCTCTGCTAACCGCTAGCACCCGCTGATTCTCCACGTTATTTCTCTGACTTAAATTCATCCTAGTATTTTTCCTAAGGCGGTCACTTCATGCAACTGGCGATGAGTTCTGCTTTGGTGTCACGGAAAACCTCACTTTTTGGGTATCCCTGAAAAATACGTAGTTTGACACTCCTAAAAGTGGCTTCCAGAAGTGTATGGCTGTGTTAACGTGATGCTCAGTCCCATCAATTGCCTTCTCTCTTACGGCATTTTAAGGAAAAACTAGTTAGTCTGACATGCTGCAGTAACTTACAGGACCCTGGAGTGACTGGAAGTGCCTGAGGCCAGGTTGGACGGGGCTTGGACCAACCCGGGACAGCGGAAGGCGTCGCCGTTGCCGTTCACGCCAGGGGGTGGAACGGGACGGGCTTTAAAGGTCCCTTCCCACGCAGAACGTTCCAGGATTGTACGAATATTCCTGCACCGCTTCCAGTTCCGGAGCAGGATCGTGCAGGGAGGCCAATTTTTTCCGGCGCCCACTGACAGGGCAGAGGGAGGAGCTCGGGTCCGATCAGCCGGGCAGAGGGGGACGCGCTGCTACAGCTCCCCGGGCTGACACCCTGCGCTCCAGCACCCCGCCGTGTTCCCGCGGGGAACTGCAGCGAGCCGCGACTGGCCGCTCCCCTCTCTGGAAGTTGAGATCGTCATAAAATCCAGCATCTGCGGGGGCTCAAAAGTACAGATGTCTTGCTCCCTTCTGCACTCAGGATCTGCAAGTACTGACATATGAGGCAGATGAAAAAAAAAAAATAAAATTGCCAGAGACTTGGACAGGAATATCCTGTCAGGAACATAGATTAGCTGCCTGCTGTTATTTGGAAGGTGATCAATAGCAGAGATGTTTGTCATAAAGAAAACAGAATGAGCACAGAGCGGTTTGGTTTTTTTTCTTCACAGCTGCCCTTAACTCACAGTCTCTGCAGGCCTTTGTGATGCCTGTGACTTTTGAAGCTTTTGCGTGCACAGAAGAGACGAACTGTGACCACGGTGTTGACGGGGGGTTGTTTCTTTGCTACATGGGCAAGAAGCTCATGATGGACCCCGGAGCGGAGAGAGCGGACGGGGCGCTGCCGGACGGGGCTCTGTCCAGAGGTGCTCGGTGATGATGCGAGTGCGTGCGTGCGTATCGGCGTGTGTGATGGACGGCGACAGACGCCGCTCCCAGGAGGGCGGAGGTGGCCGCAAATCAAAGTCGGCAACGCCCAAGAGGGCGGCCCAGGCCGGAGGCGGTGGAACCGCTCGACCCCGGCTGCTGCCAGCACACAAGATGGCGGGTCTGACCAGAACACATGGGTGCCACACCTAAGATGGCGGCCACCGCCGGAAGTGGCTTCTGCCAGAACACAAGACGGCGGAGTTTGGGCGGAACCCATGTAAGCCACACCTAAGATGGCGACTTAGGCTTGTTGTGCCCTTTCCAATATGGCCGCCTCTCGCGCATGCGCTTTGGATAGGGACAAAAAACGGCGCCGTGAAAGGCCACCATCCCCAGAAAGACGTCTTTTGTCTGCCTGAATCCGGCCACCATCACGACCGCGACCCCGACCCCGCGCTTGCAGCGCGATCTCCCGCGGCGCTTGCCGGTGGGGACGTCCCGGTGGGGACGCGGGCGTTGGGTCAGCGGCACTGCGGGCGAGCGGGAGGCGGCGGCAGGCGGTGGCGGGGCAGCCTCTGTCGCGGCCGCTGAGGCGCGAGGCCCCCTGAGCAGGCGCGGCGCGGGCCCGGCCCTGAGGGCGCTCCTCGCGGGGCCGTGGCGCTGGGGATGCGCCGCGGGAGCCGCTGCTGCGTCAGGCCCTCGGGGAGATCTTCCATCGCGCGGCCCGGGGAAGACGTATGAAAAATAGAAAATGGTCGAGAAAATAACACAAACAGCTTCTTACGGACGTGTTGGTGTCAGTCAGGGGCCCTGTGTCACCGCAGTGGAGAACAGTCTGTAGAGCACCTCTGACGCAGACACCCCGAGGTCACTGCCCCTGGCTCTGGGTCAGTAACAGTTTGTCCTGGAAGTTGGTGTTGCTGTCTTGATATCAGTGCTGCAATATTCCTTCAGGCATGGTGCCCTGCACCAGCACTTACAGCTCCTGTGCTCGGAAGTGATTAATTAAGGTCTCTTAGTCCTTGTCATCAATTCAAGTAAATAATTTCTGTAATTTTTATCAACAGACCTGGTGTACTGCCCTTAATCCTGTGGGACAGGGTTGTATAGAGGTTTGATCACACTTTTAAAGCAGTTTTTGTCCACCAAGCCCCAGTTAAGCTGACTGAGATCAGGCAATGCCCTGGAGCTCCTTGGTTAATGTTAATTCTTGCCAGATGATTTTTACAAGGTTAAATTCCAGTGAATCTGTACCAAAAAACAGAAGCCCTGAAGCACAAGAAGCTGTGCTGCAGGACCTGGCAGCCCTTGTGTGCTCCTGCCAGCATCTGTTCAGGTGTTCCTGTGGACCGATGACTCCAGCTGTTGCCCCAGCACTGCCAGGGCCACCCCCATCCCCTGTCCCCAAGCGCCACATCAGGAACCACCCACCGAGTGACAGGAATGCAGGGGTGCCAACGTGTCTCAGGTGCTGGTGGTTCAGGACAGAGGGGAGCAGGGGCTGACGGACACTGGCACTGGATGTTCGGTCTTGGCTGGAAATGAGCCGATGGACCTCCCCCAAGGCTGTGCTGGCCGTGGATTTGGGTCTTGCCTAGCCACAGCAGGGTCTGGCAGCTGGAGACTGGGCAGGTTTGAGGGCTGTGCTGTGCAGCCTCTTTAGTTCTTGTCCCTGTTTGCTCCCTTTCAGTGGAAAAGCATCCCTGCCTGGCAGGTTGCTCCCTGCAAACAGCAGAGCCCAGCCCTGAGGTTCCTCAGCGCTGGTGTGACCCGCTGTCGTTGTCACCTGCCCTTGGCACAGTCACCAGAGCTGCCTTTGCCATTCCCTGCTGAAGGGCAGGATCTGCCCAGAGCTGGGAGCACCCAGCAGGATGCAGCCCCTCTTTCCCAGGAGGTGAGAGGTGGGGAGCAGGAGCTGGAAGGGATGTTTTCCAGGCAGAGGGATGGAGGTCACTGGGAGAATTTCAGCTCCCAGGAGCTCTGTCAGTGCCAGAGGGATTCAGGGCTGCAGAGTGAACAGAGCAGCACTGGGAACCCTGGGGCTGTGCACGACACCAGTGGGCAAAGGAACGAACATTGGAGAGATAGCACAACAATGGGAGGAGTTCAAAGGAGAAAAACTAAACTGGAATTTGGCTTTGGCATTGCTGTGTCTGGTCCATCACCTCCAGGCATGAAACTGGACTTTGAACATGTCCATGGGAGTTGTGTGTTCTGTTCATGGGAACACTGAACAGGGAAAGTGGGATGTAAAGGCTTGGGGTAGACCAGAGAGTTCCTTGAGCCTGCAGTATCATGGCAAGTGCTGTCCTGGAAAACTCCAAGTTAAGAGCAATCAAAATATGAAGCAGTTCTCATGAAACTCAGCTTTTTAAAACTTTATTCAAGAGAAAAAAAAAGATGGAAATGACCTTGTCAGAAAAGCACCTGTGAGGCAAAGCAGAATTAAAATACCTGTAAGCAGAAAGCCCAAGAGAAATAGCTGCTGGCTCCTGGAGTCCTGGTCTTTTCAGGCAGGTTTTGTACTGGATTGAAAGGCAGTTTTGCCTTCTGGGACTGGGATCTGCATCCCCCTGAAAGTAGAAAATGTGGAAAGAGTGCAAGTGGGAAGACAGTTGTTGACATCGGCCCTTAGGTTCCAGTTCCTCCTGGCAGGTCTGTGCTGCTTGAGGGTGTGTTCACCTGTTGAGCTTGAAGGAGACACTGGGCATGAAATTCCAGGGAAGCTGCCATTGCTGTAGTGGCTGGAGTGAGAAACAGTGGAAGCTGTTTGCTGGCTGCTTATTGCCCACCTTCTCAGTTCCCTGGAGCTCCAGGTCACCACACATCACCTTTGCTTTTCCTAGTGTTTTGCTGAAGAGTTTCTGAATGTGGCAGTGGGATTTGCTGCAGCTGGATTTTATTTCTGTTTCAGTAGGTGTCCCATTGTATGGTTGGCAATTTACCAGTTCCCACGCCAGGTTAATTGCAGTGGAAGCAGGCAGAGGAAGCCCAGAGCCTGGACTGGGATGCCCCAGGCCCCTGCCAAGCACAAGGGTTGCTGCTTGGTGTTGGTTCTCCACAGTGCTGGTCTTGCAGTGTCTGCTCAGGGCTTCTTCCCAATTAATCTTGGAGCAAGGGGCAGAAAATGCTGGTGCTGCTGGGAGTGAACTGTCTGCAGGGACTTCCTGGCTGGGCAGGACTTGTTGCTGCCGACTGAGCCCTGATACCTGAATCCTGTCCAGGCAGTAAGGATTGTTCCCAAATGCTATCCCCTGACTCGACAGGGTTGTGTTCCTCCAAGCCCAGGTGCTGTGTGCACCTCTTGCCTTTGCCTGCTGTGAGCAGCTTTGTGCTGCAGCTCAGTGAAGTCCAGTTCAGCATTTATTGCGTGGGATTTTTGTGTGTGATTAAAGTCCCTGCCCATTACTCTCAACTGCTCCCCCTCTGGAATGGCTGCATCCCTGGATCGTGATTAACTCAAGCCCTCTCCTGCAGCAGTTCTCTGCTGCTCTCAGGAGAGGACAGAGCTGAGGGCCCTGAGCAAAGAGAGAAATGATCCGTCAAAGCCAGGGCAGTGCTCACAGCCTGGATCTGTCCAGTGCCCCATATTTTCAGAGTTCCCGTGACTGAGGAACAGAAACAAGGAAAATGGGCTCTGTTTCTTTGCTCTCTCCATCTCTCTCCTCACAACTTCCCTCGTGTGCTCCATGTGCCAAGGCCCCGTGTCTCTGAGCAGCATTCCTGGGCAGGCACCACCCCCCTCTTTACAGATAAAGGGCAAAGAGCATCCAGGTGCAGAGGGGTCCTCACGAAGTGCCCATCCCTGACTGCATCTCCTTGTGCTCACTGTAGTTCTCCTGCCTGTTATTACCTGCGCTGGAGAGACCTCCATAGCCTGAGGTTATTCTAGGAAAGTGGTCTTATATAATTTGTCCAAAACTTACATTCATAGATGCTCAATTTCTGACAGAAAATATTTTAATTTTGCCTTTCCCATGTCCTTTCCAGGTGCTGCCAAGGGAAAAACCCTCATGCCAAGGGGCAGCACCTGAGCAGGTGGGGCAGCATGTGGGTTCCCAGGAGAAACATCCAACTTTCCCCTTTCATCTTGTCAGTCCTTCCCCAGTGTCCCCAGAAAAAGGGGGGTTATTAAGAGAAAAAGGGTTCAGACTGAGTGAAAAAACTTCCTTTTCCATAATTGCCTGTGTTTAAATTGAGCAGAAATCCCCTTCCCCTGTGATTTTAAGGGTATCAATTGAAAAAAACCCTGCCTTTTCTATGCTCTTATGGGTATCACTTGATAGCAAATCCCCATTTTCCAATATTTTCCAGTTTAATCAGAAGGGGAAAACCTTGAAAATGCTATGTTATGGGTTTGAATTGAGTGTAACTCCCCCATTTTCATCCTCCTAAGGTTTAAATTGAGGAGAAAGCCTTGTTGTCCCTCCTTTTTAAGGGTTTTAATTGAGGGGAAAGCCTTGTTGTCCCTCCTTTTTAAGGGTTTTAATTGAGGGAAAAGTCCCCCTTTTTCCATCATTTGAGAGACTTAAAATAAGGAAAACCTCTCTTTTTCCAACATTATAGGGGATTCAGCAGGCATAGCCCTGCCCCAATAAATTTACCATGGTATTGGTTTAAGTAGAGGCAAACACACCGTTCCCTCATTTTAAGGGGTTCAATTGAAGAAAGCTCCCTTTTTTTCAGCACTTTAAGGGTTTAAATCTGCACTTCAGGGTGCTTCTGCCCATGCCCCAGCACCAAATCTCTCACACAGCAGCAAGCCCAGCACATAGATAACCCTAATGCTGCCTGAGAGTCCATTCTTTTCTTATTTTTACTTATAATGTATATAGCCCCAATTAGAGGCCCCAATGGGAGTTACACCACTTATATTATTACTATTCTTCTCTATCCTACTTAGTCACTACTACATAGTAATTACTAATGAATAGTTATTCAAGTCAACAACAAATAATCCAGCTTACCTATCTATGCTGCCAAAACAAGAAATTTTTTTTTCTTACCTCCCGTCTGCCTTTTGAATCAATATAATTGTGGGAAAAAAGAAGGCATCGATAGAGTTCTTTACTTACCCTGAATTCAAGCTAGAGGAGCCAAACACCTGCTCCTCCTCTCAGCACTTTTATCCCTTGTGGTAATTGCCTCCTCCCTTTTCCTGGGCATGGTGGGAATGAGAGGCGGGGCCTGGTCAGGGGTATATTAATCCCAGCCCTTGGCGGAGGGGTTTATTCCTTCTTTGGGGTTGGTAGGGGTGAGAGCTTTTTTCTTGTTTCTATTAAGGGGTTTTTTCAGCTTATCTCAGCTTTTTTTCAGTAGCTGCTTTTGGTGTCTAAAGCAATAGAGGTTTTGAAGACATCTTAAAGATAGCATTGAGTGCAGGGAGTGTTTAAGTTCATGGTTTTAGGTTGAGTGTTCAGGGGTGGTAAGGTGCTTTTGTGATTTCTTTTTTTTTGTTATTGTTTTTCTTAGGAGCATTGTGACTTCCTGAGATTCCAGATTATGTCAAGTATAAAGCTTCAGATTTTTCTGCCAGATTCTTTGTGTTCTGAAAGGAGCCTGTCCCATGTCAGAGATGATGCCTGAGATTAAGGTTTCTGATAGGTAAGTTGAGGATTGTGACTGTGAGAGGGAGTGTGAGTAGGGTACTAGGTTAGGAATTGCCGGGAGGGGTTTTGAAGGTAGCATGGTGGGAAACAATGTCCATTTTGGAGCCCCTTAAGGCTTTTCTACAAGCACAGTGAATGCGTTTATGTGCCTTAAGGCACACAAATGCATCCCCTGCACTCACAGAAACGCCATGTAGCTTTGTCTCTCCCTAACCCGGGTGTCCATCGTAACAACAGCCACAGCCGTTGTCTTGGGATGTAGCTGAGGACTCGAGGACCTGGGCACACTTAGGCGATGGTGAGTAGCTGAATTCTTGGGGTTTGGCCCATGTGCCACTAAACTTGTGCATTGGTTTTGGTTTTCTTTGTTGTAGCTGACTAAGAGGCTAATCCAGTGATCACGGGGCCTTCCCTGATGGCTGAGGTGGACTTGTTTCGCATCCAACGTGGATTCATGTCACTGGTCATTCAAAAGCTAAGTCAGGGGCCACAGCCTGGAGATGGGATGATGGCAGGGTATGGCGTTAGAAATTCCCAGGAGAGATTTAAAAATCAGTGTAGGGGAAAGGGATGTCCTCTTAGGACAGCTAAAGGGAGCGGCTCTACTTTTGATTGCAACCATAGGGTGCAGCGCAGAGCAGTTTCAGTCTGTGTTGCGTTGTCTAGTGTTTTGTGTTGTCTAGTGTGTCTTCTGTGTCTTTGGCACCCCTGGGATCAGATCTGTCTTTTACCCTCAAGGGGTTTATCGCATCTCTAGGTTCTCTAACATGTCATCTCTAGGTTCTCAAACGTTCACGCTTCTTGGCATGATGCTGATATCATTTGATCTTTAACCAGTGGACTTGGCTGTGTCTTTGAATCGCATCTCAGAAGCATCGAGCTGCATGTCTTTTGCAGCCTTGTTCCTGGCTGTATTGCCATCCATCCTTTCCAGCCATGAGTTGTGATGCCTTAGGTCTTGTTAAATTGTAAGGATATGGGAAGCATTCTGAATGTAGTATTGTCGCACAGCTGTCTTCATCATTGTGACTGACAGTTCTTAGAAGAGGTCATGCTATTACAGTCTTTCCTTCTGCTCCTCAGAGCCTCCTCCATCCACTGTCGCCACACCATCGGTCATCTCTTTTGCTGTCGTCTTGGTCCTTGCCATAATTCTTCTTGCCAAGAGCTTTTTTTTATCATCCCATGTCATACTGTTTGTAGCATCATGTGGTGTTTGTGTTTAGCCTGGAACTGCTCTGCCCTGTGGAATAGACTGGGGGGTAGGTGGAGTAGAAAGAAGACTTTACAGGTAACCTTTTGCTTTGCTTAGGCACCCAAGCCACACCTTGGATGCAGTAACCGTGGCTGGTCTGTGCAGGGTTTGGCAGAGATGGTGGGAGCTATACAGCAGTGTCTCGCAGTTTTGTAGTTGTTTGTCTTAATGCACGCTGTTGTCGGATCCTAGGCAGTTTGCTTTAAGAAATGAGAACTTTAGGAAGGTTAAGCTTTCCCTGGGTGTCTGGGTGACTTTGACAAATAACCATTTTGCAGAGGGATAAGATATAAACACAATACGAACAGAGGAGGCTACAGGAACACTGCGACCAGATGGATTAGCATCTGATGTCCGAGCGATGGTGTGACTTTTGACACTACGTTTACTTCATCAATTCATTTTGAAGATGCAAAGCACTTGGTGTGGCCAGGTATTGGCACCAGGGGACCATTAGCCAGATGAGTACCAGCAACTGAGATGAGTATTGATTCCATCACAGAACTAGATGCTACTGGAGTTGTTGTACTAGTGATGAAACTATAAGCATCCTTTGTTTTTCGTGTTTTACAGGTGGTCTGCAGCATTCAAACTGCTAGTCCAATATGACAGAGACCGTTGTGGCAAGAGGTCACAGTCAGGCGGTTTCAGATGGAAGCTACCACTGCAATGCCACGCTTTTGGACCCTATGTTGGTGTGCACCTTTCTGTGTTGTTTTGCCTCTTCTCCCCCAGGAAGGTCAGTCATCATTCAGATTTTCAGGGGAGGTGTAAACGGTGGATATGTTACAGGCTTGCTCTTTGTCTTCATTTTTAGGAAGTAAAGCCAGATATCAGCAGTCAAGGTCAAGTGAGTGAGGTGAGCAGCAACCAGTGGATAGAAAGAGTCGTTATTGCTTGGGTGCCAAATTCTGGTACAGCTCTAAGCATCCCTTGTCGTTTGTGTGTTTTAGGTGGTCCACTTGTATCACACCTACCAGCGCCAAACCCCTTTGCTGCCAGCTAACAGAGCTGGTTTGCCACCCTTGAGCTGCCCTTGTGAGCCTTCTGAAAGTTTTACAGGACTCTATGATGAAGCCTTTACCTTTTCCATTTGTATGTGCTGTCTGGATAGCCTTTGGCAACAGCCGAGGATTTGCAGTGAGTTGGGGAGGTGAGGAGGAGCACCGAGGTTCCACTTAAGTTTCAGCAATGCCACGTAATCTTGTCTCCTCCTAACCCAGGTATCCCCCACGATGATGGCATCAGCCTCCAAGTGCAGCCAGAGCGTGTGGCCCGAGGACCTGGGTGTTCTTAGGAGATGGTGAGTAGCAGAATTGTCGGGTTTTGGCCAATGTGCCACTAAGCTCATGCGTTGACGTTTGGTTTTCTTTCTTATAGCAGACTAAGAGAGAAGAGCCCACTGAGGGCAGGAACTTCCTGGACAGCAAGGTGTTCTTTTGCACCCAACATAGGTTCACATCCCCAGGCGTCTGAGAGATAAGTTAAGGGCTACGATCCCCAGAAGGGTTGAAAGCATTGTGCCAGGTTGGGACTCGTCAGGAGGGATTTTTGAATTAGGTTTGGAGATGAGGATGTCCAAGAAAGGGCCTCTTAGGCCACATAAAGGGAGAGCCTCCCTTTTGATCGCAATGCTGAGGTGCACAGGGCAGAGCAGTCCGGGTGCATGTTGTGTCATTTGTCTATCGTGCATTCTATGTCTTTTGGGCATCTTGTGTCACATGCCTTTTGCCTTACCCCTTGGAGAGGGTTATCAGAAATGCCGGGCATCATCCTTAGCATCTCTGATCTCCGCGTTCCTTGGCCTGGCACCAGTGCCATCAAACCTTTGACTCATGAGCTCGAACGGGCATCGGAATTGCATCTCTCTTTAGACGCGTTGGGTCGGATATCTTTTATAGTCTTGTTCTGAGCTGTATCGACAACTGTGCACCGCAATGATCCATTATAGCGGATTAGGACTTGTAAGAATGTGAAGATAGGTACAGGATTCCGACAGTAGGAGTCTCGGGCATCCATCTTTGCGGTTTTGCTGGATGGTTCTTGGAATGAGTCATTCTGTTACCATCTTCTTCCGCCAGTGTTGTTAAAGCCTCATCGGCTCACCATCAGTCTGGCTTAGGTCATCTCGTTCTGCCTTCTCTCGGTCCTTGCGGTAGTTCTTCTTGCTGAGAGCTTTCTCTCCTTGTTGCATCTCCTTGTTTGTCATCTTCTATGTAACAAGTGTCTGTGTGTGTTTGGCCTGGAGCTGCTCTGCCCTGCTGCGTAGTCTGGTGTGTAGGTGTAAATTATAGGTAATTGCTTATGATTTGTGGGGAATTCCCTTTGCCATTATCAATCAGAGAGTGTATCAAGGCAGAGCGTATCTTTTGGCTCTTTTCCTGGTTTGTAATTTCCTCTATGGTTTAAATGAGTTTGTGTACTCCTGTTAACAAGCAGGGTGTTTTCACCTTGAAATTTGGGGTGGTTTTGTTTCTTTAGGTTTTTTTCCACAACTGAATCATCTCTCAGCCTGAGCACGTTGCCTCAACTTCTCTCTCGCTTTCTGCATCCTGGAAATGCAAGAGGGAAATAGATAAATGTACAGCTCAGCTGAAACAAATAACAAACACTATTTCCCTTCTTCTTCTCCAAGCCCAAAACAGCTTTTAAGAGTATCATAGAATGATAGAAGCCTGGAGTAGTTTGGGTTGGAAGGGATATTGAAGCACATCCAGTTCCAGTCCCTTCCACTGGACCAGGCTCCTCCAAGAAAGAACCCCAAGCAAGTTCCAGATTTAGACAGGTCACTGGACAAAAACCCGAATTCATTAGCAGAGCAGAGACTGGCTTGGGTTTGGCAGGAGTCTGTCACTTCTTCCTGACAGCACGCAGAGCTGAACGTGATGCTCAGGGCAAACTGGGAGAAGATCACGGCAAGGTCTGGAAAATATCCCGACTGGGCGGGATCTGCCCTGGCATGGGGACCAAGGCGCCGCCACCGAGCGCCTCCCCCCCTCCGGCCGCAGGGTGGTTCGCTCCCCCCAGCGCGCGCCCCTTCGG
>VZTG01010487.1:31055-56277 GCA_013397845.1 Melanocharis versteri | reverse complement strand
ACCAGGAAAAGGCATCACTACTAAAGCAACTCATCTGCAACGCAATTTCTACATATTCACACCCAGATACTGCATAGTCTCGTTGCTTATCTCTCTGCCATCAAGTTTCTCAAACACTTACAGCATGAGTATGCTCATTTTAAAATAGTCGTTTCAGTCTACTACCTTTTTCAAAAGGCACACAGCATTTTGGTAAAGGCATATAAGATTCCATGCTTTATCAGCTTGTCTATTTTTATATACCATTTTATATACCATTTAAGAGAACTTAATTTGGCAATACATTAAAATTCAGAAAAGAAGCAACAAGAAAAAAGGGACAGAAGCATTTTCCTTGGCCTTTCATCACTCAGTGAAATACTATCCAAAAAACCCTTTTCTTCTACAGCTTTCAGTTTAAGGAATGATAAAAAATTTATTACAATAAAGCTAGTATACTTTTTAAATTTCATTACAGATTTTGACAACAGGCAGAGTGCATCTCCAGTCCCCGGGACTAAAAAGGAATCCTTGCATTTTTAATTCACCTGCCCATTCACTGCACATTCCTACACCTACCAATAGTTCTCTGCTGAAAAACCTTTTAGCCCGTTTGCCAGCTCCTGGGAGGTCTAACAGCACACGGCCATCATTCAGCAACTCCGCTTCTCAAATACTGCCCTATGACAGCTCCTTCTCAGCCATGTGTTTCATGAACCATTTCAGTGTCACCACCAGCTCACTACACCCGAGCACTTTGCATTCACTTTCTCTGACACTACTAGACTGTTCTTGAGAATGCCCAAAAAGCTTGTTGCTTACCTGACGCATGTCTTTTGCTCAATAGTGGCTTCTTTCAACTCTCCTTTTCTACCATCATTGCTTAACCCTTCTCACTGGCAAGCTGAGAGTGTCTGCACGCTGGTCTGTGTGAACTTCTTGGGTTCTTGAAATTACTAACAGCATGGCAATAATACAACCCCACTCTACTACAGTTCAGTAGTGGATTTGGCAGTGTAAGGTTGGTTAATGACTGGACTCTATGATCTTTTCCAGACTGAATGATTTTATAATCTCATGTCTTATCATAATAGACCTGAGAAAACCAGACTTGGTTGAAACAAAACGGAAGACAAAGCTACCTACACTGACAGCAGGTGTTAACAAATGCCCAAAGTTCAGCAAGAATATGGCAGCTGGCAATCCTCGCTTATGCTCTCAAACTGATTTCGGCTGAGATGCTCTCGGGGTGGGATACGCTTCCTACATATTTAGAGATATGCTTCCATTAAAAATGCTAGCATACAGCAAATTACTAGCATTCCATTCATTAACACATCAAATTAAACTACAGAGCAACCTTTACATTCTGTTAGGCATTTCTGATGTAGCTCACTAGCTGTCAAAGTCTGATGCCTTTTGTTGCATCCTCTTGAAATGCCAAAGTTTCATAACCTGCAGCTATTCTGTCACTTCATCTGACTTTGTATATGAAATAAATGTAGTGGGCATCAGATCACTGAATTTGGCCTGCTTGAAGGGTGAAAATTTTAAGTCACAGCTCAGCAACAAAGTAATATAATGTGGCAGCCTCTTATTAATAGCATGAAAGGAAGTAGAGCATGGAATAGCTTTCTTATTACACCAAAAATGACATATTAGATTACAGCATGCTCATTTTTTGTCAGATTATATAGTCATTGCTTCTAGAAGGACAGAGAACTAGTCTTTGTCTAGTTTTTTAAGCATGATAAATTTTTCCAAGAGTTTGGAGGCTTCTCAGTTTTACTGTTTTCAAAACTATCATGACTAGCAAACTACCTGTAATAAATACACTGCTAAACAGAACTAAATTTTTTAACCACAGTTTTTCATTTTTGTTCTATTTTAACTCTCTTGTGATTAGAAGAAATACTCAAGTATCAAAAGGTATAGAAAGCAATCAAGCAGAGCCCTCAACCTCAAAATTAGGAGTTTCATCGCTGTTCTGACACTCTTCAACCCTGCCAGTTTCTGCTTTGCCCAAAGCAACGTCTTTCCTCCCCTCTCATATGGAAAAAACACCTTTGTAAGCATTGCTGGTGATATACACACTTCAGCACGCCCCAACACGTAAAACCTGCATTTTAGACGGTGAAATCATGAACAGCCACAAGAAAAAAAAAAGGTGAAGTCTGAATAGCACTACCTAAAAGGTGAGTAAAGCCAGAGACTGCTCACCAACTCTGCACAGCGCCCGCACAGAAGAAGCGGAGTACTGCTCCCCCATCCAGAGCAGACTCCTTTACTGCAGGCACTACCCTCAAAATGACAAACTGGATGACTCTCAGGTGCTCACCTAGCAGGGGGGTCTCTTAAGGAAATCCATAAGCCCATAGATATGCCACTCCCCCAAACAAAAACAGCTAAAAAGTAGTAGCTTGTTAGTTAAAATCACCTACTTGATTTTGGAGAAGTGAAAACTCGGTTACTTTCCATACAAGCATTCTCTGCTTTTTCCAGCTTTTTTCTACATGGAGTTACAGCTGAGCTGTGCTTTACCTTATCACCAACCACAAGAGGTATCACATGCAGCTATCTGAGTACAGTTGAAGTAGACAGACAAATCATGTGCGATATTAGAATGGTGTAGTAACTTTGATACATTGATGCAAGTGCAATAAGCAATTAGAGTATCACATCACTTATCTCCACAAACCTTGGGAGTCAAAGCTAGACATCCTAAGCTTGAGCTGTTACTTGCCTGAGTCTTTTAAAGAAAGTGACAGTAGTAAATATGAGAAATTAAGATACTTGCAGCTGATCTGAAATCTCAGCCCAAACACACTAAGTAATTTTACAACATTAGGCAAAGATAAGTCTTTTCTTAACTTGTCCAGACTTCTCAGCGCCAACATCTGGATAATGGCTGAATGGAAATCAGGTAGGGAGAAAGTGGTAGCAGGCAAATAACTTCACAGTGTTTCCACCGCCACTGGAGCTCCACCCACCCTGCAGCACACCCAGCCACTTCTGCCAGTTCTCTCCATGGACAGACCACCTGCTGCTGCCCTGCACAACAGATGGTGCTGAAAGATGAAAACTTTCATTTTAGGTTATCAGTTTTATCAGAAAGCCTAGTCTTATTGAGAGCATTCACTAGGCAAGTTCTAGTTTTCACTGTCACCACTAGGTTTGAGGGACCCTGACTAAGTTGCTTATCTTGTCTAGGACTCTCTGTTCACATTGCATATGAAATAAACTCCACCAGATCAACCAGATCTGGAAACAGAGACGGCAATTCACTAGCATTTGCTTCCTTGGTAAGTCTTCAAGCATGCCCAGTATTGACCTAGCTAATCTCCCAAGGTCAGCATTACAAGAATTCTTGAATGTATTATTTACGTATTGGACTGGGGTGGGGCCCCACACGTGTCTGTTTCTACAAAGCTTTAATTCATCTGATACCAACTGTATGCATAATGGCTTATCCTCCTGCAAACCAGGCATGAATAGCTAAATAGCTGCCTTCTTACAATTTAGTCTGCAAACTCTGACACAGTCAGAATACCAAAAGAAAGATTAATAATCTTGTTTTGTAACAAAATTATAATTGCTACCTAAATAACAATTTTATTATTTTAGTCACTCTATTCCTCAAGATCTCTTGGGAAAGTAAAGCCATTAGTTTCAGCTCTAAGATGCACAAATGACCTGGTGTAATAACTCAATCTTTGTTTTTGCCATTTACTCTCAAGGTTCAAACCAGTATAAACTTGTTCTTGAGAAGTATAACCTGCATGCTAGACCCCACTGAGCATCCTTCCTTCATTTTTGGTATCTTAGATTTGTCTTAAACAAAAAAAATCAAATAAAATTTAAGAACAATTCAGATACAAACCCAAAAATTTCAATGAACAAACGTTTACTTGCCACTGGGAGACACTTGTCAAGCTCCACTTTTTCAGTAACAGGCCTGACGACTGGAGAAATGAGAGCAACACTTTTCCCTTGAAGCTAGTGTATAATACCAGTTGAAAGGAAGGATGCTTCACAGACAGTATCACTGCTGGAGAACACAAAGGAAAGGCCATTCCATAAGACATTAGAAAGCTGTGCCAGTAATGGAGAGAGTGAAGTTACTTTCCACAATGCATAACAGCAGCATACAGGATGCATTACAATATAAAAGCTTCAAACATGCACACACGAGAAGCAGACATTACATCAGAGGCACATCCTGAAATCTCGAGAGTAAAAGGAGATTTTTTTTTTCTTTTTAAATACACAGAAGTAGGGTAACATCTATATGTATCATCACAATACATTGTGAGGGATTTCTCCTCTAAGATTAAAACATGTAGGCTTTTTTCATAAATGCAATAAAGGGCAGTAACTGCCAATAAAATTACCAAAGCTCCATTCTAAGCTCAAATAATTTACTTAACCATACTTGAGCAACTTTACTTCTTACTTAATGACATGATAGTTCACAATGCTACCAGATTAGGAAAATACAAAGGAGGGAAACATTGTATCGATTTTAGAAAATATTTTCTTTATGCAGACAACATTTTCTTCCTTCCTCATTTATATCCATCTCTACTGCAGCAATATCAGTCCAAGGGTCACATTACTCCAGGTCATCAGTGTTATAAATATGGCACAGTAGGAAGGAGTCATTACTATCTGAGCAGTTGCTTCTACTGATTGGGCTTTTATCATATATCGCTGTAGTAGTAGAGGAGTCTAATGTTAGCACTGCGGTAAATGGCAATATCGCTAATCAAGAGCACAAAACACACTTTACATCAGGGAGGCATCCTTCAGACTAACCGTGCTGCAACAGGAGCCTTTAGGGACGTCTGCAGAAACAACCAGAAAAACAATTCTCACTTCTCTTAGTTTCTCACACTTCCTGATGCCCCAATACCCTCCAGATTCCTCGGTTTCAGAAAGTGTTCTCTTCATGCAGGGAACAGCACCTCTCAGTAAGGGTCCTAACAAACAGCCTGTGGAACTGGGTTTAAGCATTCTCTCAGGCTTAATTTTTAAATGTACACTTAAGCTGATTAACACTGCCAAGTATTTAATTCTTCAAACATTTTAAATAGTTGAAGTATGAAATTAAAGTCCAAGCCCACAACATGACATGCTCTGATAAACAACAGTTTTGCATCATTTTTAAGGTTTTGCTCTCTCCCTGCTTCCCTTCCATACCCCAGTGTAAGTCTTTACTAACCTACTACTTTTCCATGAGAACTGTTTTTATTATATCAGAATTGGTAAATGCATGACCCACATTAGAACACAGAAAGCACGTAGAGATCTCAAGGACAATACAACTCTGCATGCACCTGCAACTAGCCAAACAAAAATATTCCAGAGTACTAAGACCTACAAGAAAAGCATTTGCTAAATGGACAATACTGTTCATAGCTTGAAAGCATGGCTTGCTGATTATTAACCATTTTGGAACAATCTACTTTATTACCCATTCTCTAGGATGCTTTTTTAATCAGAAAGCTATCTAAGCTAGTAACTTTAACTCCTTGAAATAAGAAGAGAGACCTAGCAAAAACAGTACTTTATTTCAGTGTTCCTTTCTTACCATCACCTTACACAAAACAAAAATACCATAAAACCCCACACTAACAAAAAACACAAATAAACAATCAAACAAAAAACCAACAAACACCCAACAAAAAAAACCCCCAAAGATTCCACTGAAAGAGGAGCATATTCTGAAGTTGTTCTGCATACAAGCAGAGTAAAACTGGTGGGATTTATGTTTGGCTCAATATCATGAGTGTTTCAACACTTCATTCTCTACAAGCAAACTCGTTTTGGCACTTTGAAGAATCACAAGCATACACAAAGTTAAGTTTTAACAAAAGCAACCCACTTAAGACCTTAAGTCAGATCAGTTCTGCTGTTAGTTCACCAGGTGATAAACAGGCTTTGAGGCAGCCCTGAACAGGAAGGCTCCTACAATAAGAGACAGGTTTTTCCTCCAAACTGGAGCAGATGATGAGCCTTCCTACAAAAGGAGCAAACTAATAGAGTATGCTAGAAGCCAGGAAGAGGTCTCAATTCAGACAAGAAAGGACAGCAGAGAACTGCAAACATTTGCCTTTAAAAGACTATTGAGCATGAAACCCAGGAAAGAAACAGGTTCCTCAGGAGCTCAGACACAGGAGCAGAAAAACCCAAATGTGGATTCAACCAGACGTGAGTCAGAAATTGGCTGTTTCTTTCGTTAAAGCCATCTGCTTTTTCTGCAGTAGACATGGGAAGCAACATTAAAAAAATGCATGCAAAACAAAACCAAAAAACATTTTATCATTTGGGAAACAGAGAAATTATTTCATAAGCAGAACTGGTGCATTCAAATAAGGGAAATGAAAAGGGCTACTTAGAAGAGGAATATGGAGACTTTAAACAGTGACAGCTCTCACATTTCATTTCCTCCTCTGAACATCTACATCTTTGGTATCTACAACATGCAATTTGTTTCCACAAAAAGAGTTTTATACGTGTATGTTTGTATACACACACATAAACTCACAGTATACAATTTTATCTTTATTGCCCCAATAGCAAACAGCTTAAAAGAAATGGTCAAGTCTATTTCATAGAAGGTTTCAGAACACAAAAAGTCCAGTAACTCTCTCCAGGCCCACTAATGTTAACATGCACACATCTCCTATCATGTCTTTCATGAAAGACACAGCATGCACAACAACCATAGAAAGCTAACTCACAGGCTCTATTTCAACTCTCCACAAAGACATCAAGACATTTTAAAGCAAGTCACAGTAGATTTAAATCAAACCCAGTGATTTAAAAAAACCCCGATCATTAAAGCCTTTTCAATATTGCAATAACATATTTGATTATATACATGTCTATTTATTAAGACCCCCTTATACTCTAAAATTAAAAAAAAACCCTCTCAAGAGCAATGATTTACTCTATCTTGCCCAAACTAAAAAAATAAAAGGCTCATAAAACAGAGTAATTATCAGCATTTTCAGAAGTAGCATTATTTGAAGAGAAATATAATGTTTGTGCCTTGAACTACTGTTTTGAAAGTTCACCCTCTACAGAAGTGGGCAACAGCCAGCCAGATATAAGCACACACTAAGGGCTTCAGAATGGGTTTAGTTTAACAGAAAACAGAGGAAGTGAGAACTAGGAACCCACTGAGATGCAATATATTAGCAGGAACTTGTTTTTTTTATGGAGCTTAACTTCCATGGGTACTACTTTGAATCTCTTTCCACATTTGCAAAGAAGTGATTGTGCATAATTTATATTAAAAGTTGCAGAACATATTCATGTGTTTTTAAATATAACAGTGTGTTTTCACTCCAGATACACTCAAGCTTATAAAAGACAACTTAGTTTCTTGTTTGGAGCATAATAAACAAAAAAGAAAATTAATACTAGGAAGTAAAAGAAAATCCCAACATCAAAAGTAAACTGCAAAGTTGAGGTATGTTAAAAACCATGTTTGAGCTCCTCACTTTAAAGAAGTATTATTCCTCTCCCATACAGCTCTTACTTGTTTGCCAGGCAATCTCGCTCATTCCTTTTTTTTAACACTCTAAAAACAACAGCAGCTTCTCACCAGACCAGCATTACATTTAAAGGTCTACAGTGAGCTGGGTAAAGGCCATCTCAGTGCATGCCTCCCATCATTAGCACAGACTCAGTTCTGAAATAAATATTTATTATCCCTGAAGAGAGCTGTGGTCCCGAGGGAAAACAAAAACCCAACAACCAAACACCCACAAAAACACCCAAACACCCGTGGAAATGGTAATGCTGAAAGCAAGCCCACTCTTTGCAGAGAGCTAACTCCTCAAATACTGGGCCCCTACTGTGAAAACCCAGTAAGCCCCCACCTTCTTCAGAAATTATCACATTTCTCCTCTGTTTTAACACTCTTCGTTCCACACAACAGAAACCAAACAGTAACAGTGAGGGAGGGGAGAAGGGACAGATACAGGGTGTCTCAACTGACTAAACATCCAAGGACCTGCACTTATCTCAGGTCAGAGGGATTCCCACACTGGTTTCTTTTTTTTTCTTCTGTAACAACTTCAGTCTCCTTTACCTTCCACACCTCACTACTTCTGTTCACTTCTTCCCTAGTCCCTTTTGCCTTTGAACAAAGAGAAAAGAATACTTCTTGTATGTTTTGTCAGAGGCTCACACACCTGCTTCACTTTCTTTCCCCTTACACTGAAGTTATACCAATAATCATTGCTCTTTTAATGCTAGTAAAGCACAAGGGAAATTCGTGTTCCCGTGAGAGTTGAAAGACATGTCTACCATCTTGAAAAATAATTTTTTAGTACAAGTGATAGTTCCATTATTAAGACTTTCAAGCAAACAGTTCACGCTTTTCAGATAAAGGGTTACAAAACGAGGTCTCCAAAAATTGAGTCAGCTGAAGTATGGAGTGACAGGAGAATGTCCATCATCCCACCTGTATTATTACAGCTACCATCTTGGATGAGGATATATCCCTTATAGTCATAACAGTAGGATTACTTAGGTTTTTGTCATGCTTAAAACCCACCCACACCATTCATGTCTTAACTAAACTGAGACCTTTACTCCAGACATCTACGTATAATAAAGCAAACAAACCATATCTCCTTATGTGCAGCATTTCATAAATAATTTAAAATGGCAATTTCACTTCCTTTAGATCAGAACTTAGCCCGTTGAGAACAAGAAATCTTTACTATTCTTATTAAATATTTACTATATGGCTGTTCTGGCATCCTCACAAAAACCACTGCATACAAATGTTATGCATTAGAAAAATACAAAAGCTACATTTAAAACATTTAAAAGATGCTGGCAAGTGCACAATAGCTGGGAAATGCAAACAAAGCTGACAGCCTAACTTTCACTGCTGACTCTTTCCAGGACAAAAAGCAGCCTCGTGAGACAGCTTAACCCTTTGCTTTAAGGTCAACAGGCATCGAACAGTTTTCCATAAAATGGACATTTGCCACTACCTGAAAAAAAAAAATTAAGACAACATTTTTAGTGAAGCAAAAAGACAGCCAACGCTTTTCCAAGCTTTCCATTGGTGTTTGTTACAAACCTAGAAAGGTCACAAGTGTTTACCAACTCCATGCATGCAATGAAAGTGTATCCATCCCCCACTGCCAGCAACATTTCTATCTCCAGAATAACAAACCTAACTAGGTGTGTTACATCTACAAAAAAGCCACAAGATGAAGAATGCAGGAGCCTTAACACAGCGACTTTCCTCAACAGCCCATCCCCTGTCACCCAAGGAAAGTTCCAGCTCATACTAAAGCTATTTTTTCACCAAGCTTTTTACACAGTTGTCCTGGTTGTAGTCATACAGCCATGTTTCAAGGCAACAGGCACACAGAACAATGATTAGACTCAGCAATCCCACTGCAACTTCCGGATTCATCCCAATCAAGGAGACATCTTGCACTGCAGCAATAACCACAATTCCTGGGGTTTGGCAGGCCTCAGCACACACTGCAACGCAACCACTTTTCCCCGTGAGTCTCTACTAAGAGGCCAAAGGAAGATGCTTCCCTCAGGCTCTTGCTGTGTCTGTAAAACTGCTCCAATACAGTTTTAAGTATCACAGCTCCTGCAAACCACCTGCCTGTAAGAGCAAGCTTCCAGATTTTAAGTTTTGAGGTGACCCAACAGCAACCAGGACCCTCACAAAAGCTTCCCAGCCTAAGCATCAGATCATCATTTAGATAACCCAAAACCTAAACCTGACCTGGACAGACCAAAATAATGCTGGTTGGGAATGTTTTCAGGTGGTTCTCCCGGGTACAAAACTTGCTTTACAGCTAGTAGGCCAGTCAAAATTCCAAAGCCTCAAGACAGCAAGGCACCTATTTCAAAATACACCTTTATTTTCCAAGTCCTTCTAGGAACAAGCAGCCAGGCTGCAACACTGACCATCATGCAATCCATTTCTCTGAGGGCACAGGGTGAACACACTCACATTTCCCCTTTGTACAGAACGAAGTGGCCCTGAGCTACCACATAAGCTAAACCCTACTGTGCTCAGCACCAGCTTTCAATCCTCTTTTGCTGCCAGGCTGAATTGCCACTTTCAAATGCATCAATCAGATACACACTAAATTAGGAACTGCACTTCTTCCTAGCACAGCCTGCCAAGACAGCTGCAGCACTGTTTTCTGTACTAATGACTTCGAAGGTACTAAAATAAAGTTCTGGCACTTTTGTCCACTAAGAGAAGGTACTCCTGTCATTACTGGAGATAGCTATTATTGTGTTTTTCCTTTTAGTGTAAGAGTGTCATGCAAAAATATATTTAGTAACCTAGTGTGGCGTAATCCTTTCGGTCATGCACTTCAGCTCAGTTTGAGGGAGATAACAAACGCAATCTTTGTTGGTTGTAATTTTCCAAACACCCAAAGCAGTGGGATCTTTAAAGGCAGCAAGGGTCAATTTATCCTTCCTGTATAAGGCCCCACACAGCAACAGCTGATCTGGTCAGCTGGGGATCAGATGACCCAGAGCAGACTGTGGGAAGGAGGCAGGCAATGTTTCTGTTAGGCCAGGAGAAGTCACTTGGAGTTCACTGTGTTGTTTCCTATAACTTCTCAAAAGGGATGCATATAAGGAGAGAGACAAGCTAGGGCAAAAAAAATTGCAGAGAGGCCCTCCTGGCACAATCTGGGCTCAAGGAGGATAATAATTGTGGAACAATGAACCAGGAACCCTGAGCAGAAAAAGACCTTTAAGAAAGCCTTTACAGAAAAACAGGAACCATAGTAAGATCACCTGAGGCAGCACTAAAGGGAAACTGAGGCACTGGAATAGGATGCATCTGGACTTCAAGATTAATTCATTATTCTGACATAGTGCATGGAGCAACACAGCATCCTGAACCACCTGCAGAGGAAGCAAAAGCTGGACAAACAGAGCTTTAGCAAGCCAAGCAAGATGTTAGATGCCCTCCAGAGCAAGGGCTGTATACTTTCTGGTATCTATTCTGAGCTCGGCTCAGAATTAAGCCTTTTCAGGAATGTCTCTGGTATTTTAAAGGCTAATGGAAACATCCATGAACAGTGCAAAATAAGACCACATGTTTTAACACATTTGCTAATAAAAATAAACATTTTTAGCAAAGATTGTTTTATGTAAATGAACTGTACTGGGCTCAGCCTTTCCAACGGACTATCATTAATTCTTCAGAAGCCTACTCCAGAGAGGAAGAAAAAACTTCCTCCTGGAATACTCTACCAAAACTTTCAGATCCCCTTTTAGAACATACCTCTTAAGAGTGCCTCCCAACTTAAAACACTTAAGCAGGAGCAGGTAGATTCACTTAGCCTTTTTTTTTTTTTTTTAAGAATAAACTCAAATCAGAAGCAGGAAAGCTGGCTTAATTTGCCAATTTAGTGGTCAAGTTCTAAATAAAAGCTCGATCAAGCTTCAACTGACCACATAAATGGAGAACAGAGAAGTATTTATAGCCTGCTCTCCGTCAGCCACCAGCTCAGAAACCACAGAAGGACACATTACAACACGTGACTTCAAGCACATGATAGCAAGTACTCAAGTTTCTCTTTCAGCCAAGGACTCCCGCTCTTTTATGGAATATTCTTTCATCATTCTTCTTTGATATTTTAAAACAGGCATAGAAACCCATTGCATTAAAGTGCCCCAGAATATTTTAAGAAAACATGTCAACTACACTGAGATCAAGAAGGTTTTACTTTCATATTTTCCTTCCTAGCAAATAGTCTTCACCACCTTTTCCTCAGTTTAAGGCCTGAGATCCTTTCCAAAACTTGTCATCTCTTAACTCAGTAAGAAGTCTTTCAAGAACAGCTTACTGTTACATGCCCATTACCACGATCCAGCATTTCTTCTATATTAATGGCATTGAATAAGTAACTCTGTAACAATGTCTCGAGTTGATGCTATTTTCTATCTTCTTTTTACCATTCCCACACTCCCCAAACTAAACACATGCAGTTTCAGCACCTAAATGGAGCTCCAGAGTAACTCCTCAAAGCACATGCACCCATCAGTGCTCCACGGTGACAACAATCTTGTCGTGAAAGCTGAGACAGGCCAGCTTAAGTCTCAAGGGCACAAGCATTTTCACACTATTTGTTACTAATTAAAGTCTAGTAGCTTTTCTTTTCCAGCCTCTCAGGTCACACTTACACAACAGCAGCTTCCAAATTAAGTTATAGGCATGTAGCTCCCAAAGAGTTTCCCATCCACAGCTCCCTCTCTACCTAGCTACTCACTACCATCCTTTTTCAGGCTAGTACTTCCTTAGATATTATGAACATCTGAATTAAGGAACATGCATCAGACAGCTTAACAAATTACCCACTACTTGAGAAAAATCCGATTTTTGATGGAAAAAGGTTTTGGAAGAGAATGATGGGAATGATGATAATAACCATGACTGCAGTAATTTTTCTTTAACTAAAAGAATAGGAACCAGGAAAAATACTTCAGCCTGGTCAGATGCACAGCTATGAAAGCTTCAGTTCCACCTACAGCAGTTTTTACTGAGCAGATGAACACAGGGAAGTTGTTGTGAACCTCTACTGTAGCAATCCTAAAGCACGAATGAACAAACACACCACGCGGCCTAATTACTGCTGTGGAGTCTCCAGGTTATCACTTAAGGGTGTTATGCAGCTTTACCCACAGAGCCTGTTTTAAACTTCAGGATGTCTTATTACTACCATGGGCTCAGAGACGAAAACCAAGATGGCTGCAAAAGAGGCAAGAGTATCTTCTCCTTTAAATGAAGCAGAAGTCACTAGTTTTCATCTCAGAATTAGAGCAATGCAGGTTAGAAGAGATCTCTCCAGACCGCCTTTGTCACTTCTTATTGAAAGAAAGGTAAAAAGCATGAAGCTTTTTCAGACTAGTCTGATATTAACAAATATTTTTTGTTGCTTGTTTTAGAAATGCTGAGTTTAAGTAATTACTTTCAGAATTAATTCATCCCAAATATCATTAGCGAAATAGATTGTGTACACCTTGTCTTCATGCAAAGAAAACCTTTATTTTTAAGCATTTGACACTGGTCTTCACATTAAAGCAAAGATACCAGTCTCCCGCAGCTTCCTGTGCAATAGACATTCATAATCTTGAAGTATTCCTGCACTGGCATGCTTATTTTTATAAAACATGTTATCATAAACACAGGAGGGAACATCAGGCATTTAAGGGCTGTTCCATTTCCCCCACACATCATTATGTTTTGACTGCACTTAGAACTTAAAGGGGGGTGAAGCCATATGACACAAGTGCTGCAAGAGCATGCACATCAGAGGGTTACACTGGGAAGAAAAAAGTGGAGTTATTTCCTGGTTGGTTTATTTTTAAGTAACATTCCCTCCAGTATGTAGTCCCCCACATACTTCTCATTCTATAAATCGTCAAGCTTCTTGGCATTTACACGAACTGTTAACTCCCATCCCTCTCCCAATTACTTCTTTTCTGATGCCAGCTGCTACTCACAAAACAAGGCAGTGCTCCATGGATGTCAGCATCCTGCCAAATCAGCCCCTGACTCATCAGTCAGCACTCTGGGATGTCACTGCATTCCAGTCAGAAGCACTACCTAGAACTCTGGCGCTTGGCAGCACTCCTTCCCTCACAGCAGAACTTGCTGCTGCTTCACCCATTTCAGTGCAACCCCAGAGGAACAGAGCTGCCTCTCCAGGAATGCACCCACATACAGCCACTGCCCAGCGGTTTGTCACCCAGCAACAAGAAACAGATGTCCCCATGAAGGAGCCAACAGCACATCCCAAGAGGAAAAGAACGCACAAACCTGTCTGTGCAGCCAGAGTCCCTCCTGACAGCTCTTGCAAGACTCCAGGAGCCACACACCACTGTCTCAGCCCGCTTAATGCTTCTGCCTTTATTTTGTCTTCTTCTGTCTTTTCTACATGCTACAGGAAACTGAAGGGAAGTCCAGATCACACCCTTAATCAGTTTAAGGAAGAAGTGACAAGATGCAGCTGCCTGCAGCCAGCAGCCCCACAAACGTGCCTTTTCACTCCTGTGCTGACCAACTGCCCAGTGCCAGGTGGGAAGCTGCCTGTGCTCGAATCCACAGCGCTGTAAAGACCACATTCCTCCTTTCCCACTCCACATCTCTGAGACATAACTATGAATTTGACAGTGCAGTAGCACTTTTTCCCTTTATCATAATACTGTTAAAGATCAGCTACAAGCCACATAACCAAGCAGCTGCTATTCTGCAGCAAGAAATAGTCATTATAAGCAGAGTTAAGTGGTCTGACTGCGGGCAGAGGGAGAAAGCAAGAAAAGCCAATGCCACTGCCTTACTAGCCTTAAAGGTCTGCCAGTATTTGCAGTTGTCTCAATGACTCAACTATTACCACAACTCAAGAAAACTTTGTTTGGTTTTTGTCACCATTTTTAACATTTAAAAAAGCAAATGCCTTCATAAAAGCATTATTATTTTCATCTTAAAATACATTAGAGTTCGCAAGAAATTAGCAAAGGAATACTGATATTTTAATTCTACATGCCCAGCAGAAATCTAGCCTCAAGCAACTTTTTAAAAAACTTATTTTATATATATGCTGCTATAAAAGGTCTTTAAATAAGTTACAGCAAATATCACTAAGAGTAAAAATGCTCAAGGTAACCTCTTCACTTCTTAAGAAGTAAGTCACAAGCTTAAGAACCTTCCTTTAAGAGAAAAAGATAAGCCTTTTAAACTTGAGACCTCCTGGGCTCAAAGAGGCAGGAGATGCCAAACCACAATCCAGGCTGGCCTTTATAAACACGTTTTTATACCTGCCTGTGTTCACCGTGCACTGCCTCACAAAAGCAGGTGAAGCTTTCCTATTGCTTCTGTGTCATTACAGCCAACGAGCATGGAAACACAACCTCCTTATGTCAGAGAAAAGCTTACAGCATCAAGAAGTCAACATATCCATATTCACCAATCAGCTTAAAGCAATTATGCCATTCTGGGCTAAGGAAAGTTTTTTTCCATTTTTCTCTTCATTTCTTTCCTCTTAGTGCCAATGCACAGGCACCTCCTACCAAATTAGGCCATCTGGTCACTTGACAGCTGTAAATAGCAAGCAGTCAGTTAACACTGCTCAGGAGATTAACAATACCACAGCACTTGCAGATGAAGTTACAATAACCCTGTGAGTTAGTTTTGTGTTGTCTTTTTTTTTTTTAATCTTAGAAGGTGAAAGAATTGTGTAGCTGTGCTCAATAAATCTCATTAAACAAATTTCTTAGCCCAGCTTCAGCCCACCTGCCCCCATCCTCACCACTATGATATTAACAACCAACCATATATTCACCTAGCTATGTATCTCTCATACCAACAACATACAAAGAGCTTAAAGTCAAAAATAAAGGGGATTTGATTAGAACCCTGAAAACTGCTTGTTTAAGGTAGCCAGGAATTGCAAACCCGATAAAAATTTCTGGTTGAAAAGCATAAAAATACTAAATATTCTTTAAAAAGAAACAGTATAAGACATTTTAAAATCTATATATTGGATTCTAAACATTAAATTGACTTGATAATGTTTTTAATACTTAAGGTTACCTGAGAAATCTTTGGATTTCTTTTTATTATTTTTTTCTTAGCCCAGCTGAGCAAAAAGTTTGATTTATCAGAGTGAAGCTTTCCAAAGTTCATACTACTGGTGAGGGGACTAGAATATGAAAGATCAAGGTAACTCTAAACATCATGATTAGTGTTACTGTAATTCCACTGAAAAAAAATCTAAGAAAAAGGAACTACACAATTTAATAGAAAGGAGTTTACAGCTGTTCTGTAACACACACAACACACCAATAAATAATAACAGCATGTCAGTGTATTCTATGTTTCCATAAAAATCGTTGAGTATTAAACTAAAGGACTAACATTCATCTATCAAAATCTGCTTACAGTGTAAGGAGCCTTTTCAACCGAAGCAAAATGTCTAGCCTGAATTTACTTACATTGTATTTCTGCAAATATCAGCATAAAAGTTTACTTTTTTAGCCATGACTCAGTCAATAAACTGTTTTAAGCCTACATTTACAGAAACCTCTTTCATACATATCATATTTCACATAATAAAAGAGCATATTTCTACACAGGCACATTCTATAGTAAGATTAAATGGCAGCCTGGTTTTTAAGAACTTTCATGCAGTTACATTTTAAATAATGTCTTCCCTCTCCGAAAAAGTTATCTCTGAAAAAGCAGATGTCAAAATCCCCAACAGTGTTTTCTCCACATTCCCAAAACTCATCCAGTGACTGCCCTCTGTTACTATAGCCTCAAGCCCAAGCCAAAGGCAAAGACACCAGATACATTTTAACAGAACACAACTCTCCTCGAAGTCAGCTTTGGGATCCCAGAGCCAAGCACCCCACTCATTCACGAACCATGGACAATGCCAGCCTGGGAAATTACAGTTTATTCGACTCACAGTCACCCCAAGAATAAGACCAAGTAAATAGACTTCAGCTTTTTCTCAACAACCCTTCTTCAGATATATTACCATCCCAAAAATAGGATTAGATTCGACTCTCTAGTGTTCTGCAGGAAATAAACCTAAACAAACTATGAGTTTCAGTAACCTACATACAACTGCTAGTAATGAAATTAAGACTGCAAGTGCAATTTCCCAGAGGCAAGTGTCACTCAACTAACCTTCTTTGTAGCTTCACAGTGTACTATCCATGCTTCATGGAAGGCAGCAAGTTCTATGATTTACAGGATAGATTTGGAAGCCAAACTTCCCCAAAATACATACAGCCATTTTTCCTTGACATTAATCCTTATACTGTCTTATGCACATCATATACGTTCCAATAACAGCAGCATTTTTCAGTTTTATTTTCTAATGACCTCTTGACAAGTGTAGCAGTTTCAGGTCAGCCCTCAAATGCCACTGCTGATTCAGATTCATCTCAAGAGATGCCACTTATAATGAATATAAGCAGCATAAAATAGTTATACAAGCACAGATAATGGATAGAGTTGGTACTCTATTACAATAATTTGTGCAAACAACTCATTAATAGAACTCTGAAAAGAACTGAAGTACTACATAAAATGCTAAGCATGAACTGCAAGTTACTAATGTAATTCAGATAACAAGAAATCCATTTTGGTTCATCTGCATGTCTACACCACAGTGTTAATTCAAAGCATTAGAGACAAAAAAACTACTGGGCAAACAGTTCAGTATTCATTCCCTCTCCCCAGTCCATCCATACAATTATCTCCAGACAAGTACTTCATACACAAGGGTTTTCTTCTGCATACAACTATTTTGATTATTAACATTAATTTTGCAAAACTTTAATGGCACATCAGCAGATGTTCTTTTCAGAGGATTTCACAACATCCCATCTTAATGGTGAAGCAGAGGAAGAGCCTAATTGTCCTTAATCCTCTATTCAAAATAGGTTAGACGAAATCCTCTTTTGACTGAAGCAAAGAGATTACTGAGTGTCACCAGGAGAAAGAAACACTATTCCCCCCTCATCCTGCCCCGTATCTAGATGAGCTTAATGATTAATGAAGGAAACAGATTCTCCTATTTCAAAAAGGGAAATTAGTCTACAGGGAAGAGCAAAATAAATGTCTCTATGAAATCTCCAAATTCTTAAGCTTCCAGGCTTGTAGTAACGACCACGATGAGGTAAATAAGAAGCATACCAAAACACACTTTCCCAGCGTACCTCAGTAACCAGGAAAGAGATCATATGAAGACCTTTTTTTTTAATACCAAAACACATCTGTACCCCTGGTAAATCCTGGCATAATTTTTGACATTGCTAAATGAATAGCACACGATTTAAGGAAGCACGTGTCCACCCATCTGCACATGAATGCATACGAATGCAGATGGAGGAATAAAGAGGGAAACAGGAGGTATCAGGAGAAGCAATGCAGAACAGTTAGGTAACAAGAAAAAAACAACCCCAAAACATAGTCATCACAGGCCTGTGTTCACACCCAGTTTTCCTCCTGCAACACAGTAATTTTGTTACCTGGAAGCATTAAAGTACCCTTATAACTTCTCTATGGAAAAGGCGGACAATACTCTCATCCCTGTCCCAAGAAAGATGAATGCACAGAGAAATTAACATCCAGATCCGCAAAGACATCTAGGTGATTTATCAGCCTGTGGTCTTCTGTGATCTTCCAAACAAACTCCAGAGCCACTGGCTCACCTCCTCAGACTCCTAGAACAATCCAAGCTAGGCTGCCAGTTTCTTCCTAAAAAGAGTGCATTTTTTAATACAGTATCACAAATACTCAATACTTGCAAAATTAAAAACAAAGTTACAGGAAAAAAAAACCCAAACAAAACACTTTTCATGATGACTCAAGAGTCTGTGCCACAGGCTTCCCAGAGTCATTACTGAGAGGGAAGAAAAACAGCTTGTGTACATATGATATAGAAAAAGAATCCCTGGTTTGC
Source organism: Melanocharis versteri (assembly GCA_013397845.1). Lineage (NCBI taxonomy): Eukaryota > Metazoa > Chordata > Aves > Passeriformes > Melanocharitidae > Melanocharis > Melanocharis versteri. The sequence continues at coordinate 37,798 of VZTG01010487.1, read as the reverse complement.
CTTGTCTACCTGCAGCTGTTGCCATGGTAATTATAGCAGAGAAGATAATAGCATTCCAGTGTCATTTTGCTTCGCAGCTCAGGATGAACTTCAGCTGAAATGTCCCTCAACAATTATACAAATAAAAGTAATACATCATCCTGTGTAATGGTAAGCCACTAGAATAAGCAGAATTATTCTGGAAAAAATATCACCTGTCTAAAAGACTTACAGGAGGAGAGGCAGGCTATTTTGCTCAAACAAACAAACAAAAAAAGCCCAACAAAAAACCCAAACAATAAAACTCTGTAAAGTTGAATCCAGTTGCATAACAGGTTCTAAAACATCTGCTCAGTCTTCTCTGTGACACAATTTTCTCTTGTTTCTGCTCCCTGACACACCTGCACATGACATGCAGAAGGCATCCCACAGTAAATCCCATTGGAGCACCTCAGAAACCACAATGGGTTTCTAGTCACACTTAAACCTAGTTACATGGACTAAGTTTTATTATGCCCATCTCAACACCACAAACAGTAGCCAGCTATGGTATTTTTGGAATGTTTTAATTGCCAGCCCAGCTAGTGTTTCCTAAGTGTTGGGGGTTTAAAAAGCAGACTCATTAGAAAATCCCATTCCATCTTGTCACTTTTCTTGTTTCAACCACTACTGTATGACAGAAGAAAAAAAATCAATGAGAAATGGTGATCAGAGATGTTAAACTATAAATGTGCTATGTTGTACTTTGTCCTCTTCCATTCTCCAAAATAATTTCCAAAAGGCTTCCTGCTTGCAGAACTGATACTCGGTGGTGCTTGAGAAAACGCATAAAAGCAGAACAATATTAAATTTTTTTTAAATTGAATAACATGTTATCAAGAGACAAAAACAACTATACAGTTCTCATCTCAGGATTTTTGATGCTAAAAAAAGACCAAAACTTCTTGATCTATTTTAAGTCACTGAAACAGTTCGACAATTTAGATGCTCCAAAAGCAATGTTTTCTACTATCACAGAGCATCTGATGAGTGCAAATGAGCAATATTTTGTAGTCAATAGCAACCAGCGTGTAATATGTACACTGACTTCCTGTAAGTGAACTGTTTTACACATGCAGTGTCCTATTTTCATCTGTTTATTCTCAAAAGAAAAGGGAAATTATGTTTTTCTTGTGTAAATTAGCTAATTGATGGGGGGGAGGGGAAAAAACAGAGCCCATGCAATTCTCCATGTTTATTGCCTTTCAGCAACAAATAATTGATGGGGGAAGGGAGAGTATCTGGGGGCTTTTTGAACATCAGATAATACTGATATATCTTAAGAATACATTACGAACCAGAATGAACACAAGACTCACTACCAGTATGAAGAGTTACATTTGCAGGAGTGCCAAATTCTGTCAGCCACATGCAACAGAATTAACTTCTAAGTAAAGCTTTCAAACTTTGCCGTTTTAAAATAACTTGCTGAAAAATCAGCAGGAAGCACTCTATACAGATACCCACCCCCCAAAAAACAAGAGAAAAAGGCAATTAGGCGAATAACAAAGCAATGGTGCTTGGGAAAACAGGAATTCCAAAGTTACTCATGCTGTTTGATGCCCTCTGTCGAGCCTTCCACAGCAGGAAGAAGTGATACCTGCAGTGAAGCAGAGCTGAGAGACGGGAAGCATCTCAAGTTTCAGAAAAACATTTTGACACACAGACTTGCACAAGAGATAATAAAAATGGATTACAAACCAGGAATAGACACAAACCCTTGAGAGCTTCAAGTTACTAACTGTTGACCCATTAATACATATACAGCTCCTATAGAGAGCATCTTTTGTACATTCAACACAGCTAGCAGACAAAGTCTGTCATATAAATGTGTTTATATACAGCTTTAAAAAGCTTCAAATTTTGTCAAATTATATGTCTGAACTTAAAACATGACACAATGCTTTTGACTTACTTGATTAGGAAGAAAACTGTTTAACAGGAACCTTGACTAAGAAATAGACAGCACCAGTTAATACTCATCTGCAAGAGTGCAAAGGAGGCTGAATAAACTCAGAAGCAAAAGCAAAACCCAAATACCCTTATATGAATTAAGTAAATTTAGATTAAAAACAATAGGTCATCTGAAACATTCGACAAATGGATTGTCCTTTAAGAGACAAATAACTATAAAGCATCAAGGTTTACAATTTCACCAACTTTCATGTCAAAGCAGTTATCAACCTCTATTGCATCAAAGTTAGATAAATAAACTCAAGTTCAATATTAATTTATGTCTACTAAGACTACATAAGTAAAATACTTGGGAAATCTAATCAGAAAACAGTTTTAGAATTATAATGCCAACCAAAAGCAACAAAATCATCTAAGTCAATGACCAAAAGTCACAGGCTGTCACGAAACTTAGTTAAGAACTTGCTAAAAATCCCTACCATAACTTCCTGGTTAGACTAGTCAAGTGTCTTGTCAAACTACGATTAAAGTTGACCCACTTCTACAAAACTGAAAAATAGAGCATCCATTTGTAAACTCAATTTATTCCAACCTCCCAAAAAAGAGATTTTTCAGAAATACCTGCACAACTAATAGGCCAGCAGCTCCCCAGAGACTAAAGCTGTAGTAAATCACTGCTCCTTCTGGAAACAACGTCTCACCTGCTACTACATGCATTTAGAGATATTTACACAGGTAACAAATACTTAAGATCCAGATTTGTAATCCTAAAGTAACAGGAGAACCTGAAAGAGGAGAAGCAGTAAAGTAGCAAGATCTCTAAATATACTATATAATACAGGCAAAACTCTTCAGTAATACAGACCTCTGACCCAGTAGCATTTACTGTACAACCCAAAGCCATCAACCGGGGCAGGAGCTTTTAGTGACCAGGGCCAGCTGACTTACAAATACAGAACAGACTGCCACCATAGGCTGCAAGATGTTTAGCAACCATTTAGTGTCCAAACAGGCATATGCTGAAGAGGAACATCTTCCCAGATATATCCAAATCAAGAATATTCAGGAATATCCAATTCCATGCTCAGCCATAAACACACAAAAGACATATGCCCATGTTTTAATAAGGAAAGTGTTAATTTTGTGAAAGACGTCACCAAAACTTGTTCAAATATTATTAACCAACTTTCAACTGTGATGAGGACAGACTTCAGAAGTCCTAAGACCAGCAAAAAGTAAGTGATCTGAGAAAATTAAAGCAGCTGCACTAACACTGGCAGAACAGATCACTTAATGATATCCACAGTGTCCCAAATAATTTAACTATAAAACAGAAGCTAATCTTGCATGGAGGCAGTTTTAATTGCCATTGTATGCTTGTTTTTTCCCTAAATAGTGTACCACCTAATATTAAGCTAACAAGTTTCTCTTGTTATTAAGCAGGTTCTGCATGACACTTACAGGACACCCCATGCTAATTCTGTATTCTCTGGCTGTGCAGCTGCCCTCCCTGGGGTAGCACATATCCTCTGGGGAATCCAAGGAGAAGACAGAGAAGCATTTTGTCTGATGCAAAAGCAACATCCATAAAAAAGGTTATGTTTTTATAGAGAATAGGACAAAAAGTATAGTCCCAGCAAGTAATGTTCATACTACCCACACACAGCCATTATTTGGGAAATAATTATTTTTGGTGTAAAAATTTACCTTATTTATCTTGATGTAGAAGACACTTATTCAGTTCCTATGACTCCATGTAGAAGCAAAGCTGTATATTAAGGTGTTTCTATTTTGTGACTTGAAGGTGCCTCTAATATAGCTCATACACATTCTAAAGCAGTAAAATATACAGATTAACCTCATTAGACACAAATAAGAAAATTACAATGCTGTTTATCAGCTTGAAAGATCACAAAGGATTTGGGAAACTGAACTTCATGTCAGCTGTACTGCAGTGAAACAAACACTTTTTCTGTAAAGAAGTTATTTTTCACCATCAGTCCTGTAAATTGTGTATGGCTGCAGTAATGGTTACAGGAAGCAAGAGATGAAGCGAAAAGAACCCAAAATTTGCAGGATGATCTAAAGAGGCAGAACAAAAGAATGTCCATTTAAAAATTTAGTAAGATAAAGATGATTCCCTCTGCCCTTTTAAGAGATTACACCATCTCTTGGTGAAGAGACATGAAGTACAGTGTGAGCAGTATGCTGAACATATATTTTATTCAACACACATCACTAAACTCTTCAATGCCTTGAAGATATAAAAAGGACACTCAATGCAGGTAAAACAGCAAATATTTGAAAATGCTAACCATGAAGCTCTCAGCACCCAGTCATTGCTATTCTTCCACAGGGCCTTGGAAATATGTGTACCGATTTCGCACTGCTTCAGGACAGAAAAGTCCAGTAAAGGAAAGAGCAATGGGAGGGATCCTCTCAATCACAGCAAACCCCCTAGTATTTAACTTACGCCTTTATGTCCTACAACAAACAGGACTCAGAAAGAAAAGTAATGACCCAGAACTGTTAGAAACCATCCTATTAGAAGTCTCGATTAGTACATCACATTACAACTGTTTGTTTTCCCAAGATCGTACCATAAGAGCTCCCAGCTAACCCAGCATCTCCAGATGCTTCAGCCAAGGTTCTCAGCATAATCCAGAGACCAGCCTTCTCTAGGAAGGACCTGCAGCTCAACAAGTCCAGGAGACTTGCAGAACAAAAATTCGTAGTTCTAAGACCCTGATCATGGAAAAGTTTTTATACAGATTTTAACTAAACCCGAGCTTGCTTTGGAATAAACACAAGATGTAACTATCCACTCCAGCTCTCCCACAGAAGAGTCGCTGCCTTGTCTCTCTTGTTCAAAAGCAGTTTGGAAAGTGGCAAGCACCTCTGCATCTGTGTGCTTGGCTGGTGCATATAGAGCTTTTGCGAACAACTCTGGACTGATACCCCCAACACGTACATCTGCTACTCATGCAGAGCAGTCAGTTTCAGGCCCAGCAGTCAAACTAGTACTTTTCATTTTCACTGCTGTAGATGTACAAAAGTAGTTGAGCCACGGAGATACAAAAAAGAAAAAGACTACAAAAACCACGCAACACAAACATAAGGTTGCCAGACCTCAATGGTCTTACTGAAATGAACACAAATTTACTTACAGCACCTTTTCCTTAAAATTATCTTTCCATGGAGAAAGGTTTCAAAGTTAAGACACTGAGCGAATGCAAAATAACAAGAAGCAACAAGTGAAATATACAAGGCAGCGTGGACCAACCTAGGCAATTACCTGGGCATAGCCTGTCAGCACAAACACAAAACAGAAGTGACCGAGGAAATAGGAACCCTTCTTCACGTGGGATATAATAATATTTTATTTCTCTTTTAGATCACTGCAATAATCTCATCAGCAGTGCAGGAGGGTGGTGACAGTCCACAACCCAAAAGCTCAAGCCCCTTTCTTTCAACATACTGTCTCCTCATGTATCTTTACTGCAGCTGCTCTCAAGTCCATTTCCTCCGTATTTGATGCTTAAGCCTACTTTGGAAGAGGTTAGCAACAATGTTATGCAGAAGAGATTTAACAGTGTGCATGCATGCAAATAGAACATGCCATTTGCACAGGCTTCAGATGTGAGCACACACCAAGAAAGACATCTTAAACTAAATCCAACAGTTAGATCAGCACTGACAGAACTCTACACCCAAAGTGATCCTACCTCTTTCCAAACAGACCTCATCACAACTCACCTGATCTCTATATCCATTGAGACCACTGCTTCTCTTATATCTCATTATTATTGTTGCTACACATCAATTTGAGTATTCTGTTCCTTCTCTCAGGACCACTTTCTAAATATCCATATACACATAGCTGCATTCAATACTCACCTCTCCACTCCCTCCTCATCCCACACACATCCTATTGTAAACTGGAAGTAAAAATACAGTAATTTTTCATCTCTGCTACTTTTCTTCATTTATACTTCAAAAAGACACACTCTGTTAGGTGCACACAACTCTTGACACACAGAAAACTAAGTGTATTTACTGTACATGGGAAAACTTGAGTGCTCCGACCAAGGCAAAAGTACTTCCTGCGTAGGAAGAAAAGCTATTTGTATCGGAAAATCCCAATTATCTCTTCCTATCTTCTAAAAATTACTTCTATACCCAAAAGCAGAAATTTGCCATTTCCTCGCATTGGTGGTCCCCATGCCTTGCACCGTGCAATCCCACACTTACAGGCATTCTACTAATCTACTTAAACCATTATCCTGAGCATTTATTAGGGGTTCCATGGAACTGGAGCCGCACTCACTGACGCACCTCAGCCTACACTCGGACCCACTCTAATGCGCTGCCGAGCTGCTCTCTCGGGCGGTGCGGGTGGGTTTTCACACGCTGACCAACAAGCTACACCAGCCCTCTCGCCCCGGAGCACCCTCAACTCTGGTGTGTTTGAATCCTACCACGCACACCTACAAAAACTTGGGACCGTTCCGACCTTTCGTCAGTATACTTAAATTGGACAATTCCACAAAAAAGACGCTTGACTGAAACAATACAGCGAGGAGAAAGGGAAAAAACAAACCAAAACCAAACATATTAAAAAAAACCAAAAAAATCTAGAGAGCTAGAGATTTTATCTGCCCTGCTGTGTATCGCAGCACCCGGTAAATTAGAGTGCTCTGAACTTAGGTCACGCCGCTGAGGTTCAGCGAAGGACAGTCCCGAGGGGCGGGCGGGCTGCGGGGAGCGCACGACACCCGGTGCCGCCGCTGCTGCATCCCCGCTCGCACCGG
>VZTG01010487.1:0-30658 GCA_013397845.1 Melanocharis versteri | reverse complement strand
GGAGCGGCCGGTACCGGCTCCCGGCGGGAAAGCTGCCCGTCCCTGGGAACGGGCTGGGAACACTGGGGTGAGCCAGTGCGTTACACTGGCAGCGCTGGAGGGACTGATGCTGGGGGGGAAGAGAAACCGAAGGGAGAAGACAGAGAGTAACAGCGGGGAGGTTGAGAGAGAACTGGTGGAGCGCCAGGGAGTGGCGATGGGAGTAGTGGGAGGGGAACTGGGAGCGCTGAGCGTAGCCACGAAGTGATACTGGAAGAACTGGGATGGCGTGAGAGCACGGAGTGGAAGCCGGGGAGTGATGCCGGGAGTGAACTGGGAACACCAAGGGGAGTCAGTGAATGATGCTGGGAGTACTCCTAACTTTAGAATGGATTGGGTTGGAAGGGACCTTAAAGATGATCTAGTTCCAACTCCCCCGCCATGGGCATGGGGACCATGGGGGAATGGAGGCGGAGCCAGGGAATGTTACTGGGAGCACTAGGGCGAGCCAGGAAGTGACACTGGGAGTACTGGGAGGGAACTGGGAGCAGTGGGGGAAGACAATGAATGATACTGGGTGGACATGGGGAGCGCTGCGGAGCGACGGGGAGCGGCAGTGGTCGTGAAGCGCGGCCGGAGCAGATAGAGAAACCTCTGTGCGGTGACAAACCCAAACGTCGCCGCCCTGCTGAGCCCGCAAACAGTAGAAATTACTTGGTGGTAGGTAAAGGGATAAGCAGAACTCTATAAAAAATGCGCACGGAAGAGAAGTAGAAGCGTATCACTGTTCCCTTTTTTTTTTTTTTTTTCCCTAAATGCCTGAGACAACACCTTTTAGGTATTTAGGCCTTTGTTTTCTGCAGCCGTTGTTTTTTTCATGCCATTCATACCGAAGAACTCGCTCAAGTTTGCAGAAATCTTGTACGTAGTCTCAGATAACTTGTACATTACTCTGTACAACTTAATATGAAATGAAGGCTCTAAACCAAATACTTTATCAAAAATTAATGGGAACTTACTAATTTTATAAAATTCAATCTTTAACAAAAAAAGTCGATTTTAACAAAAACATTTTCATGCTTATGAAAATCCATTCCCTTCTTTAGCAGCAATCACATAAGCTGTCCCTTATTGTCTAGTTCATGGCTAAAACAATGCAGTTTTTACTTATTTTGGTTTTTGTTTTGTCACAATTACGTAGTTCTCTGGATACCATCAAATATTCTACCACAAAGAATGCACAAATTTCCAATACAACAAACACGTAGAAAAAATAGAAATTGAACTATTTGGGATCATTACACAAACACTAGGAGAAAGAACATATGACTGTTTCTTTACAGGTCACCTTTAATGTAGGTGCATTTTATATATTCAGCAGTTTTTATTGCTGGTTAGACTGCAAAATGTATAATTTAATGCACTCTAAGTGCACTGTGGTCAAGCTAATGTTGCTGTTCAAACTCTAAAGGGACACTGGTCTAAACCCCAGTTTTCATCTTGGTTACGACTAATAATTTATATTCATTTTGCAGCACCTCCCCTTTTCATGCTCCTATTTACAGACCTAACATTTCTGTGACATAGGTTTCTGTACTTGCATTTCAGTTTCAAGAAATCATCACTGAAATGGAAAGATGAAAATAAAGAAACGATCCATGAAACAACAGGAATTTTTCTCAAAATTAGCAATCCTGCACGAGTTAACACAAAACTACTTTATTTGCTGTTTATTTACAATAACAGTTACATATTAAAATAATATTATACATGCATGTCATCAGTCTTCAGGAAACTAGTTTATTATCAAGAAAAAACTACGGAAGAACTTCATGAACATAAAGCGATACTTTCAAAATAAACAGATTGCAAAGCTGTAACAGGATATTGTTTCCATTGGTTTTTAGCATACTTCTCTGTCTAGCTATTCCAATTTCAAAGAACTTACAGAATATTCATATTTCTTAATATTTTTACAAGTTATTCTGCTTTTATTCAAACAGTACCATTTAATCAAACCAGTATTTTTAATGACATTGCTTCTTACCTGGGTTTGGAGTGAAAGCAAATTTTCAAATTATGCAGAAAGTTGCTTTCTAAAGTTTTCTTTCTTTTAATACTTTCAGTAATTTCTTTCATCCAAATGCCACAATATATTTTTCACTTCATTAAGCGTCCTTGTGTGTGATGCCCACATTACCTGGTGCACCTGACAGAGCATCTCCGAAGGGAGGGAAGTTCACCTGGTGAGCTGGGAACAGTTGACAACGGTTCAGTTCTGAGCATGACCATCAGGGAGATATTTCTGAACTCCTTGCTGTCTCCTCAGCTTAGGTAACCAAGGTGGGGCTGCAAGAAGCATTTTCCTCAGATCTAGAGCCTGGAGCCACTCATAGGTGTAGGTTGGCTGCATTCCCTGATGTGGCAAGGGGACCAAGGCTCCTGTCCTCACTGGCTCTTTCAGTCCAGGGCAGAGGGCGCACACTTGCTCAGATACAGCCATTTCCAGGCTACTGCTCAAGCAAAGCTGAGCCGTTTTTCTGCCCTTCCCTACGCTGCCGGGAAAAAGAGAGAAAAGGAGCACAGCTGGATTCTGGGCACATACTGAGGTGAAATCCCAGCCCCCATTAGTCCTCTGTGCCCATATTTCCACAAAAAGGGCGCCTAAATGTGCAGCCCAGAAGAGAGCACTGGTAGGACACTGAAAGTTTACACAGTTCCTTGCCAGCTGAGCCGTGTTTGTGCAGGGAGGACTGCACAGCACATATATTTGACTTTTTGGAGTGACAAGCTTCTCCAGGGTCAGTGTGCAACTGAGGAGGGTGTTGAGGTCATACTTTTAGACTTAGGTACCTCAAATCTGCCTAAGTTAGGCTTAAGGTGCCTGAGTCCTTTATTGGATCTATCCTGAAGTAACCTGCTAAAGGTCACGTTGTGACGTAGCAGTCAAGCCAAATGAGGAGCCTTGATCATACTGGTCATGGATCTGTTCTGCCTATTACGCAATGTTTCACTTTAAAGCAATTTATTAAACTAATCATCTTTGTCTTTGGATATGCCATCACATTTATTTCACTCCTCATTTCTCATTTTAAAAATTCCTAAAATTACCTGTATGCTGTATTTTCTAAATTTCTGGCATCTTTTCTGACTGCAGATTAGACCTCCTGTTCTACTGCTCTCTGTTTCTCCTTCCTGTTCTTAGTAATTGATTCCTTGTGGTCCATTACTAGCCTTTCAGGGTACTCCTACCCACCCAGCTGAATTACCACATTCTCTAGATCTTACTATTTACCACAGGATCTCACAGCCCTTCTGATTTACTTACTGTGTCAGTACAGCTCTACTTGAAACATCATGCTCATTGTTTAAATAGCATTAGAAATCAAGGTGAATATGTTGATATGCAAAAGATTTACTTTTCTTATGTATAGCTGTATTTTCTGTTACTTTGCAACCCTTATTAAGTTACTCCATTTCATAATTGCAGTGAAAATGTTGAGAGACTGGTCCAAGGGCAGCAGCTCACTACATGCTGGATTCTCTTCTTGAGACAGTAATAGATATTTTGCAGTTTAGTCCACCTTGATTTTGGAAGGTGGGAAGGCGGGATTTAAAGCTGGGCTCCAATAAAGTGCCACAGTTCTCACAGGCACACTGGTGATACAGTATAAATAGATAACATGGTAGGCGTCAGAGGATTTTTGTTCTAGATTTTAGTTTAACATCTGTTTAGCTTCCTGCTTCCTTTTGTGGTAGTGACTATATACCTGTAGTAGTTCTGGCCAAAGTTACTAAATAATTCTTGAAAAAACTGTATGTAGGTGATAAGAGTTAAATTAGGGCATGTGTGAGAGTAGTGTGAGGAATGGGAAATGGCAGAGATTGAAAAGCTGTTAATTGTATGCAAGTTATCTGCTTGAAGAACTGGTACGTGCTTTGAGTGAAATTGTTTATCCTGCAGTGTTCCTGGCTTTTCTCCTATAAATATATCACTTCTTAATTGTGCCTCTCCAGCTGTTATATTTCTGAAAAGTTAATGAAAAGAACAACAACTTCTCGTTCTTGAGCCATATATTTTAACTAGTTAATTTGTACTAATAAGAGAAATTATTCCCTCAGTGGAATAGTTTGTGTTGTTGATGTTTGTGTTTTGATCTATTGAAACAGTATTTTCTCAGATCCTTCTGAATATTGTTTGTGAAAAGAGATACCAGCAATAATTCTGAAGTCTGCTTTATGTTAAAAACATTTCACTGCCTGGAGTTTGTGACAGATGTACTTCATTTGAAGAAGAATATAATTAACAGTTACTGTGGTACTCTGAGAACTTACCTGCCCAGGGCAGATAACAAACTGAAGGTGAAGACAAAGCAAGTAAAAAGACCTGCATCAAACCACTCTGAAGATGATTTTAGTTAAGTAGAGTAACCCAAAGGACTGAGGGAGACTCAAAAAAGCACTGGACATTGAGGATCACTTCACTCTTGCTTGACATTCTTTGTCTAGATCTGGTTTTTTTCCAGAAAACATGTGTGTGAAAAAGAGACACATTTCTGACTCTTTGACCTATCTGTTTCTAACCCCCGGCAGTAATGCATAACTTCTCTTATAGTCAGAAGCTAAATGCACTGTCATTATGACAACATGTAATTCCTACATCCTTGCTAACAAAGGTGACCTTTGTTAAATAGTTTCTTAACAAAATCCTCTAAAAGAACAGAGTATGGCTTCTGAACAGATGCAATCAAACATATGCACATCAGTTAAAATAATTTGGCTGCGGTCTTCTGCCAACTCAGGCAGTCAACTGCAATTACAACCAAGATTTTTTCATCTGCTTTACCTAATGCTAGAGATCCAGTCTCTGGCTGCTGCAAAGCAATCCTCTTCATCAGGAAAGGCACAGGAGTCAGGAAGGTCTTACTAGTGACACTGAACAGTCACATGGACCATTTGGAAGACTTGCCCCATCACTGTGAAACAGTGTAGGAAACTCATTAAGAAGAAGCCCAGCCTCCACCGGAGGAAGGTTCTCCTGGGATGAAATGCTGTTGGCTGCTATGGTTACTAATGTGATTTTCCATTTACTTTCTTGTTCACTCACCTGCTTTCTCATTCAAGCACCACGCATAAGTACCTCCAGAGATATTTGATATTGGAATAGTGACAAACCTCATTAGTGGCAGCCATGCACAATCGGAGAGAAAAAAGATACAACTGATCAGCAAATAAACAGAAGAAAGGAAAGTGCTGGAATCTATTGGTATTGTGAATAATATTCTGTCCTTGCTGCTTTGTGAACTCTGTGTTCTCTTCAGTTTGGATTTGCATTAATGTTAGTCTTGCCTTATGTCTCTATTTTACACCTCAGTGCTTCGATCCGGCAGAGAACTCTCCACAGTCAGACTCCTGTGACTGTAGAGCTGAGTGCAGCATCAGGATTTAGATGAACAAAATATTGTGGTTTATTTTTGGTATCTTAAAGGGACAAGAACATTATTTTGCTGTTTTATTTTTGGTAGCACTTCACAGATTTTGTTCCCACCTTTACATTCATTTTTTTCACTTTTTACATATTTCTGATCAGATAGTCTAACTGCAGTAGTTCTACACTATGAAACTGTCAAATTCTGAATCAATTGCATATCTTGAGGCTACTTTCCTCCCCACCCCAAGCATCAAGAAAAAAGAAATAACTTTTTTTAAAGTGGGTGAAAATTCTTGTCATATTCCATGGTAATAACCAGATGGACTAGTTACTACAACTGGTATTCATCATAACACACTTCCAGGTTAGGAAATACTTTTTGACAATATTTTATAGCCGTAAAAGCAAGCAGCTGATCCTTCAAAAGGGTAGTAAATGATGGATTTCACTTTCTGGCTACTTTAATGTCATCTGTAAAATTACTTTTGTTTTGATGTAGCATTCAATCGAAGCTGGAAGAAATCTTTTAGTGGTTTGCTCTTTCCCACCAAATAAGGCACTAAATATAGCAATATCAGCATTCTAGGCTTCAAAAAAGCTGTGGTTCAGGTTTCTCAAGAATATCTGTTTTTTCTCCTGACTGTGTTCAATTTGTTTTATAACTCTTTATTTAGGAAGCATGAGTAACTACAAATCAATAGATAAAGTACCAGAAATATTAAACACTACAAAAACAAGCCTTTCACTTAGATAATAATGATGCAGTCATACAGTCATCAGATTTTCCAGTTTGAAAGTTACAGCTAGCTGGAGGACAAATTCCTTAGAAAGGGACACAGCACTGCAGTCTAGGGCATTCTGATTTGTCCCACTGCCCATGTACCTTTGCATCGTTCTCTCTTCCCTTCCCTCTTTGTTGTTTTTGGAAGCTGTGGGCTCACGGGCTGGGAGTGGACACAATAGTGGAGTGGTGGTGGCAGGAGAGTGTCTGAAATAGGGTCCTTTCTTCACCCCTTCACGCCTCCTGATGACCCCCCACAGGCAGCAGAGATGGAAGTAGCGTGGCTACAGTCCATTATTTTTCCTGTAGGTAAATCCCAGGTGACAGTGATGCAGACTGCACCTCTTTGATTTCCATTGTCCAAAAACCATCAGCATTTCCTCTCAGATTAGCAAAAAAAAATCAGTATTCCAAGATACATATTTTCAAAGTAATTTTTGGCCATGTGTTCAGCATTAATGGTCTTTACATGTTTTTTTCATCTGCCTGTAGCAAGTATCAAAACTGCTTTTATGATGACAGCTTATTCAATTGAGAAGTGGTTCTTTAAGATGGTGCTGTTTTCCCTTACTGCAGCTATGTCTGTCTCATCTCCTTGAGCACTGCAGAGGCTGGGCAGGATGAGCATTTTGTGGACTGGGAATCTTGCTGTGAGGGAACATGGTGAGACACAGCATTTTGTAGATGGATTCAATGAAGTGTGTGAGATCCCAGAAGCTTCCAACCATGACAACACTCAATTCCATCATGTCACTTGCTGTGAAATCTGTAATGGCCACAGCCATTGCTTTTTTTTTTTTCCTGCAAGAGTTTGCCTGTAATTTTAATAAAGTGCTGTTACAAATTTGTTCCAATTGACATTTGTATATTAAGAAAAATTGCTTTAGTTGAGTAGGCAATAATTCCAGGAAGAATGTTTCCTCCTGACAAAGATGTATTATCACAAACTTTTACATCTTTACAAAAGGGCTTATAAAGATATAAAATAGCTGCATAAAAGAGTGAAAATAAAAATTATATTACCGTTTTCATTGTCTTATCTTTCCTTTCCAGAGCACAGCCTATTATCTTGTAAAATATCTCTATATTATATATAATTACAGAAGTTTCGATTCCATGTTCTCCTTTAACATTCCACACATTTAAATCCTCTAGAGGGGAGCAGGAAGGGGAGCCAGACTTGTATAGAGGCTGGTATTCCCTGTGGACAGATGTATAAATTGGCAAATCTAGTTCTGGTCTGCATAAATTTTATAAGCACGACAAGATTTGTGTAGCTTGCTGAGAGTGTGGAGGTAGATTTGTGTGACTATGAAAGTAGCTTGCCCGCAGACACTGTGTGTGCTTTTGCTCTACTGCAAGTTTGGTTTTTTCTGTTTGGTTTTTTACTTTATTTCATGTAATGGGCATAAGGACTGTGTGCTAAATAGGAAAGGAGTAATAAACGGTAGTGATGGCATCCATGCCTTGTCATGATACTTCTCAGAGGTGTCAGTTCTGAAAGGAAGCCCACCTGACTTACAGCTGAGTAGGAAGGAAAGGGAATCAACATCTACACGGAGTGGAAAGGTTGGCGAGGGAAAGATTTTATCAAGAGGCTGTAGTTTGCAAAGCAGCAGTCTTTCCTGAGATGTTCAGTCTGTGCAGACTAAGGTGGCTTGTTCTGAGGAAGCTCATTTTTCCATGTAACTGGTCCTAAGTTCTGGTTAGGCAAACCAAAGCTCTTCCTGACTTTGTGTTCTAACCTGAGAAGCCTGTTTGCTGCAGTAGGCTGTCCTGGCAAGGGACATCAGGTACCACCCTGCCATCAGGTGAAAGTCTCTGCTGGACCCAGGCAGAAGCTGCTAACAGGGGGTTTGGTCTTCCAGTGTCCAGAAATGTGGGACAGAAAAAAGTATCCTTAGCTGGGAATTAATCCAGGAGAACTGATGTTTAATAGTAGTGAACTTAGAGCGGAGATGGATAATACCACCAGAAACCATTTAAGAGGGATGTATTGGTAGTAAGCTAAGTACTGTCATTAAGTGCCACCAACACGATTTGGTACTCTATAAATAGACATAGACATGTCTACTAGGGCAGTCCTGCAGCAGCCATTCAGTGCTGACTGGTTTTAAGACAGTTAAGGCTGCTGTTGCTTTGCCCCATTTTGATGCTACAGCTTCTGCAAAGCTGGCTGGCACTGGAAAGGAAGGGCCAAGCTGTGACAAGTGCATGGTTGGTATCTTCTGCAACTACTGCTTTAATGCCCCCAGGTGAAAGGAGAGAATAAAAACTATCTTACTTTTCGAGTATGCCTCTTTCCTTCGCTTCCTAAAATAATTGTTTACTGGCAGTTTACTGCCTAAAATTAGGCCACCATTACAAATGATCTTCAGTGTTACTGCAGGAAGATGAATGTAGCTGAATTTTCCTATAAACAGAGATAGAGCTGTGATTCAAAGCCACGTAAAGTAGGAGTTCTGTCCTGAGTGGCACAGGCCTGCCCTGATGCATCTGAACCGAGCAGTCCATGTGCCTGTGTGACATTTCTAGAACTAATAATACTGGCAGAATGAGTCCTATAATGGGTATTGATTTATGGCTGGATGTGGGAGGGTTTGTTCATGTTTTCATAGTGCTGTTGAAACTGAGTTCTACAATTAGCAACTACTTTGCCTCCTCTATACTGAGAAGAACATGAGCAAAGAGGAATTTCAAATTTTTGCCTTAGTTTTCTATATTGCTTAGAGAGGGGAGTAAGGGAAATGTCAGTTTTTCCACTCTTCCCTGCTATGCCCTTCCTCCCCCTTTGGAAAGAGAAGGTGGCTCAGGTTAATCATCAAAGGCAAGATATTAAGGGAAGAACCCAGTAGAGGGATAAGTGATTTATGAAGGCTTCCATGCTTTAAGGTCATGAGTCAGGGATTCCTTCCTTGAAATACTTAGCCCTTAGGCTGCCTTCCCATCTTTGCTTGCTACTGCGTAGTCCCATTGACGTCGGTGGACTGGCACGTGGGTAACAGATGAATTTACTCCTAATGATCATCCCACTGAATCCATCTGAATTGCTTCTTGCATTTCTGTAGAGCTGCTTTGAGCTTGAGGGGTGGTGACGGTGAAAACAGAAACAAAGCCTTATGAAAAAATTTGACCAAGTCTTTGGCAACTGCTAGCCAGAACTGGGTAGCTCTTATCAATTAATTCCTGATATACACAGCCACATGCATACAAACTCCTTTTCTTCTGTTTAACAGCGTGATTACAGTGAGGCCCTTTAGTACTAGTCACTGTATACAAACACACACACACACACATACACAGAGTAATACAAAATCATGACACCTTTCTAATAATGCATGGCCCAATGGCTGAAGCATTACATATTTGTATATATAGCACATATACAGAACGATGCAGTGCCTATACATATGAATTACACTCGTTGTAGAGACGAACTTGCTGCTAAAAAAGAACTGGAATACAGAAGCTGAAACTGTATTACTACAGTGTATTACATATCCCTTAAGTGTTACAGTTATGGGACATAAAAGCTAATTTTAGTCAAGAAGCAGCATATGTTGTCTGAGTTCCATGAGTAGACTACTGGCAGTATGCTTTATGCTAGTGAGCCTAAAGAGAATTTGGATGGCCCCATTACAGCTCTGTAGTTTTTAGAAAAGCTCTTAATGGCACTGAAACCCTGGATAATAAAAGCATTTGTTAAGTCATAGACTTTCTATTCAGTCTCATACCCAGCGAGCAAAAGAAGGCTGTGGGAATACTACGTTACACTCAGAAAAATTTTAAAAGCAAACAAACAACATTTTATCTCACGACTGTGCATCTGCTGGTATCAGGATATATTTAGCTGTGTTTATACAGAAAGTAAACAGGTAATTGGACTTCAATGAGAATCAGTAAAGTACTCTGATGGGATTTTTTTTTAAGAAACACTTTATTTTATAGTGAAAGCAAGACTGAGCATTTTTACTGCATGAAATTGGAAACTGCTTGAAATATAAGTATTGACTTGGTTTATTCTCGTGTTCGTCACATAAACAAAATGCTATAAAATAACTTTACTGAATAATGCAAGAAAAAGAACATTTCGTAATAAAACTATTGTCATCTTCAAAGGCCTAAAGAACTACTGAGGTGCTGCATATAATGTTTTAGAAGTGCACTAGAAAGCGTTGTTTAGAAGCCTGGATGTTTATTTAATATTAATTGGTGGAAAAATAGGAAAGAGCAGATAGTGAGGACCCCCCCGACTTCCATTACACTTTCAAAGATGCTCTTATTCCAAATACACAAACGTTATTACTTGAAATAGATACTACTTATTGCATCTTTTACTTAAGTATTATTTTTGCTGAGAAGAACGTAACTGTACTTCCTTTTTGCCCAGCAATTTTCCTCTTTTTTGTGATATAATGATATGGTTCTGCATAATGTCCTGCTCTGTACAGGGTTTCCAGGTGTTTCAGTCACTGCTGACAAAACCTAACATGTCTCTTTTTTATGTAGCCTCTTATGTTTGTCAGGAAAAGATGAAGACAATGAACTTTCCTCCATGACTAAGGTTAAAAAAGTGCTTTCTGATGAAATAACCTTTCCTTTTTCAATAAGCTTAAATGTTACTCTTCCTATGCTGATAGGCTGCCAAGGCCTTTATTAAAAG
This sequence comes from Melanocharis versteri, assembly GCA_013397845.1. Classification (NCBI taxonomy): domain Eukaryota; kingdom Metazoa; phylum Chordata; class Aves; order Passeriformes; family Melanocharitidae; genus Melanocharis; species Melanocharis versteri. The sequence goes on along the minus strand of VZTG01010487.1, from coordinate 19,804 downwards.
CTGGAAAATTTGGCATGTTTTCCCCTCAAACCTGAGTGGATTGTTCATACCTCTGATGCAAGAACATATGAAGCAATCAATTTATCATGCTTGAGTTTTTGTGCCCTTGACATTTATATCTTAAAAATCAAACTAGCAAGGAACTGCACGGCACATTGCAAACAGGAGGTGTGTCCCTGCAGACGGCAGCTGCTTAGCTCTGGTTTAGTGGTAAGGGGCAAATAGCTGTAAAGCAGAATAATAGTGCTCCTTTCACTTATATGTCATATTTAGAACCCTGAATGTGTGTTCTTTGTGATAGGTGGGTATCAAAAATATCATAATTTGATGTCTGTCACACTGAGATTATTTTTGTTATGATCTGCTTCAGGGCAGGATTCAGCACCAACCTGACAAGGGTGAGGTAGGGGACTCCAGTTGTAGCAGCTGCAGAATATACCAAATACCACGCTAATTATTTTTTTGCTTCTGCTTAACAGGTGAACAAATTCTTAGACTGTCCTAAACTACTATGGTAAACTGAAATGGGAGGGAGAGGGGAAGTAGGGGCAATCAGATATGTCAAAATGGCTTGATTTCTCTAAATCTGTCCAGTAAAAGTCATCTTTTGTATCAGCAAAATAATCTGGAATGTTAAGCAACAAGAAAGGAGATCCCAGAAATGTCTCAAAACACCATTTTGGTCCTATTTGTGGGAAAGGATTACAAACAAAAATCTGTCTCCACAGTAGACAGAGGAATGGAGTGACTTTCTAGGATGCTCTTAGTTTGAGATCACAGCCCTTAGAAGCATGGAAGAGTCAGGAATGCAAGCTCAATGAAACTTTTGGCCAGATTCACAGAATCACTTACCAAATGTAAATCTCTGATGGAAGGAAACAATAAGAAGGGAAGAAGAGTTTTCTGGCATCTAGTAGGCACTTCAGTCCCTGGAAAAATCGTTCTTTGTGTTAATATGATTTAGAGGATGCCATCAAGATTGATTATGCTAGAAAATCTGATACTAAAGTTGTGAAGATTCTCATGTGAAAGGAAAAGGCCAAAATTAATCTATATATTGGGGACAATAAAAAAGGAAAGAGTCAGCTCGGTAGTAATATTCTAGGAATACTGATGGAATTTTATTAATACTGCATGGTGCTGCCGGTGCAGAAAGATCACAGCTGGAAAGCTGCCCAGTGGAAAAGGACCTGGGGGTGCTGGTGACAGCAGCTGAACATGAGCCAGTGTGTGCCCAGGCGGCCAAGAAGGCCAATGGCACCTGGCCTGTATCAGCAATAGTGTGGCCAGCAGGACCAGGGCAGTGATTTTCCCCCTGTACTCAGCACTGGTGAGGCCACACCTCAAATCCTGTGTTCAGTTCTGGGCCCTTCACTATGAGAAAGGCACTGAGAGGCTGGAGCCTGTCCAGAGAAGGGCAACAGAGCTGGGGAAGGGTCTGGAGCACAAGTCTGATGAGGAACATCTGAGTGGACTGGGATTGTTCAGCCTGGAGAAAAGAAGGCTCAGGGAGGACCTCATCACTCTCTACAACAACCTGAAACAAGGCTGTAGCCAGGTGGGTGTTGCCCTCTCCGCCAAGGCAACCAGTGACAGGACAAGATGAAATGCCCTCAAGTTTCACCGGGGGAGGTTTAGATTGCATATTAGAAAAAATTCCTTCCCTGCAAGGGTTGTCAAGCATTGGAACACACTGCCCAGGGTGTTCAAAAGACGTGTAGATGTGGCACTTGGGACACAGCTTAGTGGTGGAGTTGGCAGTGCTGGGTTAATGGTTGGACTCAATGATCTTAAAGGTATTTTCCAACCTAAATGACTCTATGATTCTATGATTAAGGGACCATTTTCTTCAAGGTAACTCATTTTGTAGTGTTTCATGTTGAGTCCACAAGTCCAGATGTACCAAACCCACAAATTTCGGTTCTACTCCATGTGTAGCAATTCAGCTATATTTGACTAAAATTAGATCACTGAATTCAGTTCAGAAATTTCTGCCTGTTCACCCAAACTACAATTTTGTGAAACCAATTTAAAAATATTTGCTTGTAGTACCAGCAAAATGAGGGTATCTTCAATGCTCTGCACGCTACTGAGGTTTCCCCTTTTTAAATTTGGCTGTAATTTAAACTTTTGTGATTTTTCTACAACATTCCTCTCTCAGTTGGGTATGATTTTGTATGTTTACCAGTTTTCCGTAGGTGTCATACAGGACAGAAACTCTTCAAGAAAGTCAGGGTAACAATCCCTGCCTGGAATTTTGTGAGATTGGTATGTCTCTTTGCAGTTTGGCTTAAACAAGTAACAATTTAACAAGTATTCTTTACGATAACTAAATATGCCTGGTTTAAATAAATAAAACCCAGAAAGCTACTAATGCAATTACTAACCTCATTGTGGGTTAATTCTCTTACAGGGCCTTGTTGGTTTCCACTGATAGGGAGGTAATTGGTTTATGTGCTAAGAAAGCTGATTATGTTGCCCAGGCAGAGCAGGAGGAGGGTCTGAAAGAGGTAGCAAATATGAAGACCAGAAGGATCCCCACACAGGAAAATACCTATGACCTGTGCAAAATCTTCATTAGTTTAAAATCTGTTTCTCTTACATACTTCCTTGCCCATCATGCTCTATTACTTATAAATGCTGAAGGTGATGTGCACTGCTGTGTTATCATCCGAAGAAAAGGGAACTGAAGGAATGAGATTTGGGTAGAGAGGCTGAAGTCACTGAGATTGAGCATGGGAACAGCAGGCTGAAGCCTAGGCAGAGAGAGGGAAAATCAGGGACTGCAGCCAGTGAAGGCTACAGGTAATCAGGAGATGTCGGAGCTGTAATTAACCTAGTACTGGTGAGAGCCAGAGTCTCTCCTTTTCTTGATCTGTTCGCTTACTTCCCTTACAGACAATTCAGAAAGGAGTAATTCTATAAATGATTGCCTGAACAAGCAGGACCGGGAAATGCTATTTCCTGCAAAGTTCCAACATAACTCAGAAGGAAACCAGACACGCCTCTGCACACTAATTCGAGTAAGGCCCCACCTGAAGGAATTTTTAAGGCCAATCAGACCAGACACTCCACAAAGCAGAGGAGGTCTAATACATTTATATCTTAGCCACTGCCCTTCTGTGGCTAAGTTTAATCTGTCAGTTCATATCTACTTAAACTATGAAAGAAAATCAAACACTGTTACTTCAAAGGCAAAGTGAGCTTGATACTGCCTGATATGTCAAGCCAGAATAGCTGACATGCAAATTAGGATCCAAAGCATGCACTCTTTTATGCTCAGCCAGGTGCTGGCAAGATCAAAGGGACCCCTAAAACCTTTGAATTTATTGAAGGGAAATTGGGAAATTTGTCTAGAGCTTACAGAAGGGCAGAGAGGACCCTAAGCAGAGACATGGGCAAACCTGCAAAAGACACCGTGATAAAAAAAAATCCAGATGTCTTTCTTTTTCTCACCCAAATAATATCTCTTGGTCAACATTGCATTAGTGAAATTCTGAAGAATCTCTGTTTGACATCTTTGATACAGTGATGAGGTCTCTTACAATTATTCTTCCAAATTATTATATTGCTTTTAAACCTCTCATAAAATCCTTTTTTATTCCTCCTGCACCTTTACATAAATGCATCCATGCTCTCATGATCAAGCCTAACAGATTTTGGTACAGGAGAAAATACTATCTTCACTTAGCACTAGGAACATGGAGTTGCCTGTCTTCCGTTATGGAAGAGATGTATTTATGGAATATGTAAAATCTGTTATTCCCTGGGTTGCTTGCCTGGCTCATATTAGAAGACCAAGTCTATCATATTTGCATTCCTGGCATTACTTCAGAAGATGCTGAATCCCAAGCGGGTATAAACCTCCAGGGTAAGTGTAGGTTAAATCCATTTTCAAAGTAACTTCTCGCTGTCGGCACTGATTTTTCTATCTACTTCAGAAGTCAATAGATATTTAGATCACTGAAAATGGTATTTAAAATCAGTTTCATGTGATAACAGCTCTATGATATGCATAACAGGGAATTGCCAAAGAGTCTTAGACTAAGGCATGATTTTATCTTCTATATTAACTGTGATTTTTTTTAATAGAAAACATTTATACTGTTGCTATAGGAATGTGTAATCTGGACCATTATAAAGGCTCAAACCAACCATGTTTCAGATGGATAAGGTTATTTTCCTAATATTTGAAAAGGATTACATTTGAAAATAATACAATATGTTATATGTAATAGAGTAAGAAATAATCATATCTATTGTTATGTAATGTCAACTAGTTTTGTATCTAATATCAAATACAATTATTCAATAAAGTCAGATTAGTCCTGTACTATCAAATATATGCTGACATTCGAGAAAATGGTGGGGATTTTAAGGACAAATAAACATGGTTATTTGGAATGTTGTTTTTAGTAAGATAAAAAGATTGAATACCTCACCGATGAGAAATTTTTCCTTTTCTTGGATATATTTTTTTAAACTTGTCATACTTATTGAAAAGACAACACAATGGCAAAGGTAAAAAAATACTCCATTTTTTAAAATGTAATAAAATTACTTAAGTTTTTGATTCTGTCCACTACAGCTCGTATGCAGCTGCCTAGCATGAATAATATTCTATAGACATTTGTGTCAGTTAAAAAAATCTAGAGATTATGAAAGCTATGCCAAAATGGTGAAACTAATGGACCCTGCTAATTCATTTTATATAATGATGCAATGACAACTGACAATTTGACTGTGCATTTTAAGCGAGTACTCATTTTTACTTCTAATTCGTATGAATATCTATTTAAGCCTTTACAAGAGACTACTGTATAGAACAGAATTTCAGGTATTTGCTCTGCTTTAACTGTCTTTTAAGGAGATTTTTTTCATCTTGCATTTTAAATTATGCTAAATGTCAGCGTATTGCCTGTTGTTTTACCTGATATTTGCCACTCTAGCCTTTTTCCTAATATAAATTTTGTTTACCTGTGTATCATACAGATATGTGCTGTGTATCATTGAGCTGCATACAATCATATAGGTTTATGATCTAGATATTTGTATGTCTTATACATAAAGTTAGTTTGAACCACTTCAAGTTACTCCCTGATTTAAGGCATTCTACTTATGCTGTGAGTTAGTGCACCTTCATGACATCCCAGGGCAACTTTTATTTCCTTGCTCTGAGAAACTCCTCTGATCTTGATCATCTTAAACACTAACACAATCCAAGAAAATTTCTGTAAATCCTTGTAACTCTTAGAGGTAAGACTGTGCTACTCTGGAATGCTACTAGCTGTAATCAAGTCATAGACTCTTTTAGGTTGGAAAAGACACTTTAAAAAGTTCGATTTCAACCATTAACTCAGCACTGCCAAGTTCATGACTAAACCATGTACCTAAGTGCCATATCTACATGTCATTTAAGTGCAAGTGATTGCAGTCTTGATTTAAAGTTGAAACAAATTGTGCAAGAGTTATAATAGCATACCTGTTCTATACACCTCATGTCACAGAAGCATCTCAACTGACTTTTGCAACGCCTTTGTGTGAAGGTGAATAGGAAATCATAAATGTAATGTAGAGGAGGAATTAAATTAAACATTCAAGACAGCTCTGTTTGAAACCATTTAACACCTGCAACTAATGACAGCCACCACTAATCTTGCTATTAATTTTATATTCACATGATATGGTTTTCTTTTCTCCTCTTACACATTTTCTCTGTTTAGTACATGAATAAATCTGATTAACATAATTTGAGCACTCAAATAGCACTTTTCAGGATCAGAAGCCCCATGCAAAAAATACTGACTTTCTGTGGCAACTGGGCCAGAAGGGGTTTTCCCTCTCTGTTAGAACTTTTAGATGCAACCATAGGTGACCACAGGTGTTACCATAGTAACACCTATGGTCATGCTCATTTCAGTTCAATAAATTCAGCGATCTGCATTCAGTTTGCTGATGTGGAATTGTAAGACTATGAAACAATCTTGTATATTGAATATGTGGATTTTCTTCTTTGAAATATGGGTGCTTTGCTACTCATATCTTGACAGTTAGATCCCAGATAAAGAACTGAATCTCAAGATACTATGAAGGGCTAACTGGACAAGATTTGCACAAGTGGCTAAATGTAATTTTTCAAAGTCCAAATTAACTCCTTGAATTGATCTGTATTTGGCTAAACTTTTTATCATTAGGATAGTATTTTAGAGGAAAAATAGAATGTGTTTTACCTTGTTCCAGTACAGAGTGGAAAATGGTCCATAAAGTTGCCATATGCTGTATTTTTTTCCTTTGATATCTTTTCCTCAGTGAGAAGTTTTTAAAGGCATGCAGTTATGCAGATATCTATAGTGGACAGCTGGTACTTTTAACTGTGTTTCTAGGTAGGAGTAGACAAGCAACACAAAGACATACAGCTCTTATAAAATCTCCCTGTGGTTCCACAGGCTCCTGTAGAAGCTGAGAGCCAGAACCTGCAGTACTGCTATTCCTTCAGAAAAAGGTATAAAGTATTTAACCTGGGGAAACTCCTGCAGGTACTGACTCCCATGATAGAATTTTTCCTTTAATGGAAAAGAACAACCTGGTCCTTTGAGGAATTTCCACCTTGTCTTACAAGTCATCTGTGCTGAGTTGACAACTTCTTTCACCACATTTACAGTGACGTTAAATAAGGTCATTCAGAAAGTGGAATTGTACTGTTGTTAAGCTAAGTTAATCTCGATGAATTACAATACTAAAATATTGCAAATTTAGCAATTATTGTTAGTTTACATTTAAAGACAGAAAACTAAAATCACTGGTAGATTATCATTTAGAAGAACTGTGTAAGATGCATTATATTTTCCTCTAGATTCTAATAATAAAATACAGTTATTCTCACTGATAGGCTTGTTTTGAGTATTTTTAGACTGAGGTAAGTATTTCTGAGTAATGTAACTGCCCTAGAGTAGTGTGGGTGTGTGTGTTCATGTGGCCAAGACAGGAAGTAATACATAGTTTAGAAGAAGATTTAATATGCTGTTTTCCAAAATATATAGGATAGATATATCTTCTTCGAAAATCCTATCATAATAGTCATGGGAAGGTGTTCAAAATTAATTTAATGCAATATCTTTCTATCAGGTTCAGACTCGTAGAAGCTGGAGCAGGACATTTTGATTTTGTATGAGCAATTCTCATTCTAAATGAATGGAATGTGGATCAGTGTTTCCATATTAAGAGATGGCTCTGCCACAGCTCATCTTTTCCATCAATAATAGATACCTGTCACCCCTGGCAGTTAAGAAATCCTAACTGGTACTGACTGTTTTCAGATGTATTTCAAAATGTATTTCAAAATGAGACTTAAGCAAAGGTTCTTCTGTTGGCAGTTTGAATCATTATTTGACTTTACTCAGTTTGCAGATGCAAACAGGCATGTTATAAACACACACACATTTTTACAGCATACAGCTTTTATTAATTCTTTAAGTTAGAGATTGTCTGTTCATATCTGTCAGAGGTAGATTTATTGGGATGGGCTAAAGGGCTTTAAAATATTTTCTTCTCACAACCTACTCCATTAGTACTGTCAGCCTTCATCATGGTGGTGGAAAAAAAATACCTGTACAACATTTCATTACAGTTAAAGCCTATCCATAGCAATACCTTGATTTACTCAAATGCTTTAATTTTCAATTAAAGCCTAATGGTACTTCACCCAATCTTGTCTTAGCTCTGACAAGACAAAAGCATGACTGTAGTTTACCAGCTAAGCTGTTTGTAGGAATCCCAGAAATACACTTATATGTGGTTGACATTGTGTGTTGTTGTTTTCACAGTGCTGGATGTCTTGCTCCAAGGTTATTTTCCAAAGAATTCCCAGCAAATGCAAGCATATAATTAAGAATCAGTTTTGCAAGCATTTTTGCTGTCCTTGGAGCAACTGTGATGTTGTTCCACCAGCCCCTAATCAGGGCTGTCAGTGAGCAGCAAGGGCCAAGCTGCGGAAGACAAACAATCTGTGAGGACAGGAATGTAAGTGGAGACTCCAGGGCACTTGTCTATCTTAAGAGGTATTCCTTTCAGGAGGACTAGGTCACAGCAGAATTTTAATCAAACAAAATGTCCCATATCTATCCTTTACATAAGGGATAAAAACTATGTTGAAGTACATGGAGTTGATTCAGGATTAAATGTAGACCGTGAAACAACATGAGGTAGAGTCTCAGTGCCATAAAATGTTAAAATCAGCTTGTGTGGTATGCAGCTAGAGCCTTTGTGGCAGCAGTTGTACATTCCCAGGAAAACGGCCAAGGACTTTATATAAAGATGGCTCTTGACTATGTGAATTAGATGAGAAGCTCTTCCCAGCAGTAAATAAACTTGCTCATCTTGTGTCTGAGTCATCAAAACTGGTCTGTCCATGACCTCTAATTAGAGGTCTTTTAATTCTTTGTCCATATTCTTGCCTACGTTTCTTGTTAGCGAAACATAACAAGTATATACAAATAGGTAAAATAATAGAATAATACATAACCAGAAAAATGTATTCCTAATTTTACAGGGAGAATCTGAAGAAATAACTCCTTCCTGAACTTTTACCTGCAATGGTATTTTTACTGGTCAGCTTTTTTGCTTTTTCTTTTGTGTGCATGCACACAACTGCTGTTCAGAACATGACAATTTCAGACCTTAAAATAAGATTTAATCTACGTTATTCAGCACAACAGTCTGAAAATTCACATGAGAAGAAGTACATTTTTAGTGATGTGGAATGCTGAGATATTTATGCTATGGGTTAGCATGCATGTCAAAAGAAAGGTTTGGGAAAGACAAAAGGCTGCTGCTGTGCTTTTTGATTTCTGAGAAATTAAATTATTCATCTATCCACACTTCTATATACTGATGTACGTAAAAGATTAACATACTTCAGTTGTAGAGATTAGGGAGAGAGACCATAAATCTTGTGATAGAGAAGCTGATGAATGTCTAAAAGGACATACTCCCCAAGTACCTTGCAGATCTCAAGACTAACACAAGGACACAGTATTTTACAAATGAGAATTAAAATGTTCCTCTCTTTTCTGTCTGCTTCTTCAGTTGGAAGCCAGAGATGTTTTTCAGCCAGAAAGTCTTTGCCTGCAGGGGAACATAAGATTACGAATCTGTTTTGTCACGGAAAGCCTATGCAAAAAACATGTATTTGCTAAAATTTCTGAAAATAAATGGTAATGGGTTATTGTAACTATTTATTTAAATTTGTTTTGTCACGATCACCTAATGAACAACAGAACATCGCAGCGGAAACATACACACAGCCAATTGTCCAAATATATAGCAGGCTTGTTGAAAGTAAAGGAAGTTTGCTGTCAAGAGTCCTCAGCTCTGTTGACAGTTCGGGATGTGACCAGTGCTCAGCCTGTGGGAAGGGGGAGTGTGGCTCCTGAAGCTCCCTTTATTTATATACATATAACAGCCACACCTCTGAGAACTCTACTGGTGTGCACGTAGCTGTTTCTCAGTGCATGCAATGCACAGTTCTCTTAGCACAGAGCCAAACCTGACAGCATTGCTACAGAGGCTTCTTTGGACAGAATTCCTGTCAAGAATTTTAGGGAAAGGTTTGCTTGCAATCAACTGATATAAGAATATAATAAATGATTACTTGCAACAGACAGCACAGTAATCCATTGTCAAACTGTAATGGGAAAAGAAAATGGTATTTGTGAAGAGAAACTACAAATTAAACTGCGATGGTTCTTTATCGTCAAATGTTTAAAAAATTAAAGTGCAAATGCTTTGGTTGGTGGTATTGCCTTTGACTGTGTTTTTGTGGTTTTTTCAGTTAGCATTAAGCTATGTCTTTTAAGTATAGGAAATATACTTAAAATGTTGTTTAAAATTATTATAGATTTAATTTTGTGCATCAGCGTGGTGAAAGTTCTATCTATCCTAACAGGCAGTTTTTTGGTAAAAACTCAGGGTATTAAAATAATTGCTTCTGGATACATAATTTTTTAAAAAGTGTTTGGCGAAGCAGGCATCACAAAGAGTTAGATAACAAGTACATACTGGGGCCTCTCCATGGTATGGTCTGGGCTGTGTCGGAAGCATGTGCCCATACTGTGGAGCTCTGAGTTCAGATACCATTGAATGTGGGTAGATTATAGTGAGATAGCTAAAAAGTTTCTCCCCCTATCGGTCTGTTCCACTTTTTTCCTGAGGGCTTGTATTTCCGTGATAAGGGGAAGTAAAGAGCCTAAAAGTGCCTTTAAAATTTCATGGGCTGCAGGTGGAGAAGGTGTCTGAGGTGTCTGTATTCCTTTGTGAAATGTGTGTCACTAGACAAAAGGAAGGAAGCAACTGAAACCCAAAGGAGATCTGGAGTTGTGCACAACCTTTGCTCCCCCTCTGGAACAGGCCAGATGGATCCTATTTCATATATTATTGAACTCTAACTGAACTTCTGGAAAGTGATATTGGGGAAGAACATATTTTATGGGGAAAAGTGCTGTAGAATACCAGTGAGGAGAATGTGACTGTGAACAACAGTGGGAGTGTTTTTATTTCATCCAAGTTTGAAATAGGAGAACATGATAGACTCCTGAAAGCAGCTCTAGCAATGCAATATCCAGTATCGGGAGAACAAAATCCTTTTGTTTCCTGACCTCGGCCTCATCAAACAAACCAAGAGAAAAGTGTTATTGAGCTGGAGGAATCTGTTTACTGGAACAAATACCGAACCTCTGCGCTGGCATCTTAGAGCACAAAAGATGTTGGAACAGAACAGTCCTATTCTGGAAAAGAGAAGCAGCAATCATGCACAGATGACAACAAAGTCAACAGAAAATGAACTTGAACTACAAAGTAAACTCTGTCAATAATTTTGTTTCCTTTGTTTAGCTGACAGCTATTACTAAAATTGATCTCAGTTATACTGACATATGATGTTTTAAGGACTATTTAAGTGAGATCTACATTTAATTCTGTTTGAAAGAATTAAATTCTGTTCAAGTTAAATCTGCTTGTGCCTTCAAAATGCATGATCTGGTTGAGTGAATAATGGTGAAAAATATCTATCCAAAATTAATGTCAGTTTTCTGTATTGTAGAGTAAATGAAGCTAACTGTTGTTTAGTGCATTCCTGTAATGAGCTCTGGAAGCTCCTGATCAGCTTGCTGTAATATCAAAGACATTGTTTAGTATTTGTGTTTTGTTTCCCCTACCAAACAGGGTTCAGTATACGAATATTCTTTTACTCTGTATCTTGATATGCGTTCTCTGGTGTATGTAACTAATCATCTAAGCTATGTACTTTGCTTCTTGACTGGATGATAGGCTTTCAAAATACGAAAAATATAGTGTATCATAAATAATGCATTTTTATGTTAAATTACTTGTATTAATTTCTTTATTTGTATTAAGCTTTATGGTTTTTCTGCAATTTCTGGCCACTTTTGAATACTTATGACTTAGTGTAAGTAATAGCAGACAACTGAATTCTCTCTTTCTAAATTTAAAATCAAAAATCTAAATTTAAAATTCTATTATTAGTAAAAATATAAATATATTAATTTAATTATGATCTTAAAAATTACATTCCAATATATTACCAAGATTTTTCCACAAGTTTATTCATGTTTCTAAGAAGTATGTACAAAAAGACATGACACAGAAAGAATTTTTGAATAATAGCCGAAAAGTTATAAAATGCACTTCTGGTTTTTATCTTTATGAAAAAAAAATTGCTATAAATGACAAGATGGAACTTATTGTCTGAAAGCAACAATGCACTCTGAGTTTTTGTAGACCCATTTCATCCTGTGAGTGAACTCCAAAAAATCACCAATGTCAACAAAACACATGCAATAAATCATAGGACCCTTCCTCACAGCTGCAGAGAAGAGCTGGGTAAGCAGTTGAACTTTGCAGGGTGTCCCGAAGGTCATTGTCTCCGCCTTAGGCTCTCGTGCACCACAGCAGTGAAAGCAGGTGTCCTGCACACCTCCTCTTGTTCTCCCGAGGGTCACATTGTGCCTTTTTGATTTAACTTAGTTCCTTTGGCATGCTTGACAGTGTCATGTCCTCTCATGCACTTGTGGAATTTGTTCATCTAGGGGAAAAAAATAAAACTGATTATCTGTAGCTCCTCTACCGCTCCCCGAAGGACCAGGATATGATATGCTGATGGACTCAAGGGATCAACCCAGTCTAAGCAGCAATAATTTTATCAGGAATCTAAGAAAAGAGATGTAGGTGTACAGTTCTGTGTTTCTTATAGTTAGATCTGACTTCTGTAATCCCTTTTTCAGCATCTGAAGCTGAACATCCTCGTGCTACTTAAATTCTGAATGTTATTGTCTCTCTTGACCAGCACGGATATCACGAGCTGAAATCTCATATACCTGCTGAAACAGCCCTGACAATTTGTTGGATTCTGAAAAAATTTTAATTCTACAAAATTTATTTTCTTGTTTTTCTCTTTCCACAACCTGCTCTCCTCCCCCACTGCTGCAGAGTCCTGTTATTCTGGAGTATACATGGCAAAAGAACGGAACGGCAGATGGGGCTGCTCCATATTTAATGCCTTCAGGGAGAACACAAGGGCATGCAGAGCACATGTGTGGTCCAACAGCAGTCTGCCAAGGCAAACCCTCAGAAATGTGGGAAGCTAGTGCCCCAAGAGTGAGAGTCACAGAGACAGGACAGCTCAAACCACACTCTTCTGGTGCAAGAAAGCTTACTATTCTCGTATGAATTTATGAAGCATTCAATCTGATATTTTGTGAGTCAGAGGTTGTGCTCAGAAGGCTGGGGAAGTTTTGGATGAGAAGATGTGAAGAGGGACACCATCACCTCCTGTTTCTCTGAGAGATGATAGTGTGGAGGGGCACTAACAGTACAAAAACTAGATCCTAGCTGTTCTGAATCTTAGAAGCTGTACCTGTGACCTCTGTTCTCATTTACAGAGACACTGAGAGCAGCACACTTTGTATAATGACTTGCTTTATTATGTTCCTATATCCCTTATCCCCAGGTGGTGCTGTGCTGTTTAGTAATCACCACAAAATCTGTCTTTTGCTTTAAAAGCAGTGATTTGGCTGGTGGGACCTGGTAATGCAGAACCCTGAGCAAGCTGTTCAGGTGGAACATCTTTCCCCCTTCCAATATACTCATTTCCAACCTTCGAAGCAGCCTCATTGAACTTTCCCTGGACCTCAGTCTGCTCTGTCTGGCTAGCTTCATTGGCTGTGAGAAAAGAACGGGACTTAGCTGACATGTATTCCTCACTCACATGAACAACAGTAGAAAGGAAAGAAAGGCATTTGTCTGCTGCATCACACGTTTTGGTTTTTTTTTAACAGCCCAAATGATTAAGTGTGAACCTGCAGAACTGAACTGCTGCTGCGTTTGCCTGAGCAGAAGTGGAAAAGTTTTGGGGAGAGCCCATGCCCTGGGCTGTGCATAGGGAAGTTAGTTTGGTTTCTGGGCAAGTCTGGACTGTCTCTAGAGTGTGCACAAGCAACAGCAGCCTCAGACAGCAGGCAGAAACCAGGAATATGTATTGAACAGTTAATGCATTCTGGGACAGCAAGGCAGAACTGAACAGCCCTCTTCTCCGAAGTGAGAGCTGCAGTCTGCATTCAAATAAGGATACTATAGAGGCCCTTTAATAACCAGGGGGTACGTGCTCTTCTCTTCGTTTCTGCCGATGTGCAGCTATCACTGCAGTTAGCTGACGAGGCAGCTGATGACGGCGGCCGCAGGGCAGAGGCACCGAGCCGGTGGCCAGGCTGTCGCGGCGGAGCCCGGCGGGGCACTCACAGGGCGCCGGAGCGAGCGCGGCTGCATTTTCTGTGCCTTCTGCAGTGACACCTGCCGTCGGCTCCGGGCACGGAGAGGGATTGAAAACGCTCTTTTTTTACAAAGCGCTCTGATCTTTCGCGTGTAAGTCCTTTGAAGACCCAAAGGAATGGCCTCCGGACTGATAACTTCAGTTGGACGTTCCAAATAAACCTGCTTTCATGCTCGTATGCCATTCTCCTTATAACAAAACTACTAGCAACGCTACCAACTTCACTGTTTCACGCTGACAAGCAGCAGTAGCAGGTTTGTAACACAGCTTACCGATATGATGCCGTGTCAAGCAGAGAAAAGGACTCTGTGAGATCAAACTTCAGCTCTGACTTGTTTTAGTGTTGTTCTCCTCTTCATAGCAGCAGAATATTAGATTCAGACTCTGGTGCTTGTTTTACTAAATGTCATGTCTCAGCATTTGTGTTTTACTTGTCTCATTTCTGCTGCGGTGCTCTTGTGTTCTCAGGTTGCAGCTGTTCAGATGCATCTTCTGAAGCTAACACGGAGAGAAATATAACCTGGAGAACTCACCAGGAGAGATCTCTCCCAGCAGTCTATAACTTGTTCTTATCATGCAGCCAAATTACCTAATTTTTTAAATTAAATTACATTGTAAAAGACCAACTTGATTTTATCAGAAATCCAGAGTTTGCTGATTATTTGCTCTTTCCATCATTTTCAGCTGAGAGCTGTTGTTTTAAACATGTTAACTTTCTCTAGACAACTTTGCCCATTTCCAAACAATAAGTAATTTATCCTTAAAATGGAATAGGGGATTAAAATGACAGAAAAGTTATGATTACCAGATGCACACAATATATTAGCTGAGCCAGTACTTATTAACATAGATCGTTCCCTTATTACATTAATTTCACATGAAGATACGTGGAGTCTGTCATCTGGAGTTAGAACTACAGTGATATACAACACCCAGAGTCACTTCTGACAAGCACAAGCCTCCAAGTTTCCCAACCCCATACTGCAACAAGCCTTGGGCACCCAGTAGCCTCCTCCCTATGCCCCTCTTTCCATGCAGAGGTAGGCAACATGTGGGGCCCACAGGCCCACCTGTGAGCAGTGCTGCACCCCCAAGTAAACAGCACTCCCTGCTCTGCCAGCAGTCAGCTCGACAGTTGTGCTGCAGCAAATGCCAATGGATAGCACAGGAAAGGCTGTAATACTGGGCTACACCAGGAGGAAACATATTTTCTCCCATTTACCTAATCTTTTAAAGAGTCAACACCAGCAGAACACAGGTAGTAAGTATGAGCTAGATAAATGCAGTGGTGGTGGTGTATTGTCTTGGTTAAAGAATGGCTATAGCTCCCTGTGACATAGGGCCTCACATTGTAAGAGCAAATGGAAATTGAGACCCCTGAGCTGAGGCTGGATGTGTGGCAGTACTCCTGCCTCACACGTGCAGTAGTCTATAATTACACAGTCACAGGCTTTCAATTTTTCCTAATAAATTCAGATATTGTGAAGTCCTTCCACAATAAACATGACTACTTTTCCCTTAGGCAAACATAACCAGGCATCTGGAATACTAAGGTGCCCATAACTGAATTTAGGTCCCTCACATTATATTAGACAATTGAGGAAAACTTATGATTTTCATCTAACACTGATTTTTCAAGTATTAGCTTGTATAAGGTTTGTTGCTGAAATTCTTTCTCTATTCAGTGAAGCAGACTGTGTTGGAATGACTCAGTGTGATGTTTTCCATCTTAATGGTTTGATAAACAGCTCTGTCTGGTTTGTGTTGTGTTTCTGTCCAGCAGAGGAAGTGACTGGGAAATGAAATGAACCTGCACAGTTTCCTGGACTGGACTCTGCTTTGTTTGCTTATTTGATCACGTATTTAGTTGTCTCATAGTGTCCCTATAAAGCAGGACAATAATGCTCACCATGCAGTTCTCTAAGAAATCAGAAACAACGGAAGGAAAATTTCATTTCTTCAGATTGCCAGCAGCTCATTTGGGAGAAAAAATATCACTAAACAAGATTATTAGAAGACTTTTACACAAAGATTATGCCACTGTTATTATACTCTCTCCCTCATAAAGCAATAGTGATAACTGTAATCATAATCCAGTGAATTCCAATTTTCATGAGAAAAACTATTCTTCCTAAATTATCTGGAATATAGTGTTCACTATTTTTTCTTATACTGAGGATAAGAGGGTTTTCTGACTTTTAACTCCATATTGGCCCGAGAAAGATAATAATGACTTCTTTCTTCAGGAGGTTTGAGAAATCTGAACAATCTGTTCTTAACAAATATATGCTGCTGTTGTGCCTTCTAGAGAAGTGCTGAGTATATATCCCTGTCTTTAAATAGAAAGCAGTCAAAGGATAATTGCAGCATTTAAAAACACTGAGAGCATTCTAAGTAGGAAGGAACGATAGTTCCGGAGTTAAAGTATAAGAAAAAGAGAATATCTGAGTTATATTCCTGAACTGGGCAGACTTTTTCTTTATGACCTTGGGCAAAATGCTCCATCTCTGCCTGTCTACATTCCCATATTTTATTCTGTATAAAATGGGGATTATAACCCTTTCTGCCTCAGAGAATACTAAAAATATGTGTGTGGGGACAGACATCCTGAGATGCAAGGTGTTATCTGACATTATAAATGGAAACACAGGATATGGCTACACAGGCTCTCAGTTTAGAGCTGATCTAATCACACAGAGGAAACCCAAGAAATAGAGTCAACAAACCTCATTCTCAAAGGCTCCAGTTACTACCTGATCGTATCGCTCGTGCGTATTTATATCTGTCTCTGGGAGCCTGATTCTCCTAGAATATGCTTTTAACTGCTACACATCTCCAGGAGGGAAGAAGTGTTGAGATTAGTTTCTAATCCACCAGATTTTATATTTAAGAAATCTTTGAACAGTATAACACATAAGAAGTTACCTACAGGAAAATTACCCTGCCCCAGGACAATGAAACACTCCTGCACGCAGGAACTAAATGTGGTTCCCCTGCTAAAGAACACACCTAAGAATTGGCAAATCTTTGCAGCTCCAGTGACGCTCTTTTTGTCCCTCTACTGCTGGCAGTTCAACACTGGCAGTAATAAGCTGCACTTGGAAATTCTACAGCTTCCTCTAATCTGAGCATCTGGGAGCACATAATGTAGGCTTGGATTCACAGATATTTACAAGCCTAAAACCCACCAATGCTTTAACAGCCATAGGGGCATGTATTCCTCCATGCCTTTATAAATTCAAGCCTTAAAAGTCACTTGGTTAGACCTATTTATTGCACCTCTTAACCTAACCAAATATGGTAGCTTTTTAACTGGGCATAGAAAAATAATTCAATACTTTAATGTAGGAAACAGAGAGAAATGCCATATTCACTAATGTAGATACATGGGATAATAACCCTCAAGCTAGAATATGGCAGGCAGGAACACTAGGAATTGTTCTTATTTTCTCAAGAAGGCTATGGATTGAAGTTTGTCTGCTTTTCCTTGCAAATATATAGTAACATACACAGACTCCTCCTAATAGTCTGAATGAAGTCAGTAATCTTCAGTCTCAGGTTGGTATGAAGCAGACTTTAGGAGACAGATAATCAGCTTCATAAATACAAAGAGTTCACTGAAGTGAATAGCAGTTTTTCTTCCAATATTTGTAGGAAGATGAAGCTCAAGATGTATTCTGCAGGGGATATTGTTACCTTGACAGTAATTTTTGTCTGGAAGTATGGTACACATTGCTACAAAGTGACTAATTGCTGTACTCAAACCTGCAGGAAAGAAAATTAAAATGTTTCCTTCTATTTTTAAAACTATTTACCCTATATGTTTAAAACAGCTAGGGACACAGCTAGTACATTATTTTCTTGCCTAGTTCATTGGAAAGGAAAAAATGAACATCAGGATAAACTCTCCAAACACTGAGAGGAGAGCAGAAAAATCAATAAACACTCTAAAAAGCATTACAGAGTGAAATCTTCAGACTGACCCCTTAAAGAGCACAGTGTTAGAAAACTGCCTAAATACAGCTAGCTCAAGTACAATCACAAGATGACATTTGCTTATCAGTTCATGAATATTTTTGACATTTAAAACAAAAGCATGTGGGGAATTGGTTCCTCCTTTGCCAACTGGTTGCTTTCGCTTCTTCCCTGTGATGTAAAGAAAAACTCAAACTTTAACCTTGAGGCTTTCAGCTCACAGAGACATGAGAGTTGCTAAGAAATATGTGCCTGGAGAAATGAGTAAACAAAGTAAGGTTCTTAAAATAAAATAATACTGTAAAACCCCTAACTCTGACTTTATTGTTTTATAGTGAAATCAGATGAAACAACGCCACCAAAAAAACCCCAAGAAAACTCCAATTATTTTGCCATTCCTGCTTGCACAGTATCACAATGCTTTGTAGAGCTTCATTACTGACTTATACTGCATTTAATGAGCTATGTTTGCCTAGTGATATCATCACATTTTTAGAAATAATTTCCTTACAAATACATTAGCACATCTTTTTTAATTGGTTTGCTACCATTTTTTTATTCAGTGTCTTATTTTGATAGTTTCCCTATGCACACCTTTGTCTAGGGCTGATAAAGATCAGAAGTCATTACTCTAAAATACTGAAGTCAGATATGGTCAAAGCTCCTATTGAAAAGCTGATGTTCTGTTCAAAATGAAACATACATATTTAGAAATATTAACTCAGTTTTATTACAGGGCTTCATTCCAGGCTCCCTTCCAAAATTATTGCTCTGCTTTTTAAAATTAAATAGTTGTCACGAAGTTGCTTTAACTTTCAAAAATATTTTGACAGTATTTTAGGGAGTTTTGACAAAATAGAAGTGTTCTTGCAAAATATTTTCATGGAATCACCTGCTAGCAGAAGATGATTTGATGTGATTTTTTTACTGAAACTCCATATATGTAACATGACTGCGATATGACAGACAGCACAGGAACCAAGAAAATGTCAGGTAGTTTTACTGAGCTTGTTGGAATCTGTGTGCTGGCTGCAGCTATGCTATTCTTTAGAAAGATGTGTAATGGTGTCCACCCCGTGGGATCAATAGCATTTAATGTGGAGTGGGCTTCAATGTGCATCTGTCTGTGTATCTTTCTGTTGGAAAGGAATTCTGTTTATGACTAAAGAGTACTGGAAAAAAATGAAACTTCTCAGATAGCCAAGGCACCAGCAGAAGAAAAACAACTGTCCTGAGGTGCAAAACATCTGTACTACTTCCAGTTTATAGGATACCTAGCATTATTNCAAGAAGGCCAATGGGATCCTGGGGGGCAGCAGGAAGAGGATTGCCTGCAGGATGAAGGAGGTGATCCTGCCCCTCTGCTCAGCCCTGGTGAGGCACATCTGGAGTGCTGTGTCCAGTTCTGGACTCCTCAGAACTAGAGAGACATGGAGCTCCTGGAGCAGGTCCTGTGGAGGGCTACAGAGATGGTTCAAGGACTGGAGTATCTCTCTTACGAGGAAAGGCTGAGGGAGTTGAGCCTGTTCAGCCTCACGAAGAGACGATTGAGAGGGGACTCTGTCCATGTCTATCAGCATCTGAAGGAAGAGTGCCAAGAGAATGGAGCCAGGCTCTGCTCAGTGGTGCTAAGCAATGGGACAAGGGGCAATGGGCAGAAATTGATGCACAGGAAGCTCCTCCTGAACATGAGGAAGAATGTCCCGACTGTGTGGGTGACCATGCACTGGAACAGGGTGCCCAGAGAGGTTGTGGACTCTCCCTCACTGGAGATATTGATGAACTATCTGCACACAATCTCATGCCAAGTGCTCTAGGACGGCCCTGCTTGAGCAGGGAGATTGGACCAGATGACCTGCTATGGTCCTTTCAAACCTGACCCATTCCGTGATCTAAAACTGTTATTTTATTGTAAATATTGAATAAAAATCCCCCCAAATGAAAATGTCCTTTGTTTTGCTCTTAAATAGCTTAAATCATAGTTTCTGA
>VZTG01010484.1:263641-289428 GCA_013397845.1 Melanocharis versteri | reverse complement strand
GCCCTCAGGGAGCCGAGC
Source organism: Melanocharis versteri (assembly GCA_013397845.1). NCBI lineage: Eukaryota > Metazoa > Chordata > Aves > Passeriformes > Melanocharitidae > Melanocharis > Melanocharis versteri. The sequence goes on along the minus strand of VZTG01010484.1, from coordinate 289,410 downwards.
CGACCTCCGCCGAACCAAGAGAGCAGCACAGAGTTCGGCTGACCGGTTCCGACTGTAGTCGAAGACCCGAATCTAACCTAGTGTAGCCGAAAATAGCCGAGTTTAACCGAAATGCCGAATCTAGACGAGTTCACCCGAAAATTGCGAGTAAAGCCGAAGAGCCGAATCTAGCCGAGGGTAGCCGAATATAACCGAGTAGAGCCGACTTCACGAACCGAACCGAGCTCAGCCGAACCACAGGAACTCGGCCGAACCGTATTGAGCGTAGCCGAACCGAGACGAACACTATGAGCACAACAGCCAAGCTGGTGTCCTTGGTCCCTTAGGACAAATGCGGTGGCCACACGTTGGCCAGAGCAGCACTTGTGCAGCTGCACTTCGGGACTGGATGGCTGTGAGGGCTGCAGGGCCCAATGGGCTCCTGTGGGCAGGGAACCTCCAGGTCCTTGGTGCCCCCTTGTACCACTTGTGGTTTAACTACTGAACGTCACCTCTCAGGGCACTCAGGGACTCCAAAGTTAGGGACACGCCTGTAATGAAGCCTGCACTGCAACAAGGCAGCCAAGAGGAACATTGTGTCAGCATCTGCAAAAGCTGCTCTCAGCTTTAATTCCTACATCATTTAATTCCTACATCATTCCTACTGCATTTCCCACTGTTCCCACCCTTCTGAGGGAACAGCAAGTGCCACAGCACCATTACCAATATGCCTCCTTTCAGCTCAGGCCCAGGGAACACGAGGCAGAGCACAAGCCCAAGGGACAGTGAATTCCTAAGCTGCTTTTCTCCCCCTTGCAAGAAGCCAAGCTTTAACCAGACATCAATGCCTTTCCCAAAGATTATCAGGCAGCCTGCTATCTTCTTCCACCATGTCCAATAAATCACCGTTCCAAGCTGTATTTCTGCACATGAAATGCAAAACCCCAGCAACTGCTGTAGTGCAAAGGCTTCTGTAGAACCACCGGACTTTGTAAAGGTACCGGAGCGTGGGCACTGCCAGGGGAACGGGCGAGGCCTCTGCAGCACGAAGGAGGCCGCCGCTTTGTGATGTCCTGGCATTTCCTCTTTTACCTCCACTACAAGCCGTCATGTCAGCTCCGGTGCGGATAGAAGGTCCTCTTGAACAATTTGAAATACGCAAGACTTCATGGCACAACTAAAACCAGGTCCTGGCTGACGTTGTGTGCTTTCAGATACCATTATCTCCTGCCCTTCCCCTCAGCCCCAGGTAACACGAACCTGCACAATTTACCTCCCAACTCAAGGCACCAAGCTCTGAATGCTGCAGGCCCCCACCGACGGCAGAGGGGATCGTGTTTCTCTGGAGATCTTTGGAGATCAGCAGATCTTGTAGCTGTCGAGGGTGCTCCTCTGAAGAGTTTTTGGTGACCCTGGCTTTGGGACTTGTACAGGATCCAGTTTTTTCATTCCAGTATTTCAACTTACCCAACTGTATTACTTTTCAGTCACTTCCCAATTGCCTTTTATCAGGAAATATTACAGCCAAGACATGCCCTCAACAAGACACAGCCAACAGCAGCTAACAGGAACTTCAGAGACTCCATGATTCGGTCACACCTTATCTATGAGCAGTGCAAGAATAACCCTTTTACCAACCTCTTTGGGTAACTGCCAACAAACACAAGAAGTAAAAAACCAGGAAAACGGGGGCAATCACTTCTGCACCATCAAGACTCAGTGACACAAAAGTGGAGAGCAAGCAACTCCAGTCTGGTCTTTTTAAAGACAGCTCAGCTCACATTCCTCCGAGCACCACTGCAATATCCATTTAAGCTGTATCCCGCAGCCAGATGCTGCAGCCTGGCATGGTGTGGAGGAATCCCAGCTGGGACACGTCTGAAAGGAGCTCACATCCTCCCTGGGCCACACACACCCCAAGGTGAGAGAAACCACCAAAGTCGAACACTTCAAAGCACATGATGCTGTGCTGCTGCAGCTTGCCACTGTCACTGGCCAGTTCAGCAATGATGTTCTTACAAGCTTTTCTGGGAGTGAGGGGTGCCAGGGCTCTACAGCCACCTGCATGCAAGACAATTAGGGACATGGATAAATGCTGCAGACATCAGTAGTTTATTGGTATGTTTAGTCAAAACACATTCAGAATGGAAACTTAAAAGTAAAAATACTTTCCACCTGCAACAATTAAACTAGAATCTACTGGCATATAATGCTTGACACGTTACAGCAATAAAGATGGTAATCCACTGTCTCAAATACCTACTAAAGCCAAGATGGTCAGCCAAGTTTGTTGAAATAGAACCGTAATGACAAAATACTCCCACCATTCACAAATCAGCGACTAACAGTAATGGTCAGTGAATCCCTTCCTTTGCTCTAAGAGGTACACTTACTATTAAGAGGGTCAAGAACACGTGAGAGTCCACAGTACAGCAGGTGAGCTATCACCATGTAAACTTCTCTGGATGATGTTCCAAGGGTTCATGTCACTTAAACAAGAAGCAAGCCAAAAAGCAGAATGGCTCAGGAGCTCTTTTTACTACTCCATTTTTGTTGTCGATTATTTCCAGTGCCATTTGCCGTACAAACGAATTAGGTGGCAGCAAAACACCACAGCACTACAGAACGAAAAAAAATCTCCAGGCTACATAAACCACATTGGTGGCAAACTGCTAACTGATGACAGCAATTTGTCCAAGGGCTTCAAACCTAAGGAGTGGAGTTGTGTGGCGAGCAGTTCAAGTACTACAGATTTCCAGGTAACAGCTGAAATTGCAAGACTTTCAACAAAAATCCTGAAATATGAAAATGCCAATTGGTAGAAATGTGTCCCAGAAAAAAAAGTGTATGAAAATAGTGCAAGACTTACCATGGAACACAGAAGACCTCAAGTCTGTGAGAAAACAAACAGATGCCACTTGCCCTTGACTAGCATATCAGAAAAGATGTGCAAAATCTTCCATGTTACTCGAAACCAGCAAATGATTGCATAATCCAGAGACAGGCTGTCAGGATACCCTCCCTGCTTTTGCTTGAAATTGCCATTCTTTAATTTGAAGTCTTCCATGGTCAGAGGCAGCTGTAGGCAATGACACTTTTGCACGGACGCACGCACAAACACCCCCTTTGCTCCCGAGCCAGCATTTGCCGGAAGGCCCGGCACCGGGCCCACCTGTACTGCCTGCTGCAGCGGCAGTTCATGGGAATGCGCTCCGGGACATCATCCAGAAACACCTCTCCACGCAGAACCCACCAGTCAAACTGCCGAAGAGGATGCCTCCTTTCTATCCGTCGGGCCAGAGCCACATCAGTGTCAACTTCAGCTGAGAGTTATGTGCAAAATGAGTACAAGTTTTCAAAAAAGTGCAACTGGAAAATGCAAGAACTTAAGAGCTGCTGTTTAGTTCTCTGAAAATTGCAGTATCCCCGTTTGATAACCTTCACAAAGGATGCTTAGGTCTACCCATTACGAGCTGGCCAGAAGCGTCCACCATTCTGGACTGACTTCTGAAATTCATGTCCAAGAGAGATTGGAACTCCACTTTCTTTAACTCTGACACTGATTAAAGAAAAGAGACAACCTGGAGACTACTTGGATGCCTTCATCCTCCCTTCCCCCCTACTGCAAAAAAACCAGGCGAACTTGTTAATTGAAGAGCAAGGTGGATGGTCGTTTTAGCAACGTTTACTCATTGAAAGATACTGCAATTTTTTTTAATACAATTTTCCAATTATTTCCTTTAAATGCTTTGTAGCCGCTTGGCTTTGCAGCACAGTACTTCATACACTATACTGTACAAAATCACCAGCAAGACTGGAATGATGTATTCATAGAAGGCACCATCATGCTTATTACATTACCAGAGAACTCAAATACAGTCAAGACAAGTTTCACTGTACAACGCTTCTCAAAGGCGGAAGGGGAAGGAGGAGTGTGTTGAGCAGCCATCCCTGCACTGAAGAGGGGCAGATAGAAAAATCTGACATGAGCTATCAAACTTGTTGCGTACTCAGGGCTATGACTCAGAAACTCTGGGTTCTGGTTACAGCTAACTGGATTCCTTCTGGAACAAAGGTGTAGTCTTATTAAGGTTTGTGTGTGTACAGAGGTTGGTCACAGCAAGCAGAGCAGATGCCCGCATCGTTCCCCAAGCTATTCTGTCTGAGTAAGAGGATGAAGGTTTTCCCTCCGATGCCTCCTGCAGCTGTCAGTATAAATGAGTTCAGAGGACCCATTAGTGCATTTTGATGAGTGCGTAAACACGAGTTTGTTTGGAGCCGAGTGTTCTAAGAAGGAAAAAAAAAAAGGCAAGCTTCTCCAATTGCACAAATTGCACTATTTGTGTTTCCAACAGTAGTAGGCAGAAACGGTAACACTTAGACAAAATGTGCAGCAGAAGGTTTTTGACTGAAAGGACCTGAATTCTACTGGGCATGTCCTTTACTTCAACTTCTGTTGCAGATAGTTAACTGGTCTTTTATTTTCTTTCTTTTTCTTTTTTCTTTATTTTTAGTCCTCAATTCTCCAAGTATACATTTATAAATTAAGAGCGTGACTCCTGTTGTGAAACTGGGGAAAAAATGTCCACCTCAATTTAAACTGGAAACCAAAGGATGTTTTCACATCAAAGAAACGATCAGAAGGGCTGTGTCACATTCCAAAGCCAAAAAAAAAATTAACAAGAATGCAAACACGATGGATAATGTACCACTGCCAAGACTGTCTGCCCACAGTGGAGATTTCAGCGACGCTGTCCAGTGAAACGGCCCTCCATCTGCCCGGTTCCTCGTCCAGAGCCAAGTTTTTGTGCCATGCCACCTCGTGGAGGAGGTCCTCTTCCATCACGGTCCCGCATCATGCCACCACCCACTATTCCACGGGGCCCCCCCGGGCCTCTCTCATTGCGGCGAATATCCCTGCGCTCGTCGCCGCCGCCGCGCGTCTCTCGCTCACGAGCGGCTCTGGTTTTCTTCTCTTCCACGTTCAGGCGCACCTCACCCCGGAACATTATGGGCTTATGGGGAAAAGCGGTCAAGGCACACGTTAGTCACCACGGCACAAAGTCCATTCCACACAAGGCACACAAAAACTCTGCACGGGCTGCGGGCCCCGGCCTTCCTTCACGTACGTGCCCAAGACAAACGGGACCTGTTAAGGGCTCCCTGCAGCACGCAACCTTAGCCCTATAGAACGCCATTTTTACATTCACTTGGGCATGCAAGGAATTAAAGCGTTTGTCTCAAGCAAAAGCAGCGTTGTCTTTAGCCTCTTCACTGCCAGCTTTAGTCTTCACTTCAGGGTTGAAGTTCCTGAAGAATTGCTCTACTAGGTCTCACTCCCACATCGCAGAACTGAAAACTGCTGCTTTCTCCCCTCCAGTTCCTCAAAGCAAAACTGCAAATAACCCCGCTCCCTCCTCTCGACCCCCAGGGTGCAGAATTCAGAGATCCACACGATGCCCTTCGAAAGGTTACCTGTTCCACTTTCAGCTAAAGGATCTCTAAAAGTAAGTGCTGAGCTCTGTGTGGAGTATTTGCGTAGAGGTAAAAAACCCAAATTCGATATGATGCAGTTTGAGGAACGCTGGCACAGCTTTAGAAGCTACATAGCACTCCTGACGGAAAGGGTATGCCAAAACTCTGTTTTCCTTCTAGCTGTTTTTTGAATGCCAGAGCCAATGGCAATGCAAACTAGGATGGCCCACATTATCTGTGGTTTAGGGCTTTAGGTCCACCCCTGGAAGGGGATGCTCAGTACCCAATGCCAATACTTACTTTTGCAACTAAAATTCGCTGGACTGGCTCAGAATCATCAAATACCACGAAACCAAAATTAGGCAGTTTTCCTCCCACTCCCTTAGTATTTATGCGAAGTTCTACCACATTTCCAAAGCCTGGAGAAACACAAGGGAAGAGACACTTTATCCAAACCCGCAGTGCCAGCTCTACCACCCCTCTACTCGTTCCAGACTATGTAAAAGCTTACCCATGTAGTCCAAATCAGTGTTACATGACTTTTTAACACAGTTTTCCATCTTAGTCCCTGCAGCTGGAATCACTACTTACTCATGAAGAATTCTTTCAGTTCACTCTCATCAATATCGTGCGGCAAGTTCCCAACAAAGAGCTGGTGGCTGTCTGGATAGCGAATTATACGACGATTATCTGACTCATTCTGCTCCATGTCTCCCCTCCCTACCGTCAACACAAAAAGGAAGGCAGAACCACTGAGGTTAAAAGATGTGTGTAAATTTGGATGAACACATTCAGGGGCAGCACCAAGCACATTCACTCCAGCCGGCTTGGACTCCAAATCATATTCCCCCACTTCCAGCTGAAGGCAGCAGGCACAGGCAGTCCATGATCAGCCAAACACGACACAGGTACAGACAAGGCCCCAGCAGACACCTCTCATTAACCCGTCCCAAGCAGACACACAAGCTCACCCACGTTACCTGGCCGAGGTCCTCGCGGTGGAAAACCTGGTCTTTCCCTGGGACGCTGCTCACGAACGCGAGGAGGTTGAGACTGAGCTTCAGGTTTAGTTTCCACTCTTGGCTAAAAGAGAACATGCATTATTTAACGCTGGCCCAGTAAAAAAAAAACCCAAACCCCCAAACTCATCAAAACAAAAACCCCCACAACACAAGACATGGGTAAGTGGCATGCACAAAACAAACTCCGGAAGATAGACATCGATGTCAATGTGTTTGGGAGTGGTTTTTCACCTGTCTAAATTCCTCTGTACCAATCCAGGACTGCAGTGTTCATTTATTACTGTCAAAAGGTGCAAAGCAAACATCTCTCAATCAGAGCATCTCCCCAAAACACGGCTAAGGTGAATTTTCCATGTTTGACCAGGCATTGAGACCCCCAACGTTCTGTTATTCACAAATCCCTCAGCCTGACTTAAATCACACAGGGCATAAAGCTTCCTCATGCCAAGCTCAAACTTCATGGATTAGGAGGCAGTCCAAGACGAACACAGAGACGTGGGCAAATCACGTTCTGTCCAAGTCCCTGAGGAATTACTTTCCTCCAGCGCAGAACAACTATATAAAAACTAACAAAAAGAAAGAGGAGAACAAAAGCCCTTGGAAGTATAGTAAATATTTCTTGAAATGAGTTTCTACAGACTACGTCTTAGGATATGCTTCAACTTTCCTGATGTCAAGCCCATGATGCTCAAAGTACACCCTTTGTATTCAGGTTCTAGAACACTCATTCCAATTTTTTGCAAGCAAAACAATTTGCTTTATGAGAAATAGACGGAACAATAAAAATGTTTCTATGCAGACTGCTGGTCACTGAAGCAATTCCCAATATTTTTTAAATTCTATTTTCTGTACAACAGTTAAGCAGCTGCTGTTGCGCTGAGTTCTTATTTTAGAAAAACAAAATTATCCTATGGAGTATAAAAATACACAAGTAGCCTGCAAGTAAGATTAAACACAAGGTGAACAGCTATAGGCCCAGAATGCTGGGGAGAAGTAGTTCATGTTAAACTTCTCCCTTTCTCTCCTTTAAGGACTCAGGACAACTGGCGGTTCCAGAGAGAGTACTTTCCAGGGAAAAAAGACTGGATTTTACATGCAACATGCAAGTGTTACACACCAAATGAATGTCTCAGTCCTCCTATCGCTTGTGCTCTACGCAGCTAGGCATTAGTCTGTCCCTACAACACTGGGATCACTTTTTCAGTTCCAAGGACAAGCTCAGAAAATCAGCCTTCCTGCTAAATTTTGTTCCACTGTATTTCCGCATGAGTCACTGGAGCTCCTCTGCCATCTTTCACTCAGACATCTTGAACTCATCATAAATGATACCTCAAAAGCAAAACGTGATACCTTCAGACCCCCACCTCTTAGATACTCGTAGCTATCAGGCTTAAACTCAGTCCTCCTGTCAGCCCCAGCCAAGACCTGCTATGTCACTGAAGTCCTGCAGTTAAATCCCAAGTAACAGAGACCTTGTACCTGCTTGCCTCGTGTTGCACTGAACTCAGCCAGCACACAAACAGCTGATCTCTCTGGTTGTTTTCTAAGGAGTGCCATCCTTTTTTATAGAGAAAGGCTGCCTCAGTGCCTCAAGAGGAAAGCCCTTGTGCAGAACTGTGCTCCCCAAAACACTGCCACCATCAGCAGCACCACAAGATCCCAGATCAGGGCTGCCATTTACAGCCCAAGCAGCAGCTCACTGCAACTCACATCTCCCAGCATGTCTCAGCAAGCACAGAGCGGATGGAAGGACGCTGAGTAAGGAGTTCAAGAGACAGCTATCACAGGAGCCAAGTATGCCACAAACCTCAGCCTGGCAGAGCTTTGACAACCATTAAGGAAAAGGTAGCACTGTCTTTTCCCTTCAGGAGCTCACGTGGGGAGGGAAAGGGACTCACCCCAAAAGACAAGAATCAGGCCCTGCCTGCCCCTGCCCCTCTGCAGCCCTACGACAAACAATGCAGTAATAAAAATGGGAGATAAAAATAACTGCAAATGCTATAAGGAGAAGTCCCAGTTTATCAATATAGGCAGGTTGATTTCTAACCATCTACAATTAGAAAAAAGCAAGAAATGCTGACCTGTTTCACTCCACAGCTGTAAGGAAACAGCCCTGAACCGGTTTATATCCAGAACAGTACATGTGCAGTCCTTTGAGGAGTTAACACTACAGGGGCTGTATTTTTAACTTGATAGAAGAGGGGGGAAAAAACTGGAGTGATGCAGAGAAAGGAACGAGCAGGGCAGTTATTTCTTTGTAACATCACTGACCACAGCTAGAACAGCAGCCCAAAGGAGCCACCAGGGCATCTTCTGTCCTCGTTTACACGCACAGCGTCTGGAATGAATGGATCCATCAGAACAGGAAAAAGCTGCTACTGATTTGCAGCTCCTTGTTCAGGTGCCTTTTCTACCCGATTTCCACACACCGTGTCTAAAATGTGTTCAGGAAAAGGAGCTCAGAACTGAGTAATTCTGGCTACAGAAGAGCTGAGAGTTGAAATTCCTGCCATGTCAGTGCTGTTCAGGAACTTCCACACAACGTTACTTAAAACATAAAGTCAAAGCAAACGTAACCAAAAAGCACAAAGCATGACAAGCAGCAGAGGCAACACAGAAGAGTTTAAGGGCACATCCATAAGCCATCTCCTGCTCTCTTGGGCAGATCATTTGAAATGGAAGCCACATTACAACCATCCACCCTCTCTGGGGCAAATAAATTAAAACCAATTTTGGTTTTACATAAGGAAAATCTATTCTGCACTAGGAAGCCCACGGTTTTTACAGGTTAAATACTACCTACGTGTTCAAAACCCTGTTCAAGCTGATGAAAACAGACAGACTTCCCAACTCATTACATAGCCTTTATCTGACTTCTATGATAGTCCCAGCAGACCAGAAGAAACACCATGTAAGGTGTTGGGGTTTGTTTGGTTAGCTTTCTTCCATTCTTCTCTTTTTGTTCCCTGTTTCTTTTTTAACATGCATTTGGCTGAAGGCTAGTCCTAGACAGGGATCTCTCTGTTACCACAAAATTGAGAAGAAACCAGTGCAAGAACAACAGCTGCAGCAATCCAGTTATTCTGCTGAAAACTGCAGCCTTTCAAAATGGCTGGACAGGAGCAACTCAAGACACAGCGCTCTGGCACACTGTATCAACACACTAAGGACACATTTTCTGGCTTGAGCACTTTTATACAGATGGAGGAAATAGAATTGAGAGTCTCAGAATGTCTCACGCCACGTTGGCATGAGCAGGACATGAGCTGTCACTGGGTCAAACTTGCTCTCCTCTTTTCCCTCCTCACCCAGTCAACCTAGGAATGGGAAGATAGAATTGTCCTGGCAAGGAAATGTGAATCCTTCCATTCCTCACACAGTCATAAGTTGGTACAGGGTTCTGTGACAAGCTAATTATCCATGGATAATGAAATCCAGCATAGTTCTGTGGATGTTAGCCTTACAAGGCAACCTTGCACTTCAGAAATGGTGCAATCTCTTTTTACTGCTGGACCACTTCCACCAATGCCCTTTTCAAACACACTTCAGAAAAGTAACATTTTGTGGGGAATTGGTGTTTCCCCTTTAAACCAAACGATATGCCATTAAGTTAGGTAAAAAATCTCAGAAGTGATTTCCTGTTTCCACAAGAACAGATTTTAACATTACCATCACCCAAAGTTACACCTGTTACACGTTCGTGCCTTCACTTGTGACAAGGAGGTACGTGCATTAACATTTAAGACACAATTAATTTGTGCAATTTAAGTCAAACAAGTTGATTTGTTAATTTAAAAAACTGAAGCAGTTTGCAGAAGTAATGAGACAATCCAAGGTGTTCACAGATGGGTTACCTGTGAGACTGGTGCTTTAACATGGGGTGGAATTCCAGAGGAAGAAACAGTACCACTAGGAGGCAGGTTTTTACTGGTCACTGAAGCCCAAGAGAAAGCCTGCAGGAAATGCAACAAACCTGGGCTACTAATCATGGCAAACCACTGACATTCCTACAGGGAAACTCGTCTGCTAAAAATACACTTTTGGTTCATACTTGACTATTAAATAATGGTTGTGCAAGCATTACAACGGAGGTACAGAAGGGTTTGCAGTTCCAGCTATCCGTGGATTCCAATGGCATGGAACAAGCGCGTAGCGTGCCCACTACCGCTACTCGAGTGAGCCCAGTGCCCTCAGCATTCCCAGATCACTGCTTTCCATGATGTAACCAACCAAACCTAGGACTGAAAACCCTGTAGTGTTAAGCGTCTTTTGCGCGAAGAAAGGAAGTGGATGCCTGAAGTTACAATCAAAAATGGAGAAAAGAAAAACGATTGGAAAAAAAATACGGGAGACACCCTGGAGCTAGAAAATGACCTCACTCCAGCTCTCCCTGGCTGCTCCCAGCACTCTGCAAGCCCGCAGGTGCAACCACACCACAGGACACATCGTGTGCACCGTGGTTTTTAAGATTAGGCATCCTGCCTCTAGGGAGACAGTCACTGTCCCCAGATTGATTTTGAACCTATGCTGCAGCAATTTTGCAAGCGTCACTGTGTTCCATTTCTTTTCAAGGAAAGAGCAGCGGTTCCCAGTGTATGAGATTTTTGGTGGTGGTAGCTCCAGGTGTTTTCTTAGCATATGTTAACTCCACATTTAAAAATGTGTACAAATGCATATACCCACACACACACTTTACAAGCAGGGCTTAAAATCTACAATAGGTGATGAGCAGCACGTAAAAGTAACATTTTTTTCCTTTTTAAGTGAAACTTCACATTTTTACAAGTTCAAAAGTCAAGCCTAGGTGTTCACAGAGCATGACACTGAAGAGAGGTACCAGTTTAGCCACCCAAAAAGATAAAGTTCAAAGGCCAATCTGGTTTCCAGCTGCACTTAGTAGCACAGATATGACTTGTAACTAACCTTTGGTGGTTCTTGCGGTAGTGAAACAGGTTCTACAGGAGGTGGAGATGGAGATTTCTCTTCTAGCTCCTCAAGAGTCTTTTCTTCTACTTCAGCTTTCAGCTCCTCAGCTTTTGTCTCGGATTCCAATTCTGGCTCAGGTTCATGAGAAGACTCTTCCAGTGCCTCCTCTATCCCATTGCTACAATAGTCAAATGCATTTTATAAGCTTATCAATTGCTTTGCATTTTACCACATTTTGTAAGCTGTGCTATGGCAACAGCTCTGCTATGAAAAAGATCGTTGTGATTTGCTACAATGTGGTTTGTACGTATCCAATACACTGAGAAGTGAAGCTGTACTCCTGTACTGGGTACAAAACCAGATTTTACTTCTGCTGAAGCAAAGACACGTTCTACAATTCTCTGCAGAGAATCACACAGCCGTTTAACCCTGAAGAGGTGCTCAATTTAAGAACCGCTGCTTCTAGAAGAATACAAACACAGTGAAGACCAATGGACGATTAAACTACACACATACACAAAGCCAACTCTGGTGAAACCTACTGTTTCTTTACCAGAATGTTACACAGCTTCCTTACCAAAGCAGCTGTAAGTCCCATTTACAGAAAACCACATGCAACTTCTTCTCTGCTCTGTGTGGTTGAAAAGTAGGGGACCTGAATATCTTCTCTCTTCAGCCACCCCAAAATCCTACTAACCTCCAGTCACCTCTGTCTATACAGCCCCTGCCACAGGTCACCACATGCCCAAGTGAGTCCATGGTGAACAATGCCTTTACAGCCTCTTTCCAAATGACACAGTAACCCCAAAACAAGACCTGACTTCATGCTTTCAGGCATCCAAAACTTTCTGCATTATCTTGAGCAAGCCACTGCCAGAATTCCGGCAGATTCCACTTTTCCATCAGATTTCTCCTGAGAAGCATTAAGTGACTTGTGTTTAGCAGTATCACTGATGCACTCAGCAGGTACTGTCGAGTGATGTCATACATGCTTTTTTTAACAAGGGAACTAGAACGTCGGTTCTGGCCCTCATTATGCCATTCCTGTGTTTCAAAAATAGCACAGGGGTTTGGTGTTGTTTGTTTCTTTGTGTTTGCAGAGGTTATTTGGTTGTTTTTTGTATTTTTCTTACAAAATCCTAAATACCTTTTTTCTCTAATCTTGCTTAGATTTGCAGACACTCAAGACAGAATCCTGTTCTTCCAATACAGCTGTACAGCAGCCTCCCAAAAAGTACATCTTTCTCTTAGTTCTAAGTGATATCCAAATTTGTGTAACATATCCAGATGTCCCTGCTCAGCGCAGGGGGTTGGATGACATAACCTTTAAAAGGTCCCTTCCAACTCAAACTATTCTGTGATTCTGTGATCAACCATCCCTTCGTTAACGCACCTGTGACATAAATCACATCATACCAATGTACTGTTCGAAGTCTGAATTAGAAAGATTCCATTAAGTGTGTACATACATGTGGGCCGCTCCCTCTTCACCTCACTTTCGAGACCAGAAGTGAAAATAACTAACAAACATAGAAAAATATCCCATTTCCTCTCTTCCATAAAGAAGCAGTGTCTGAAAATAATGTAATGTTAACACAGATCCCTATCAAGCTAAGTGTATTTTCCTTACCTACCTGTTTAATCACATCTAGAACCTAAAGCCAAAGCAATTCTGTCGTTTTTATTAAAAAAGCAACTTCATATAATAAAAAGGACTACTTACGTTACAGGATGGTTTTCATAATAAGTACTGCTTGCATTCTCTTGCACAGGTTCAGGTGATGGTTGTCTTTCCTCCTGCTCTTCTTCCACCTCTTCCTCAGACTCTGACACAAAAAAAACTTGTCAACTCTTACAGATCTCCACAAATGTACACTAACCACAGTCAAAATAAAAGCATATTAAATTAGTAGCAATCAAAACAAAGCTTCATCAACAAAGCACGGTAAAATCAGCTGCAAAAAAAGATGGAAGAGCCTGCCTCTCAGTCAAGAGGCTTGGCTGCTTACGATTTTCACAAAAAGAGGAAGCCAGAGACATACTGCTGCTAGGAAGTTCTGGGAGGAGGTTTTGAGGATCTTTTAAAGCAGCAGGTGCTTTTCACACGATGGCAGTAAAAGAGGAAGACTGCACTATTACCTCATGAATCTCAGTGGCTCAGATGAAGAAGATGAACCTCAAATACAAGGATGACTGCCTAAGATGCTCAGATTCCACAGAATCGAAAAGAACAAATTCCAGAAACCACCCAGTGAACACACATACATACGTTCTGGCTACACTCTCATTTGCTCTGCCTCATTGAACAGAGGGGAAAAAACTAACTCAGGTCCAATTCAGTCCTCGAGTAGCAATGAATTACTGAGGGTGATGATGATGTGACAGTGAACAATGTGTCATATTTGAAAACCAATTAGATTTTTTCTTCAAATCGCGTACAAATTTGACTGATCACAGAACACAAGTGTGCCTGATGCAGCTATGGCACCAGAAGTCCTGTTGCTCACTGCTCACTTCCGTTCTCTGTCAAGCCTCACCCTCCGTGAGCCAGCTCAGCCCTTCAGGGAACACGGCGCTACTACAGGACCTTCATTTCCCAGAACGTTTTGAACCAGCAGAGCTGCAGCAACAACAGCTCTGTGGCCCACGAGAAGGCAACACAGTTTGCATCCCAACATCTCCAGGAGACACTTCTGGCAGCTTTGCACGCGGGAGAGAGGAACAAGAACCACACAAACCCTACACAAGTCCTTCTCACCTTCATCAAGTTCTCCTTCTGAATCCCCAAATACTTCATCTTCGTATCTGAAAATATCATTATGGACATAGAACTTGTTTGGAACAGATCCCTGTAAAAGAGGAACATGAAGTGTTTAGCATATATGGAGTATCATATATGGATATATATTTAGCATATATGGAGTATCAGTAGGCAACAAAAGGATGGAGTACAGATGTATGTTTTGGGGTACAGACTGACATTTTGCAATAGGACTATGTCACTAAACTTATTTTGCGAGTTATTTTCTTTTTCTCTATGCAAACAATTGAACAGTAGCTTCTGCCCAACTGAAAAAGGAAGTTTCAAGCAGAATAAAATCTACTAATTTTGCTAAGTCACAGCAATCATAGGTTTTAACTAAGCATACAGCCCCACAGTTTCATTGAGGAATTTCAATTTTCCCTATTACAAAAACTTTACAATAAAACCCCCGAACTTTCACAGGGTGGCTGTATGCTTAGAGCACTGTGCAGGGAAACAATGAAGAAATTCAACAGGAACCAAAACCATTAATCTACAAGCACACAATAGTTTGTGATGAAGTGAGGGGAAAGAAGTAGAAAGAACACAAGACACCTTTTACCTGTACACAGCCTTGCTCTCACCAAGAGCTAAATTTGAGCAGTAACTTGTGCAACCCATACTCACATTTGCCATTAGACTTGAAAGTATACAGCTACAGCAGGGATTTGATCTACAGAGCTGAACCTTATGTTTTTAAAAAAATTATTTGTGCCAATGCCAGTTCCCAAATGTAAGCTTCAATTTCCTTTGTATTACTGCTCCAGCACTTCAAGTCCAAAGAAATAAAACAGCTCAGGATGGGTCCAATGCACTAGTTTCTCTGCACTCACACACTGTGACCCATTTCATGATAGCCTCCAGACCAAGTTTTAAAGCCAGATCCTGTTTTCTGTCCCAATATGACAAATTCTAGCTCCAGGTGAGGTCAGGTTTTTCCATCATTATTTGAAGTTTGTCACAATCTTACATGCACTTACTTCTGGAGCAAGCACGAAAGTCTGCATGAACTTCCTCATTGGCTGCCCGTTGTTGGACAGCTCTCCCATGACTTGCACAACCACGCCATCGCTCAGAGTGGCATGAGCATCCACGTGACGGATCTTGGTATGGCACTCACTGAACTGCAGTGACATCACCTTCTTGTGTATCTCCTAGGAAGAGGGAGATACATTTTAGCTGCAGTGACTTCTGTACAGAGCTTTACACCTTGTACCTACCTGAGTCTCAACTAACCCCAAAAGAGCACTCCCCTGAAGCTCAAAAGATAAATACAGGAACCAAGAGGTGTCTTTCACTGAGAACAGTCTTCCCGAGCTCACCTAACTTCTAATCTGAAGTTTTTCACAAGGATTCAAGTATTTCTCAGAGTGGTCAAACAGCATACAACAGCTGTTTTAAAATCTATGACCTATTTTAAGGCTTTAATTTTTTTAAGGGCCTGTGAAAGGGACAGGATTTAGCCTGTGTTATAAAAATAAAGAAAACCTCCAAAAACTTCCAGTGACAAAAAACACCAGCCCCAAAACAAAAAAAAAAAAACCAAACCACCAAATCAACCTTTTACACATTGTCGAAGTACCAAACATCACAGGGGCAGGGAACATCTGCACTGCCAAGATTTCTGTGCTGCGAATGAGATTCTGCTGGTGAAAGGAGAAGAAACCAAACCTGCCCTGGACAAAAAGCTGCGCTGCTCAAAGATGTGGCTGTCACAAAAAGAGAGGTCCTAGGTGACAGACAATTCTGATAATGCGGTACAACCAAAGCAACCCTCAATTCACTTCATTCACTTCTTCAGATAGTTATTACCCACTTCAACAAAACTCCACTCACGCAAGAATTTCATGAAACTCATGAAGATCAGTCCTTTCCTGAGGAACTAATTCTAACTGAAATAAGATACATTTACGGCACAAATCTATCAGGTCTTCTGGATTTTGTTTCCCATCCTAAAGATATTTTCTGCAGCCTAGATGCAAAGCTGAAGAATCAAACACACCTGTAAATGCAAGCAGAAATAAGCAAACAAAAACCCTCAAGCTAACAAATTCCTATCTGTCTCTGAACTGGAAGCGATATCACAATCCATTACTCACCAGGTAAGAAAGTCAAAGTCACCAGTAAAGAAAAAACCTTGATTTATTCCGAACATTAACAAAGATTACAGGAAAAATTTTAATACTCACAGCTTGACCATACACTGCTTCTTGTGGTTTCCCACTGGCATCCAGTCCTCCATGGACATAAGAAGAATTCCTGCCATAAAACCTGCAAGCAAAGTTGATGTAAAAGTCATAGAAGTGGAAAAAATAGAACCAAATCCGGAAAGTATTTTAGCAAAAAGTTGTAGAGCTCAATGCATCAGAAATTTCACCAGATTCAAGAGGCTCCAAGAACACAGGAACAAACAAACTTAATATTCAGCAAGGCAGTTCATCCAAGGTGGCGTAGCAAACTCCTAAATCACCCTCAACCTCTTGCTTGCTTCTTTTAGGGCAGGTGGCCATTTTGGCTGGAAGGTTCCTCACCCTCAGAATCCCCTGCCTCTGCCAGAGGCATCAGCCCAGCGAGGTACAACCCTCCTGCCACTCTTCTGAACCCTGTTCTCCTCACAGCCTTGACCAGCACTGAGCTCGTGGTTTTGATATCTACATACGTACACTCGCCTCCAATATTTTTCCTACATTTCAGAGATCCTTTGGCCCCTTGATTCCATTTCCACATTTTAAGCCTAGAATAGCCTGTTTTGATTTGGACTTTTATTGTCAGCTTATAAAGCATGTGACAAATGCTTTCTATTTTCAGTACATTTATATTAATAGATCAGAAAAAACCATTGTATCACCCTGTGTTTTTATTTAGGAGCATGCTTTGCCTTGGTGGTGATTGCCACGAGGTCCAGATGGCACGTACCTTGATTATCCAACCTTGTACAGTATATATGAAATAAAATTGCCATGAAGTACTTCTGTGAACTCGGTGTTACACAGAGTGGCAAGAATACTGAATATTTCTCCCTACTTAAACAAGCCAGTGCAGAAGGTCAGCGTACAGAATTAAACCCTAGAACTTCCACATTTGCCATTTCTTGGTTTATTCTACTGAACTTAGAAACTCCTTTCAGTTCTACTTTTGTGAAAATACAAGCCCAAGACTTTTATTCCCTTGACCACATCCAGAAAAAAGTCTGGGAAATATTAGATTGTCTTCTTTGGTACCAACCACATAATCATGATTTTTAACATGGTCCAGCACTTCCTAACAGCAAGAAAATCCAGAAACTCAGCTGAAGCAGTGCACAAGCAGATAGGAAAACATCTTTTCTCTAAAACATTTCTCTCTAAATTCCAAAGCAATCTCTCTGAAAGTCAGCAGTTCTTACTAAGGGCCTTCACAGGGGACCAAGAGTTTCAACTTGCTTTTAAGGAACTGCTCGAAGTCTCTGGGTGGCAGAGTCCCCAGCTAAATGGAATTAAAGACTTTTGGTTAAGGGGCCAGAAAAGCCTTACAAATTCAACTGAAATGCAAGAGGCATCCAACTAAACCGAGTAACACCCATTTAGAGGGCAAACTGATCTCTGCTGCTCCTAAGGCCTGGGCAAGCTTCGGACAATGACCAGCAACAGGATCCTCTGTGCTCTTCTCAAGCTTTTAGCAGGATGAAACAGTAACACCTGTTGTCCAAACTCCCTCGCTGCTGCAAAGAGCACATCGAGCACCAGGAAACAAGGGAAACGCGAATCTTTCTGCGGCAGAGAGCAAGCTGCTGTTCAGACTAACAGCAAGAAAAGAGGGAGGATAAGACACCCTCTCTGAAGAACATCACTCACAAACCAGATGCAGCCAAAGAACACAAAGGCAAATGTCCTCCACATCTGAGCCTGACCAGAAGAAAGGGGCAGCAGTGGCAGAGACTGCAAGTGGCTAGAAAACATTTCATACAAGCAGCTCCAGAATTGGGCAAGATTAAACCAAACCAGACCAAAACCTCTTGGTCTCTTCTGTGCAGAGGTATTTAAGAGAAATTCCAGATGCTGTTGTTAGTGACACTTGCGCCACCTTTCAAGTGGACAAAGACTATTCCTGAGCAGAGAGTATCATCTGCACCAGGGGAGCTTGCTCATGAGTATCTATCCAGCCTCTCCAACTTCAGCAGGTATTTCTGTAATCTGTCCACATTACCATTTTAACGCCTTAGAAGCAGCACACTTTTCCACAGAGGGAATATCTTGATAACATGCTGTACATCCACATGATCTGACTTGGTTCTAGAGCCTCAGGAGTTTGCAGTAAGATGAAACAGCTTTTCCGAGAGACCAAAAGCTAGCCAGGTCCGTTTTCTCCCATACTCAGAAACGAATGTCTGATTTACAACCAACAGGATACACTTTTGTTCAAAAACATTATCACTCGGTGAGTGCAAGCGTTACCTGTGCAAGAAGTCAGGAGCTTTGTTTAGCAGAGTGTAGTATTGTCTCACAAACTCCCGCCCTACGAGCAGGGGACTTGGCTTCTCCATCACCATTTCTTTGGTACTCAGTGTCAAACGCTGTAATTGAAAATATTCGTGTTAGTTAGAAGGCACCCCTATCTATCACAACTTCCCCATAAAAGGATAAACATTGTGATATTAGAATTGAAACAATTATGCATACAGGAACTTAATTCACTAGAAAATACTCAACCAATTCAGGACACAACTCTCCCACCTCTTTTGAGTAAATAAGAAAATTTCAGTCAATTCGTGTATTACTTTGATGAAAAGGGAAAAGTAGATACAAAGTCCCTTACAGAACAGGTGTTCGAAAAACATAAAAAAGCAACCTGAAAGAAACAAACAAAAGCCCTGTTAAAAACCCCCTGCACCACTTATTTATCCCTTTGGCTGACGAATATTTAAAAAACCCAGTTCAACAGCCCTGAAAAGCAAACAGGAACACACTTTCTTAGGGCAGCTGGTACCTCTGCTTCAAAAGGTTACTGTCACATCTGTAAGATGAAGACGGGAGCACCAATGTGAAGTGACCATGTGGGCTGGATTCACATTCCATGAAGACATGGAACTGAAACCTTAGTGCCTCAGATATGACCAAAGTCTTAGGTACTAGTTGTCCAACCTAACTGCATTTCACTTTTGTCATAGAATCATCCAAGTTGGAAAGGACTTCCGGGGGGTCACCTGGTCCAATCTGCTGTGCTCCTACCTATCCATACTGTCCTGCAGACCACCCACGTCATAAAATAATCCTCAGTACTCTAAAAGACTTTTTGACGGCTTGCCAGCACCCAACATGTTGCTTTTGCCAGCTCACATTAGACTCCACTGTCTGCCATCAAGAAATTCCCTCCAGTTCTCACACAGATGCTTGCTTCGTCTACTTTCTCTCTCCAAAAATTAATGCGCAGGCAAGGCAACAGGCAAAGAAGACCAAGTCAAAAATCCAAGTTTTCAACTTGGGACATAACCCTAGAGTAATATTTTTGGTTTTTTACCAAAATAACCTGGACCCTAAACCAATCTAAACCAAGGTCCAAACAAAAGACAGTTTGCAATCACAGCCAGACAGCACATAAAGCATGTGAGGTGAAACTGGGAGATTAACCTCAGCTTGAGAAGGGCCTGTAACAAAGGTAGAACACACACAGGAACAGTGACACGAACATGTCAGATCCTGCATGGTAATGGAACTCCGAAGAAAAAAGCCCACGTACTTGGTTCAAATAGTTTACACTCCACAGACAACCAAAATTATCTCAAGTCAGCAATCCAAGCCACAAAACTATACCAAGAAATGCTCCCAAATGGAGTTAATCAGGAACCACAGCTGAAACAAGAGCCTCAAAAACGTGTAGCTAAGGCAGAAGGCAAAGCCTGAAACACAAGTCTTGAACCTGGAGATAAGAAATCAGCAAACTTATGATACGGTTATCCAAACCTCTATCATAATATAGGTTTATTTTCAAATAAACCCACCAAGACTCTGGAACACAGTATTAGTTTTGCCTCACAGGAAGCCCCAGAGGAAGTAATTGTGCTAATGAAACACAAAACCAAATGTCAAAATACTACGGGACATCAAAGGTTTGAGCCCTGCGCATGTTCATAAGCAGGAGCAAAGGAAAGAAAACAAAATATGAGCAATTTGAGGATCTTCCCAACACAATTCACACTACAGCAATGGCATGCACAAGGAAATTTGACTTAGAAACCAGCCATAAAAGAAGAAGAACATCTCTGCTCCAACAGGTGAGACGATCCTTTTTTTTCTCCCCTGCCTCACAAGCAGATGATGAACACAAAATTGGTGACAGGATCTTCACCATGAGCACTTGGGAAAATACACAAGGATGGAGCCTCATCAGGATTTTTTAAAAGAACCTGTTAAAAAGCAGATGATAGCCACCACACATTCTTATGAATATAGCAATAAGCAAAATATACTTGTTAACGAATTGCTGGCATACCTCAATGAACACTGAAAATGCCTCTGGGTAAAAAACATAATAATCTGTGACAAGTCATCACACTACAAGAGATCTGTATCACACTACATCTTTTCTTCATTGGAAGCTGTCCTATTTCCTCACAGGAGCACCGTGCACCTCTTCCACATTTCAAGTGACAGCACCATTGATTTACATCACACCATCACATAATTTTAGAGGATGTCTCAGTACAATTCTTCACCTGTCTCAGCATTATTTCTCCAAAGATCTCAATAGGGATAGCAGAGCCTTAATGAACCGTTCAGGTCTCCCAAGTCATTAAAAGGCAGTAAAATAAAATCAGAGGTACTCCTTGCTAGCAACACGGGTGCCATGAAACCAGGTTTCCAAAAGATTAAAATCTCCACGTGTCCCAATTAGTATAGCATCTCCCGAAAGTCCAGGACCCGAGCCTTCGCAGGCCCAAGGGGTTTGGAGGTAAAGACACCAGTGAAACTTAAGCCAAAAGTCAGGCCACGAGCCTCAACAATTTAAACAGGCTAAATTTACAAAGAACGGCATCTCCATGGCTTCCCAGGCACCAAGGGAAGCCCCATCGATATCCATACTCTATAAAAGCTCTATTTCCAGTTTCCATCAGTACACACTCAAGAGTCAGTGAATAACAAACTAAGAAAGAAGAATCTAAGTGCTCTTCTCAGTTGAATGAAACGAGCCACATTCTTAGACCAGCCTGAGCAGCCATTGAGAAAGGGCGCAATGAGAATTTATGGCTCGAGGCACTTGTGTACACACTAGCCAGAAACAAAACATTGCTGTTAGTCTGAGATTCCAGCACTTAGGTGGCAATCACCAGAAATCAAATACACTCATCTGCTGGCTTCTTCAGGGTGGAACTGTACTGCCAAAAAAATCCCTTCACCACGCACAATGGCCAAAACCCATAAGCCACATGGACGGGGTAACAGGAACACCCATGCAGCTGCTGCTCATCCACAGGCACTCCTACCTACATCTAGCGGACATAACAACTCATGGACAAGATTTAATTTCCACCTTATCCACTACTTCTGACTCCTCTGTTTCCAGGAAGGCACACTGGATTTCCAGTGCTTTCCCCAACCACGGAGAATCAGGAGCCACACAAAGTATTTTGCAGTATCCTCACAAGCTGAAAGGCACAGTGCAACATGGAATCTCTTTCTTCCCAAGACAAGGCTTAGAGGTGAGGAACCCAATTCCAAAACTGAAGAACAGGCACGTGTGCCAGTGCAATACACCTTGCAATTCTAACTGGTGCGATTCAAGTTTATAACAATAACTTCAGCCTACAGGCAGGATTTCTTTCAAGAGAACAAAAACAATGCGAGAACAGTCACAAAAAGGATTTACTTGTCATTCGTAGGCAAAAATAAGCAAACGAACAGAAGCAGAAAAGATAATTTCCTCCGAAGACCAACTGCACAGTACTGAAATTCACCTAGTACCTTCCGAAAGCCATGACAAATAAAGCAAGAAGTCAGCCTTTGCAGCAAGTTGAAACTGCTGAGGCTAACGGGATGAAGTACAGCCCACATGGAGACAATTGTGCTGAAGTACATGAGAATCAACTACAATCATTTCTCAAGTCCACGTTTAAGTGAGAGCATGCAAAATCATTCAACCTGTAATCATCTTTATACACAAAACTTTATTAAGCTGTGTTTGTCTCTTCTTCAACTGAACGCAAAAAACCCAACGAGAAACCAAACCCCAAATCATCATCCATCAGTTTACGCAAGAGGGCAGCAAGCAATTTGTTTCTGAACAGGTAGTGAAGAGCGCTATGTGTTGGGTAGTGAAATGTTCCCTGGCACACATTTTGCTCAATAAGCAGCTCTGACACTAGCAAAGCTTTTTTCCCCTACATGTAAGCATTATTATTATTATTATTACTATTATTATTATTATTTCCCTTGCCCTGTAGACAGCAGAACTATGACTCGTCATCTGTGGCAAAGCACTGTTACCTGAGGCCATGACTGAGCTACAGAATGGTGGCCTACATGCTCAAATTTAGGTATCCAGAGAATAAACTTTGGCACAAAGTCTTTGGTTGTGCCCAAAGAGATATTCCAAAGCCGCTTCCATCCTGTTTCAAGACAGACCAATGACAGTGATGTTGCCTGGACGTTTCAGCAATTCTACTTGGGAAAGAAACCAACAAACCAAACCAGAAAAAGGCTGAACTGAATTCTGACAGCAGCTGAAGACAGCGTCACCTGAACTTTAACATAAACTCCATAAAGTGAAACTTCTAAGCTTTGCTAGGGAGCTGTGGACCTCACCAGTTGTTTTAAAAAAAAACTATAAGCAAATAAAATTTTGTTTTATTCACAAGCAAACTTCATTATCTGAACAATTCATCCATAGAACAATCTGTCAATAACTAAAGGCACACAGACATCAAGCTATCATTTTATATAAATCTGCAACAGTATGGCTTGTTTGTACATCCACAAGTTTGCAACTCTTGTCCAAGTCACTAATCAGATTTCAATACACCATTTAAAATGAAAATAAATTTGAGAAAAATGTTCTTGCACATCAGGAAAATGTTCCCCACACAGAAGGCACACTAAACAAAGCTCCAGGGGACACAGAGCCACTTGCCACACCACTGGAGGTGAAGGAAAAGAGAAGGGAAGGGGAGAGCAGCTTTCACACTCTTGGACAGGTTTCTCCTGAACCCAGATTATCACTTTTAAACTGTGTTTCTTACTGCAGACAAGCAAAAAATAACGCCTTACAGAGCGCGCTTGCTCCTGCAATCCGTAAGTGTGACTCTGAGATGCCATCAGTGCCACACATCGTGTGAGCAGCCCCACCCTGAATAAAGCCAGAAATCCAAACTGATAGCCTAGCAGGCCCTAGGCAGGGCATCCGGAGCACAGCCCTGCAGAGGCTGGCAGGTACCCCATGGAAAGTCAAAGCAGCATTAACTGCAAGGAAAAAAATCCTGAAAGGGCAAGCAAAAGTCCCAAACAACATTCCAGGATTGACAGTACCTTCTCTCTGCCATGCTCTGCAAGGTCAGCACTCAGAGCATACTCCACCTGCAGCAAGGACCAGCAACTGTGTGTAATCTACCAGAAACCCTTTACTTTATGATCCCCTTTTCCTATGTGCAACGTTCCGAACTGGCTGAACTCGAAGGCACAGCTCACAGTTCTTACAATCAAGCTCTCCTGAGGGGTGGGTTTGGTTTCGGTTGGTGGTTGGGGTTTTTTTGCAGGAGTTTAACAGCACCCTGTATCTTAGGCACGCAGCTGCCATAGAGACCATCCTCTGGGCACTTAAGCTGTGCAGTCCAGAAGGGCCAACACCCACCCAAAGAGCCACAACAACAGTGACCTGCTCTGCGGAAGCCATTCCAGCTCTGTCATCGTCCAAGACCAAGTTCAGTGCCTTTCTCCCAGTGTCTCGTCAGACACATCCGTCAGTCTGACACACTCATCTTTTCACGTTACCTGAGCTGCAATGCAGCTCTTTATTTGTTAAATGCTCTCAAAAGCAGTGACACCCCGTGCCATAACTACTACAGCAGAAGACTCAAATCCAACACTGTGCCTTGAGGTACAGTGGTTCCTCACTGTTTTTTCAGTGCTGTGAAATAATCTTCAGCGTGAGAATAGATGCTTAATTTGAAACCTCAGTTCCATAAAGGAAAATGTCCATATGGACATCGGCAGCTAAGTGGATGGTGAAAATTTGGTTTTCAGTTTAAACTAGTTGTCACAGAAAAGATTTTACTCTCTTAATGAAAACATCGTCAGATACTGATCATAATTTCACACAGCAGGCCCACATCTGCCAAGCAGACTATTCCAAGAATATTTCCAATGGCAAACCACGATTATGTTTCTGACTTCCAAGCAACCAGAGTCCACAAGAAGGAGGAATCCTTAATGACAAGCTTTCCTAGGGGAGATATGGCCTGTACCCACACCTGCAACCACAATGGACACAGAATGCCTCCTGAACGATAAATCAATGCCAGAAGTAAATCAACACCAGTTTGTCAGCAACCCCAGCTCCTCAGCTCAGAATCCAAGTTAACAAATCCTACACTCACTCAGAGCGCTACAGTAACACAGCCATATTACATTCAGAAACTTGGGTATGGATTGATATAACTTCCCCTATTTCTCAACCGTTCAAAAGTACCTCGGACATCTTTACACTTCTGTCTGCATGAAAGCAGAACATTTGCACACTGAACCTGAAGCGTCTAGAACATACAGAGGGCTTGGGAATTGCCAAATCAACATGGAAGGCCACAGTAACAAAATCTACATGACTAAGACTTTCTGGTTGAAATTAAACAATAATCTCATATCACCCCATTCTCTTCTGTGATTGCTCTTTCATGCAGTGGTACCCGGCACCAAGCTCAAGACCCAGGCTCACCCAGCTACCCAAGGGATTTAAAAGATTTGTCGTGGAGATGCTCCTGGAACTGCACCCACACTGGAACTGCAGGGACCTCCGAGGTGAAGGGAGGCAGAAGCCTGAGAACACAATGAGCTCAACTCAGGTGACAAACGAGAGCAGCTCAGAAAAAAATCTACTCAAGGCATCCAGCTCTGCACAATAAAAGGTGGTCACCACAACTTCTGCGATACCACTCCGTGTGCAAACAGAGCGGCCCAAGTCATGACTGGGGAAAGGGGAAGCCCAGAAAGGTGAAGTCTGCAGAGCTGGGGCAGCCCTTACAGCCAGGATGCCACAGCAGTACTAACTTGTAGGACACCAGGGAGGCCTCCTGAACCGAGGATGGGGAGCTGAGGGAGCTTCAGCAGCACAACTGAGGCCGCCGGAGCAGCACCCTGCACATGCCGAAGCCCACGTACCTCTGGAGGCCCCTGCACAGCGATCGATCCGTGAGGTGAGACGGAAAGCGGCGACCGCAGGGCCGAACACCACAGCAAGCACCGAGTAACGCGGGGCTTGGGGGCGCTTTTCCCCGGCCTCCCTGCGCCGCCCGGGGCGAGGCGGAAGAGCCGCCAAGGTGACGGCGAACAAAAGCCGCCACCTTCCCGCTCCGAGCCCAGCCGAGCCGAGCCAGGAGCCGG
>VZTG01010484.1:164707-261041 GCA_013397845.1 Melanocharis versteri | reverse complement strand
CGCAGCCCTCGGGAGCGGACACGGTGAGAGGGGGACGCGGCGGGGCTGGGGCAGGGCGGGGGAGCGGGACAGCCCCGGCCGGGGCCGCCCTGTCGCCGCCGGCTGCGCCGGTGCCTCTGACAGGCCCGGGGGGTGCCCCGTCCTGCTCGGGGCCGTGAGCTGCTGGCTGGAACGGGGAAGGAGCCGCTCTCCCGTGCAGTTCCTGACCTCAGGCTGTGTGTCGGGAGTCTCCCCTGCAGCCCCGGCGCGCTGGCTTATCCCATATGTTGTACGCACCCTTCCAGATCCAGAAGCTGTGCGACCGAGTAGCCTCGTCCACGTTACTGGATGACCGGAGGGATGCTGTACGTGCTCTCAAGTCATTATCCAAGGTAAGTAGCCAACTTCCTGAGTAGCGGCGCGAATTTCAAGTAGCTTTGTCAGGTACTGCTAAAAAGGCTTTGTTTGGTGTTTGGGCTCCACCATTAACCATTTCTCTCCTCCAAACAGAAATACCGGTTGGAGGTCGGCATACAAGCCATGGAACACCTCATCCACGTTCTCCAGACAGACCGGTAAGCATCCTGCAGCCGCTTTGGGCTGCTGCCCCGACCCTTCTCTGCTGCTGCCACAACAGAAGCAGACCTGGTGCTCTGTACTAACAAAGCTGGGAGGGTAGCTGGGTTTCTGAGAACTCCTCTGCCGCCTTGGCTTTTTGTGCTGGTAAACGTCCTCAGAGCCTATTCAGAGGTAAAAAGAACAGAATTCCAGGAACCAGCATGAGGGACAGAAAGACAAGCTCTAGAGTGAAGGTACTACCAGAGTGTGTCTTAATGCTTCTCAGGATAATCTTTCCACTACTGTAGGAAGGTGAATCCAAACAGATCATGTTAATGAAATGCACGATTTGAAATAACCCAGATCAACCTGTTACTGAGCAAAAGGTGGGCTAGACAGAATTAAGAGGATAAGAATGAATTCAGCAGGTGTGTGCTTCTGCTCATGTGTGTTAAAGATCAAGCTGGGGTCAGGTAAACAGGAGAGCAGGACTCCGAGGCTGCTGGTAAGACAGATGGCAAGAGTCTGAGCGCTTTGCGTGGACTAGAATGTAACGCTTATGCAATCCAGTGTTTGGAATATCTTTGTTATCCATCCTTGCAATCACTGCTGTACCTGACAGTGCCCACATGTTGTACTGTGGAACCTATCTGCAGTCCTTGGATTTAAGCTTCAAATACTGCACCTACTTGGTATTTAGGTAGGCAAATGTATGGGGCTAGTCATTCAGTCTGGATTTGAACATCAAGCTGGTAAATTTATGTGAGACAGTCATAAGGCTGCGGAAGACCTAGATGTGCATACATAGGAAGAAGGAGCATGTTCTTTGATGCCAGTACCAAGGAGAATTAGGAAAGCTGCAGTTCAGTGTCCGGATGGAGGCCTTCTGCTCCGGTTATGGATATAGGACATGAAACCCTTCAGTGCTCAACCCAAGGCTGCTGGTTGAGGCCTTTCTTGCCTGGCCAGTTATGCCAGCTGGGGAGAAGGTGTGAGGCTGCTGTCTAGGCAAGTCCATGTTATTCCTATTCTGTGGGCTGGGTAGTTAAAATTGAATGTCTGACCTGGTGCAAACAGTGAAAGGGAGGGTTATAGGAGTAACTAACACATATGTGAGGGGGAAGCCCTTTTCAAAACCAGGTTAAGGAGCCTACTTTCATCCACTTATCTGCTCTGAGGGCAGATTTGAACTTTGAGAAGGGAGGCGGGGCTCTACTGATCCAGTTGAGAAGGCAGCCTGAACCCTTTAGAGCAGGGACTTGAGGCTTTCCAGTGCTTTTTGGGCTCCAGTTGATCCTTTGGAATTTGTGTGTGCTGGGGTTCTGCGCACATGTCTTGCGTGACTCAGGCTGCAGTTGAAAACAAATAATAAATATGTGGGGTTTTTTTGGGTTTTCAGCTGAAGAAATGCTGGCTTCGATGAGATGTTGCTAGAGTCATTTGCTGTTGCATGTTTGGTGGGCTGGCAGATCGACTGGGCCAAGTGCTGAGTGCTGTGGCTTCTTGGAGAGAGAGTTGCAGTCCCTGTGTGTGATCAGTGCAGGTGTTACATGTGTTGGAGTTTGTGTTACTGTTTGGTGTCAGTAATAGTAGATGTGAGGCTTTGGGGATTCTTTCAATGGAAATCAAAGCCAGTTGAAGTGATTAAGTGGTTGATAAAGGAGTTGCAGGCTCAGCTGTCCCCGGAGCCCAGTGTGATGGGTAGTATATTGAACTGGGAGGGTGCTCTTGTGACAGAGGCTGCTCTTTCGGTGTGTGCCCACAGGTCTGATCTTTGGACCTTTCCAGTGTCCACCTGAAGTGCCCTAAGGCTTTCTGCAGAAGTGGAAAATGCTCTTTTCCACCTGTTTTTTTTGCACTGCAGCTGCTTAAGAAAATAAGTCAATGAGTGACTGAAGTTGTCTTCTCACATGTTGCTGTATTCATGTAAATCATGCATCCATGCTGGCCTGTGGCCCATTGGCTGTGTTGCTGTGAAGTTTAAGATGACAGCAGATTTAATTTGATTAGGAAAGTGTAGGTGCTGTCTGCATCCAGTTCTCAGTTCCTTGGATCCTGGTGTCTTCCTTTGAATTAGTTACAGCCTTTACCCTGAAACAGCAACATACCACTTCTTAAGTGGAAGATGCCATTCCACTTTTTAAACAGCTTACTTGAAGGTTGCCTGAAACTCTGTCTCCTGCTCAAGTGCTTAAAACTCATTCTATAGAAAACTGATTTCTTTAATCTAAGTTTTCCTGTTCTGTGAATTGGGCATCC
The DNA here is from genome assembly GCA_013397845.1 of Melanocharis versteri. NCBI lineage: Eukaryota > Metazoa > Chordata > Aves > Passeriformes > Melanocharitidae > Melanocharis > Melanocharis versteri. The sequence continues at coordinate 258,245 of VZTG01010484.1, read as the reverse complement.
TGGAGCCTGAGTCAGCTTTTACATGTTCCAGACTTAAATACACTAGGATTCTTATGCCATGTGTTTATTTTGTAATATGAAGTAGTGATATGGGAGAGGACTTCTACTGACTTGTTGTTGAGATGTTCCTACATCCCACCAGGGATTAGTTTGAAAAAAATTTGGCATTTGACTGTAGAGTGGGGCAGTACCTCTTAACTGTTGGTGTGAGAGAAGGCACTGGAGCTCTCACTCCAGTCAACTTGATCCTTAACTACTTTGTTTCAACATATATTGAAAGGTTTTTGAATTTCAGTGTGACAATTGAAAGAGTTGAAAGAGTTTGGAACTTAATACGTGAACCTAAGAGATGGCCTTTTTTTCCCTAAGGCACAAACCTTGGTTCTCCAAGTGCAGGACAGTCAATGCACAGGTGCCTTCACTTCCACATGGTTCTGCTCTGCTGTTGTTTGTGAAGTCAGGAGGCCCTGACATCTCCTTTCAATGCCATGGAAAATCACCACTAGCAGAGGCAGGTGGGCTGAGGTGGCTTGTGCTGGATTGTTGCACTGCACAAAGGCTGCCTCTTATGGATGCCTGAAAAGTCTTGACTGGTTTTTACTACAGAGTAAAAGCTGGACACCTTCAGCCTGAACAGAATAATCAATGAGATGTGGGATGTGCTGAACAGCAGATGGTGGTAAGGCAGTGAACAGCAGAGGTGGGATGCTGCTGTCCTGATTTTGTGATGTCTTATCTTTCAACCAGAGAAACAAGGCCTGCTTTTAACCATATGTATGTTAATTTTGCTTATTCTTTTGGAGCTACTGTAATTTCCCTAACAAGGGAAGTTAAAAAACCTACCAAACTGTAGCCTTGCTTTTCAGGTTTATGAGAAATAATTTCTGTATGGTTTTAGATGCGGAATTGTTTAATTTGTATGAAAAGGAAAGCATAGACTTTGTAGTAGTGTGTTGAATAACTAAAATGACAGTGAAGGGAAAGCATAAGCAGGCTGGAGATGTGATCATACCTGCTAGGTGAGCCTGTTTCCATGGACTAAAAGGTTAGGTGGTTGTTCAGGCCTCTGCTCTGAACCGGCCTAGCAGCCTCATGAAATGCAAATTTATCTTTGGCGTGGAGGCCTTACTTGGAATGCCTTGGAGATGAGTGAGAGTAAATACTTAGTAGTTGGAGTGAGAGATCTATTTTTGACAGTCTTCTTTTCAGATGCATGATAGAGTAATGAAAATGCTGTGAGGTGTGTCCTTCTGCACTTGGATACACCTTTCTCTGTTATTTTAGGTTTTCTTTTTTTTTTTGTGACCAACTGTGCTTTCATTCTCTTTTGGTTTAAGAGCAGCAAAGCAAGTAGCAGAAATGGTTACATTCTGCCCCATAAACTCTCGTGCTGTGTCTTGGTTGTAGCATAGGGTTTACAGATGGTTCAGCCTTGGTAATGCAGAAGAAACAGGTCCCTCCTGAGAGAAGAGTTGAGAGAAGAGTCTGGGTGTGACTAGGTGAGCTAATGCTTTGGGGTTAGCAGGGCTTCCCTGCAGCTTCCTGGGGATGCTGGAGTTCAAAACCCTGTAATAATTAGGTTTAGTGGGTTTGGTGACACGGAGCCCACCTGTTTGTGAGAATCCACAGCTGCTGCTGCATTCCCCTGGAGCTCTGAGGTTTGGCTCTGGTCCTGTCTGACAGTATAGCAGGGAAGGTTCCAACGGGGAAATGCTGAAGCTTGTCTGCAGCTTCCTTGGGTGATCTTCTGGCAAGTCTGAAGCATTCCCGGAGATTTCTGCTGGTATAGGAGCAGGTTGGAGGGAGTGACTCAGAAAATGAAAGACACTCCTACAGTGAAGAGTCCTGTGGTCAGCTGGTTTCACCAGACTTCCTGAGGCACACCTGAGGGAATGGAACTGGGAAAAGGAGCTGGACTCTGTTCAGGGAGCAGACAGCTCGTGGTTATGTGGTGCTGCAATACATCTGTGCTTCTTACTTGGCCTAGTGCTACGAAGGGAACTGCCTGGGCAGAAGAGCAATGTGGTAAGAGTAGTTGGAAATAAGTCATTAAAGAAAAGTGGTTCTTTCGTTTGCAGCTCAGATTCTGAAATAATTGGCTATGCTTTGGACACGCTCTACAATGTAATATCGAATGACCTAGAAGAGGAGGAGCAAGGTAAGCACTTGGCAATAATAGTTTTATTAACTGTGGGGTTGCTCTCCTTGATGCTTTGTTCAAATTATCAACTGTAATACTGTGATTTACTAACGCTTACCTAGACTTGCTTTGTTGTTGTGTGTAGCTCTTAGGACAATGCTCAAGATCTTGTATGCAGCTTGCATTAAAGTAACGCTGGATCTCTTGCTTATTAATTTTAGAAACTTTGTTCTGTGAACAGGAGCCAGGTTGGAATGGGATGACTTTTTTTTTCTAGTTTGTAAGTCAAGAACGAAGTCCTTTTTTGCTGTTGGGAGAGGATAGTTCTGGCTGTTACTGTGAAATGGGATGTTACCATCTCATGATTTTACAAGGATGTTGAGATGTAAAATCTCAGGTACCTGTGATAAGGTGCCACATATAAGCGTGAAAACCTTTTTCAACCCCACTGTGGCAGTGGAGAAAGATTTAGAAAGATTCTACTTCTCTTTGTACAGCTGGGCTGTGGAAATCCATGCCACTCCTACCTGTTTCCTTTTTGAAGGCCATTAAACCGGTCTCAAAGGCCAATGAATGTTACTCTAAACCATGTTTCAAATTGTGCTTGGCTTACTTGGCTTCCTTTTCCAAGTTCCTCCAGTTCCCCATCTTGATTAAAAGGTTTAGATTAAAAAGGTTTAGAACAAGATCAGAGTTTCATAGTGCTGGTGAATTCATATTTGTGGTAGAGGCCTTGGTTATGGACTGGACAAAGGTATTGGCAGGTTTTTCCAAAGAGCAAAGAATTGTCCAGCTGGAGTTGTATGTGAGAGATGACCAGGGTTGTAAGGGCTGTGGGGTGCTTCAGTTAAACTCCTTCCATAAGAACTTCCCACAGGAGTCCTGTTGCTGTAGGAAGCTGGGATGGCTGCTTTGGAAACCTGAGCTTATGCTGTAATTGGTTGTGCTGTGTGGAAAACTGTTCAACTTGTAAACCTGTCTCTTGTTTGTTTTTATTTTATCTGCACTGACAGATGACTCTGAAGGTAAAAGAACCTTTACTTATATTTATATGGCGCTTTGTTTTATCCCTAGTCACTGCTCCTGCTGGTAACACTTGCTGCCATTTAAAAAGGACACTGTAAAAACTTGCACTGGAGCTCAGGGAAGGCATTTTGCCTTTTGCCCTGTCCTTACTCTTTGGAGCTCAAGTGTGTTTCCAATTTGCATTCTCCTGTGACTTGGCATGTTGAATGCCAGCAGATCCCCAGAGACTGCAGTAATGGTAAATTCTTGATGACATGTCAAAGGTGTGCAGCCCCAAACTGGTAGGATTTTAAGGGGCCAAAGCTTGTGAACAGAGTTTCTGTTTGCAAGAACCCCTGAGGCTGGACACCAATGCATGAGCTACACGTGAGCATCCTTCACAGTGTCTCTTTTAAGCAATGCATGTTAAAAAAGGGTTCACTTCTACCCTATGTTTCCACTAATGCTTTGCATGTTCTCTTTTTGAAACTGATTTTATTTTTTTAAAACTAAACTCTAGTTTGCTGTGCTGCTTGGTAGTGAATTGCTAAGAGCTGATCTTACTAGATAGAAGCTGTTGGCTTGATTTGAGATAGCCCTGGGAATGTGTAGATTTAAGGAACAGTTATGGGTAGAAAGCTGGTTGCAAGATCTCTGGTGTAAGTGGAAAATACAGTTTCCCTTTGATTGTTTGGTTTTTTGTTAAACATAGTAGAAGAAATACTTGAAAAGAAAAAATGTGATTTGGCCCTTTCATAGAAGAATACTGAGCTAGAGTAGGAAAAACCAACTACAGCCTGAGAGGCTGTGCAAGTTGCGTGTACTGCTCAGGTTTTGCCTTAGCACCTGGAACTTGTGCAAGGGCAACAGCTGGCATCAAGAGTTCAAACACTTGCTGTTTGCAGCTGAGGCTGGGACAAGGACAAGATGTTCAGTCATGGAAAAGTCAAAGTGAAATACTTTGACTTAATTTTGAAAGTAAAATGTTCAGTTTTTTTGGGCTCTCTCTCCTTGGCCTGCAGCCAGCTACAGGATGTGCATTCCATGTGTGATTGATTCCCAGCTGAGTTGCCTCTTTTTCTACAGCAGCAAGTGCAGAAGCTGAACTTGTACTGTGTTTCTAATCTTCATTTCTGTAAATGAATATATGTCATTTCAGGAATGGCCCACACTTGATAAGACCCTCATCTTCAGGGAGGTCACTGTTGGGCTGATGTCCTGCTAGGTGCTATGTGCCTGGGCTAGAGCTATTTTTGCACAGAATCTGTCTTCCCATTCAACACTTTCTGTAGTATTTCATCATTTCTGCAGCTAGAAATTTAGAGCAGAGCATTGCTGCTCCTCTGCCCCTTTTGTAAGCTATGTAATGCTAAGTCTGCTTCAAGGGGGAAATAAAGCTCTATGACATGAGAAATGATCAGCTGCTCTGGTGTCTGGGAGGCCAAACAAACCTTTTGCTGCCCTGGGAATCTTTCCCAAGTAGACCTTACAGAGTGATAACCTGCAGTGAATCGCCATGGCCAATGGTTTGAATTAGGTTGGTTGAATTAAAATGGTCTCCTTGGCACCAGACTTTTCTAGCAGTCTTTTGATTTCTGTTTTGCCATAGCCCAGCAAGGTGCAAAGTGTGGAGATGTGTGGTCTTTGACCCTTTTGGTAGCTGCTCAGTTGTTAATGGTTCTGTAGTATTTCCTTGATAAGGCTACAAATCCTGTGCTTCAAGTAGGAGGAAAAAAATCCAAAAGCTTTTGGATTTGGTCAGAAATTCACTTGCTTTACTGTTTACTTTCTGTTTATTTCTATTAAAACAAACACTTTCCCTTTGAATTAGAACTGCTCCGTTTTTCCGCTGACATTTCTTAATTATGTCAACCAGTAGTACCTACATGCCACTGTTTTCTGGAACAGTTATGTAAATTGTCACTCAGCCTAGAAAAATAGCAGTGGTGCAGAGATGCTGCTTGCATGGGGTTTGGTCATTTTGTGGGATGCTTTTGCATTTGTTTTTTTGTTCATGCAACAGTGATGCATGAAATAATTACGTAAGACAGCTCATATGCTAGCCCAATTCTGTGTAACTGCAGAGTGAAGAACGGAATGGCACTCAATTCTGACACATTTGAAATCAATTCAGATTCCAAGACTGAGAGGTTTTGATGGTTATCTGTGGGACTCTTCCTTTCCTGATGTTTGGGTCTTTTCCTATTGCTAAACCCAATAGAATAATTAAGATATTTGGGGCATTTAGCTTTAGATGATTTATATTCCTTACACTGCAAGGCTCTTGGTGTGACATGTACTTTGCTTTTGCCCATCAGTGTAGGGTACTCATGAGGGGCTGCTCCCTTGGATTAGTGGAGCTATATGGGGATGTAACTGCCGACATTCAAAAGTTACGTTTAGAATAATGTAGGGTTTTTGTTTTGTGGAAAGCTTGTTATGGCGTTTGTTTTGAAAATAATTCAGTTAACATTTATAACAGTGACTCAAAGTCTTTTGGTCACCCCTGGCCTTATTTTAGTAAGAATAAAAATCACAGCTGCTGAAGTTCTTCCAGTTGTGTTGTAATATGTTGTTTTTTGCTGTTACAGAAGAAAACTCAGCAAAACAAGTTGATGATTTGGGGAGTCAGTTCACAGAGATTTTCATTAAACAGCAAGAAAACGTCACTCTGCTGTTGACTCTGGTGGAGGTGAGTAGCTGTGTCTGTCATGATTAGGCTGCCGAGAGATGGGTGGTGCTTTACCTGATGGTGAGAGCCATGGTTGCAAAGTGTGGATGAAGCTGGTGTCAGGGCTGAGGTGTGCCAGGTTCCAGTGAAGGTGAGGCTGGAGGTGAGTCAGGACTGACCTGGATGAACACCATTGCTGGAGCTTTTAAGGCAGCAGAACACAGAAGAGACTCACAGAACCATTTACATTGGAGAACACCTCCAGGATCTTAGAGTCTAACTGTTAACCCAGCAACACCACGTTCACTGCTAAACTATGTCTCAGAGTGCCACATCCACGTTTCCTGAACACTTCCAGGGGTGACTCCACCACTGCCCTGGGCAGTCTTCTCAATGCCCAACCACATTTTTAGTGAAGAAATTTCCCTGAATAGCTAATCTCAACTTCCCCTGGTGCACCTTGTGGCCATTTTCTGTCATCTTGTTACTTGAGAAAGGGGTTTAGTTACTTCATTGGAAACAATAAAAATTATTGCTCCCCAAACAGCACTGGTTGTCCCTTGTGCAAGGATTATTTTTCAGATGATTGCTATATCATTGTGGGACAGTTATGTGTGAGATGCAGTTCAAGTGGAAAGGGTGTGACTGCTTTCCAGCAGCATGATGTTTAACTAGTTTTCCAATGGTTTTGTCCTCGTGGACTGCATTTTTACTTACAGCTGTTAAAATTTTTGTTCCCAGACTAAGAATATGATGGTGCTTGAGAGAGAGAACAATACAATACTCTTTTTTCCTTTCCTTTGTAGTCCAACTTGAGTAAAAAACTATGATATTCTACTTTTCCCATGTGGAACCTATGCCATGCTTTGAGCAGTATTAAGGAACTGTCAGTGTATCTGAGTTAAATACTGAGGAGTTAGTTACTTCCCATGCTCCTTTCCATCCTTTCAGGAATTTGATTTCCATGTTCGTTGGCCTGGAGTGAAGCTACTGACATCTCTCTTAAAGCAGCAAGGGCCTCAAGTACAGCAGATCATTCTGGTCAGCCCCATGGGTAAGTGCTTGAATCCATTGCTGATACACTTGGAGCCTGATGGTCAGCAGGCATGGCAGAGGCCTAGAGGAGTCTTGAGCAAGATGTTTTAAAGACCTCCAGCACGAAAAAGCTGCATCTTTTCACGTTTTTCTAAAAACGGTTTCTTGCAGGTGTTTCGCGCCTCATGGATTTGCTAGCAGACTCCAGGGAGGTTATCCGCAATGATGTAAGTACAGAGGTTCTGTGCCCCCTTGGCAGCCTCTCTGTCTGTGTTAGGGCACCAGGAACCAGTGCCTGCTGTCCGTGGGGGGTGCAGATGTGCTGAGTTGCAGGGCATAAGCGTGTGCCTGTGATCCTGGCTGAGGTTTATGCTGCTGGTTCAGCATCCTCCCAAGAGCTGTCACTTGTGAAAAACAATGGAGTTCTATTAAAACCAAGGCTTGATTTCTTTTCTCCTCCACCTGTCAAGGGAGTCCTGTTGTTACAGCAATTGACCAAAAGTAATGCAGCCATACAGAAGATTGTTGCCTTTGAAAATGCCTTTGAGAGACTTCTGGATATCATAACAGAGGAAGGAAACAGTGACGGAGGTACAGTGGAGTCTAAGACTTAGCCTTGTGCTTCTGCAACTGTGAGCTGATGTTTCCAGGCTTACCTTAGTGGGTGGTTGGAGCTCAGTCAGTGGGTAACAGGATCACAATTTACAGACTGGTTGTAACAAAATAAGCAAAACCAGACTGACCAGGTAGCTGTGTTTCAGTGTCTTTTGAGAAATTGGCATACTTAGTTAAAACATCAGGTCACCCCTCTGAACATGTGTGCACGAGTTAGTGTGTTCTTGCTTGACCTCGGCCTGTGCCTGGATCTGCTTGGAATGGCAGTGTCAGGTGTGTGTGCTGCATTTGTCACTTACTGAGTTAGGCATCTGCGTTCCTCCCACGCGATCCTTGGATGCTTGGAGTGGCTGCAAGTAACAGCTTGCTGATTTCCTTCAGCTGCACTAATAACTTCAGTTTTCTGGTCAGATCCTTGACAAGTCAGTCACCTGTTGGGAGGGGAAAACAATTTTAAAAAGGAGCAAAAAGTGATGCAGCACTTGAGGGCTTGTTTTTTTACTAGCAATACACGATGCATTTACTACAGTCTATTTCAGTAACATGACAGGTTGCTGTTCCATGACCTTTCTGTGGGCTGCAGGAGCAGTTAATGCTTCTCTGCCAGCTATATTTCTCCAGGTATGTTGGCATGGAAATATTCAGCAAACCTTTGATTTAAAGCTGCTATTTTTAGGCAGTTAATATTTTTAGGAGACTTGTTATGTAAATCCCTAGGTGCTAAGACTTCTATGCTTTCCCCCCCTGCTACTTATCTGTTCCTCTTACAGGAGGAGCCTTTATCTGAGTGTAATCCAGAAACTAAAAAGTAGCTTTGAAATGAGTTCAAGATGGTAGCCAGTGATTGAAGAGAATGAATAGGTGAGCCAGGAAGAGCTACTGCCTCGGAATCATGATGCAGTTCAGTAGGAACTTCATTTGAGTGCATTTGATAGGGAGAGTGTACTCTGATTCTGGAACGGGTGAACTTTGGGATACAAAGTGATGGTGAGGTTTTGTTGGCAGTTTTTCCTATTTACCCACTTAACTGATATGAGCTGTACATGCTTTGGAAATTTGCTTTGGACTTGAGTAAGAAGAACAGCTATAGTTTCACAGGGTTCACAGTTATTGATCCAAGCCTAATGTGTGCTAAGAATGAAAGGCTCAGAAATGCACGCTTTGTTCCATCTAGAACATCCTCAGTGTATGGACAAGCTAATTTGTTTCCATGTGGCATGTTTTGATTCACCTTGTGATACTTTGTCTCATCAGGCATAGTGGTGGAAGACTGTCTCCTCCTGTTGCAAAACTTGTTGAAGAATAATAATTCCAATCAGAATTTCTTCAAGGAAGGTTCATACATCCAGCGTATGAAGCCTTGGTTTGAGGTTGGAGATGACAACTGTGGGTGGTCTGCACAGAAAGTAACTAATCTTCACCTGATGCTGCAGGTAAAATGCTATTACAACTCGTAATTACCGATGTCAGCTCTTGTGCAGTGAAAAGTGTCACATCACAGGTGTGAAATCCATTTCTTCAGAGGTAGCTACCAGTGCTCATGAGCTGTGCTGCTTTCAGCACAAACCCTGTCAGAGGTGGATCTGTGATGGCTGGCATATCGCATAACTTGATGTTGCCTGAGATGTAACAGATTTAAACTAAAAATATAATTAAGGGTGTTCTATGTAAAGAATCTCCCGGTATAAAACTGAAAATCAAGCAGCCATACGTAGCAATGAGATAAACATTCTGTTCGTTGTCTCCAGTCTCCATTTTAAGAAGCAATTCTATTTCCTAGTGAAACCTCCAGTGAGTTTGGTTTTGCGTTCAGAAGGTCCCAGGCTCTGTTGACACGACGGTGTTTCCTTCTCTGCAGCTTGTGCGGGTCCTGGTGTCCCCCACAAACCCTCCTGGTGCCACCAGCAGCTGCCAGAAGGCCATGTTCCACTGTGGGCTCTTACAGCAGCTCTGCACCATCCTCATGGCAACCGGGGTTCCTGCTGATATCCTCACAGAAGTAAGAGGGGCGATGGATGGGGGGGTGGGAGTGACCAAATGGGTGATAACAGCAGTCTGCAGGGATAACCAGCTGCTGCAGAGACTAACTGAATATTTGCTAAGCAGCTATTTCAGATGCCAGAGATGTCAGCTTCCTGTGTGGGCAGCATAAATGCAAGAGTCGTTTACATTGTATTCTGCAACCAGAAAGGATTTGGATTTGCCTTTTTTTTTTTCCTTTTGATTTCAGCATATCGCAGAGCAGCTAAATTGATTAGTGACTTTTCCTGGTTTGGGGGTGGCTTTCTTGCTGTTTTTATTTTTTGAGAAAGTCTACCAATAGTCTAATTTGATAGGCTTCCAATGATGAGGGACTTTAGCTTCTAGAAAGCCCTGCCAGTGAGGTAGGATGAGGGATTTTTCCCTTGATAAAACCATGTGCTTGGATTGAGTGTGGACTCCTTTATTCCAGTTCTTAATTTCTTAAAAGGTTTCACCTTTTCACTTGTTAAAAATATCCAGTTTAGCTGTCATTTTGCTGTCATAGCAGAACTGATCTGGCATACAAAATGAAGCTGGAGATGACTGAGCTTTGTGGCCCTTAACCTTTGCTCAGCGTCTTTCACAGCTGTTAAATGCCTTGATTTCATGCACACTGGTTTTACTGAAGTCTCTGAGCTGAGGCTTTGTATGTGCTTTACAATACTGAGCTGTCAGGGTAAACTGGAATAATTTTGAGGGATGTAGGTGGTAGACCACAGCTCAGATTTAAACATGGATTTAACTTTTTTCTCTGCCCTTTCCCTAGACCATTAATACTGTATCAGAGGTCATCCGAGGATGCCAGACAAATCAAGACTACTTTGCCTCTGTAAATGCACCTTCTAATCCACCAAGGTAGAGGAAAAGTGTTTTAACTCTGTTAGGTGATAATGTTTTGGTATGGACAATCCAAAGGATTTTTTAAATTCCGCACTTGGAATTATGATCTGGAGTAACAGCTTCAAGTTCATGCGGGGTGTACTGGATACAGCATTAAGGTGTCAGGTGCATTTGCAGAGAGATGAGGCCTAGAACTGGTATTATGTGGCACCTGAAAAACAAATGAGCGATGACTGAGAAATTCCTAGATTGGGATGAGCTGCCACTGTCAGCCAGAAGACAGTCCAAAGAGGATTAAGAGGCAAGGGAGATGGATAATTAATCTCTTGTTCTGTGTAGAAATAACTGAAAAACTTTTAACTCCTTGGATTTTAGTACCCTTTTTTGGAACAGTAATAGATGCAGTGGTAGGCCATAATATCTTTCCTTACCTGTGGAATACATCCATATTATGTACTTGCAGCTGATTTCATTCCCAGCTTAGTTCTCAAGGCTTTTCCTTGCTTTCCCAACAGGCCTGCAATCGTAGTGCTGCTCATGTCCATGGTAAACGAGAGGCAGCCATTCGTGCTACGCTGTGCTGTTCTCTACTGTTTCCAGTGCTTTCTGTACAAAAACCAAAAAGGACAAGGAGAAATAGTCTCAACGCTCCTGCCATCCACTATTGACGGTAGGCCAGGGCACCATCTCTGCAGTGAGTTCTGAACTAGCACCTGTTCAGTGCGCTAGCTGGTGTCTCGTGAAAAATTACTTACCTGCTGTTAAGTGACTGTCCAGGCTGCGTGATTCGGCTTAGATTTGTCTAGAACCTCGTTAGCTTGTTTTTTCTGTGTTTTAGCCGTGTTGTCTTAAGTATTTTGCCAGTTAGGTGGCTTGTTTTAATCTGCCTTGCACCTCTTGGCTGCTCTGGTAGCTACAGGTAACTCTGTCTCGGCGGGTCAGCTGCTCTGCGGGGGCCTCTTCTCCACGGACTCTCTGTCCAACTGGTGCGCTGCCGTGGCCCTGGCCCACGCCCTGCAGGAGAACACCACGCTCAAGGAGCAGCTGCTGCGGGTCCAGCTGGCCACCAGCATCGGCAACCCGCCCGTGTCGCTGCTGCAGCAGTGCACCAACATCCTCTCGCAGGTACGGCACCGCCGGCCCCGCGGCAGCGCGCGTGTCCCGGGGCATGGCGGGGACACGGCACCGGTGTCCAGGGCACTGTCCCTCCTGGGCAGGGGCGTTGTGGGGACACGGCACCGGTGTCCAGGGCACTGTCCCTCCTGGGCGGGGGGGTCCCATTGGGGGGACACGAGGGTTGGCTGGAGGAGGAGGAGGATTCTCTTTTGCAGGCCGTTTTTTAAGCTTTGCTTAAAGCATCTTTGGGGGGAGGAGAAGAGCAGCAAATCTTGCTTTTCCATTAGATTGCTGCTTGATGCTGCCTATTCTTAGTTGGCCCCAAAGCATCCAGGCCCTAAACCTGGTTTAAAGGACAAGGCCAACTGGCAGAATCCCTGCTTGTGTTGGGTTTTTTCACTGAAGAAGTGCCTGTTTGGTGTTTAACCTGAACCTGCTAACTGGAAACATCATGAAAAAACCAGGTTGTCGTGTAGTGATGGTTGGCTTTGCTATGCAAAGATAAAACTTTTTTGAGGTTGTTCAACATGTTAATACCCGGCTTGGCAAATGTCAAGTGAGTGAAGTTCACCTCCTGGCCCATGCCTCCTTGTGACATTCACCTCTGTTAGAACCATTCAGGGAAAAAGCCTATGTAGTAGTAAGGAGTTGGTTAACTCTGGTGACAATTAGACTTTCTTGCAAGTGAAAATAATGGCTGGAATTGTGAATTTGTTCTTCTGACTTTTTACCTGCTTTAGCTAAAAATAGCCAGTATTCATTTTTATCCTATTCCCGGCATTACTGTGTAAGCTACATTTGAGTCAATCAAAAGTGCTTGTGATTCTTCAGCACTACATGGTAAAAGGGACTCATGTGGGGGGATGTTTCTGAAATGTTCCACTTGAAGGCTCTTGAGTAATATGTGTGTAACTTGCAGGGTGATAAGATCGACAGACGGGTATGTATTTTTTGGCACAGCTTGTGCATTTTCCTGCCAAAAGCAGGCCTTTCCCTCTTGTCTGGGGTCTGCTGGGGAAGATTCCTTTAACTGCTTTTTGATGTTTCCACTTACAGCTTTGTGTTGCAGTGGTTTGGGTTTTCCCTGGCATAACAAACTCTTGGTGCCTCCAGGGGAATCTCTGGGAGTGTTCCCCAAAACTATGGGATATGTATCTTGGGCAGCACGGGTGCTTTCTTTCTAGGGGGGCAGACTAATGACCATCTGTTCACATAATAGCTGGGGTTTCTTGTAAGGAAAACTAAAACTGTAAGAAATAGTGTTTTCTGAATGGCCTGTTGCAAACAGCTGGTACCATTGGAAGTGGGGATATGCTGCTGATGTCCTGACTGCTAGAAGAAAAACAGTTTAACCTGTCTGCCTGCCTGCCTGCCTAATTGTGAATAGCAGGGATCTCATTATGAGCAGGGGACCCCTGAAGAGTTGTTTGATTTCCAGGCTGTTACTTAAAACCCAGCTGAGCTGGTTATTGGTGGCACAAAAAAAAAAGTACTTCTGCTGTGGAGCTGTGTTGTTTTACCCTGTTGATCACAGCTGTTCTCAGGGGTGGGGCTGGGTTGTTACCAGCCCTGAACTGTGGAACAGCAGCCTTGGGGAGCTGTCGTCTGTCAGAGTAGGTGTTATTACCATGGTATGTCTAGAAAATAGCTGGTTTTTAGAGAGGATATTTTGGACTGTGTGAAAATCCTTAGGCAGAGAACATCAGTTTGACCTCAGAACAGCAAGCAGTGCTTGAGAATAAATGTGGTTTGCAGCTGCTTCCAGCATATGTGTGTGCTGAAGTGTTGGGCTGCACAAGCAGGAGTAACTCCATGTTTCTCAGGAGGGAAGGGACACTGGTACCAACGCTGGTAAAGGCTGAGGTATGGCCATGTGCTGTAGGGCCACTGCCACTTACAGGGGTTATTCCCAGTGTGCTGGGCTGGCAAATCCTGCTGGGACAATTAGAACCAGTGTTTGTAAATGGGGGAGGGAGCACTTGGCTTGGTTGCCATCTGTATCTTGACTGTTGGAAGAGCTGGATGTGTGTCTTAGCTCACCTGGGCCCAAATACCTGCAGCAGAGACAGAATTGATAAGAGTCAATTTGGAGATGAAAACTGATTTTGTCTGTCTAACTAAAATAAGATGCTGCAGTTAGCATTTGCCTTGCTGGTTTAATGTGCATATTGTCTGAACCAAAGGCCACTACAGGATTATTGTTCTTTTAATTAGAAAATAATACTAGGAACACCTGGCAGTTTTTAGTCAGGAGGGGAGGTCTTGGTGATGCATCTTTTCCAGGGAATCCTCACCTGACTAAATGTACACCTTGTTCCTTCTTTTAAAGGGGTTTTGTGTATGTTCCTTCATGTCACTGTTGTATTAAAAATGCAGAACTAACATGTTATGATTTTATATTGGTGCTGATTTGCACTGAGTCATGTTTCACATGTGTGTTGCTTGCTGGTTTGCTCTGAAAACAGTTCAACATGAATGGTTTGATCCTTGTTTTATCCCAGTATTAAAGCTGTTCAGTATAACTAACGAATGGGTGTTCGGAAAGACATGACTTGTAGTTTATAAAACAGTAAGGTGGAAGTAGGTGAGTTCTGATCCAATACAGCTTGGATTTGTGTTTTAGTCTTCTCTGTGGAAAGGTAATGATGGGGGTGTTTATTCTTCACAGGGCAGCAAAGTACAGACGAGAGTTGGACTTCTGATGTTGCTTTGTACTTGGCTGAGCAACTGCTCCATTGCTGTCACCCACTTCCTTCACAATCCAGCCAATGTTCCTTTTGTATCCTTGACCTGCTTGCGGAGTGGAACCCCTTGCCTAGACATGACTTGGGTTATTCACGTTTAAGTTAAATGTTTGTCTAGATCAGTTTATGGGGATTCTGCAAAACAAAGTGCGCTGGGCCAAGAGACAAAATGAGCCTTTTGTTGCCAGTGCTCTGCGTACACTGACCTGTGTGTAAGATGCACGTACCAAAATGGTGTGGAAAACTGTCTGTCTGCCAGCCAAGTGTGTTTTTAGTGCAACAAGCCTGTTGGTACTTTTACTGTGCATTAAACTTACACTCAAGAGGCAGGAAGAATGCTTTGTACTTCTGTCAATTTCTATGCTTGCTTTTCAGGAAAAAATTAGTCAAGTACATGAGCACATAAAGCTAAACTGGCACTTTTATCTACACTGCAGGTGTATTTTGGAACAAGTGAATCTCTCAGGTTAAGCAGACAGCTACTGAGAAATTTATGGGAAACCACTGATCACCCAAGTTTTTCAAAACAGGAATTAACTTGGCAAGAGTTTTGTCAGCTCTTTTTTCTTACTTCCTAACAAAGCTTGGGTTTGTGTGTAAATAAAAGGGAATGTATATGGGGAGAAGTGATGTGTGTGTTGTGATTATGAAGTATCTCCAATATCCTTATCAAGAGTTCTAGCTCACAGGGCAGATAGCTGAGAACCTTGGAGAAGAGGAGCAGCTTGTCCAAGGCTTGTGTGCGCTTTTGCTTGGCATTTCCATCTACTACAATGACAATTCCCTTGAGAATTACAGGAAGTAAGTATGACAGAGAAATAACAGGACTGGAGGGAAAGGTTCTGTGAAAGGAAGATGGTGGTTCAAGGGGCTTTTAAGTGGGACAGCAGTGGGGTTAAGGCTTGGGACAGATAATAAGAGTTGTATCAGCAGAACCCAGCTTGAGGGAATGTTGGGTTCACTTCGTGTCCAGTTGTTGCACTGTCATTGATTTGTCTCTTCCTTATAGAGAGAAACTGAAGCAGCTGATTGAGAAGAGGATTGGCAGGGAGAACTTCATTGAGAAGCTTGGCTTCATTAGCAAACATGAACTTTATTCCAGAGCTGCTCAGAAACCACAGCCTAGTTTCTCTAGCCCAGACCACATGATGTTTGACCATGAATTTACAAAGCTGGTAAAGGAATTGGAAGGTGAGATGTTAAACTCATTTCTCTAGTTTTCATCATAAACTGATGGATGAGCTACCAAACATGTTGTTTTACTCCTGAAAGTAGTGTGATGACACTAAAAGTTATGGTAATAGCTGTAAGTAATCATATACCTGAGTTGCAGTTTTAGTGTCAGCAAAAAAACTCTTAACTGGATTACCTGATATTCTTAGGTGAAATTATTATCAATAGGTTTTGTGAGTTATCACACCGACCAAGAGGTGTTTACCTGTGCTCACATGGAAACTCAAGTATTGAGCACATACAGTGGTCATAGAAGCTTCATTTGTTGAAGTACATAATTCAGATAGTTGCTGTTTCTAATTGATAAATTAAAAAAGGTGAATGCTGAATTTCTTGGCTTTTTAGGAAATGGACACTTTCTTTAGTCTGTGCTTCACAGATTGTCATCATCCCTAGCATCTGAGTGGTGTCCTGTTTATTAATATTGCTCTAAACTTAAATCAGTCTGGAGAAAGAAAAAACCTTAAAGCAGCAATGGTAAAGATGGATTTGCCCGTGCAGTTTCATCTGCATGTTGCTCTTGCAGTCCTAAGTCTTTCACTTATTTGCAAAATGATTTGGGCTGCAGCTGTAGTGCAGCCATAGTGCAAGTGAAACAACTTTTTTGATAGGGAGTACTCAAAACACCCATTTACTTGTCTGAAACAGGGAAAAGCAGTAAATGTGCAAACTGTGGTAAAATCACCATTTCTATTAAACCTTTGTGACAATCCCTTTTTTAATGTGCAGGTTGAGTTTCTAATGCGATGAACTCAAACTGTGAGGCTGTGAGACTGTTTTGAGGACAAAGATGTGAACTGGGCTCTAGTTGACAGAAACTGTTTTTGACAGGTGTCATAAGTAAAGCAATTTACAAGTCCAGTGAGGAAGATAAAAAGGAAGAGGAGGTCAAGAAGACATTGGAACAGCATGACAACATTGTGACTCACTACAAAAAAGTCATTAGAGAGCAGGTAAGAGGGAGCTGGACCATACATGTGCCTCGAAAAGCTGTTGGTTTTGTCTTTTGGAGGCACTGCGGTGCACTTCGATCCCCCTTGTTCCAAAACAAGTAACAAGGAATCTAGCAATGCAGAAATGCTTCTAACAACACTGATGTAAAGGTTCAACTGAAATGGCAGTGTTTAGAACACTGGTTAAGTTATTTTTGGTTTTTTTTCCTCTCTTGGAATACATGCTCCTATCTATGTTGGGGTGTTTCTTTTCAAATGAGGAACCAGAGAACTTGCGGGCCTTTGGAGATGCAATTCGTAGTTCTGTGCTCTCACTCCTGTGCCAGATGAAATGGGGCTGAATGAAGAAATGGTTTGTTGGTGAAGTTTGGGTATACCTGCTGGGATTGGGCTCTCAAAACCTTTTTCCAAGGGTAGTTAACTTGTGTGGTTGCTGCAGCTTAGATGGAGAAGTAGAGGAACAAAGCTAATTAACTTAAACTGCTAATGGGAAACTGAAGCAGGTGTTTTGCGTTCTGAGATGAGAGCATGGGGTACATGAGGCATTAGCAGCACTTCGGAACTACCGGAGGCTTTAACTGACATGTGATGTCTGTAGTTACCATGATTTCTTCCAAGACTCCTGAAGTAGTACACTAAACAAATGCAGGCTGTAGTATGCTAGATAGAAATTACAGTCAGCAAATTTCCCACCTTTCCCTTTCTCCTCCTGTTGCTGGTGTGACAGGCTGCTGCTGTCTTTCTTGGTGTTTTTCCTAGGCACAGCCAGCTAGGTTTGCAGGGGGCTTTCCTGGTCATCTGTCCCAGGCAGCACTGAGTGGTGGAGCTCAGGTTTTGCTGCTTTCCCTCGCCCTCCTGACAGAATTGTATTCAGGAGTTACCAGTATAACTATACATATATATATATATGTGACTACTATAGATAGATATATAGTATAGTGCCTTTTTTTTTCCACAGGACCAGGAGCTTGAAGAACTTAAACAACGAATCAACACTTTAACATCTCAAAATGAACAGCTCCAGGCTACAGTCACGCAGCAGGTGTCTCAGATCCAACAGCATAAGGACCAATATAATCTCCTGAAAGTCCAGCTAGGTAGGCTTCATGAGTAACAATATAAAATAATCTTGCTTGTGCAAAGATGTTGTGATTGCTGGCAAGCTGCAGCAGAGCTCCAGCAGAGACAGCCTTGTGGGTGTAAGAGCTGACACTTGCTGTGGGAGCTGCTGGGATAGGCTGCCTCTGCCTTGGATAAAGTTAATCCAAACCAGGTGCTGCCTGTCCAGGTTCAGAACATGACCAGATGGGCCCTGGAGTGTGCTGAAGTTTGGGTCTGGAATGAAAGTGTGAATTGGGGAAGATGGTATGGCAGATGTGCAAGAGGAAGCCTGTTACTGTCACTAGGGGAATTGCTAATTCAGTGTGTAAATCAGGGCAGTATGTTCTCCTTATCCCAAGGTCAAAATGCCTGATAAGCTGTAATTAACATGATTAAAAAAAAAAAAACAACTGCCTTCATGATTGCTTATGTTTAAAAACACATAAGGAAACAATTACCTTCAGAATTTGTCCATGCTGCTGCTTTGGATGAACTGAATAGCTGAAGCAGCAGGCAGCATACATACCTGAAGGAATGGCAAATGAGAGCTCTTTGTTTATTCTGTTTTATATGTAGAGAATTCTTAAGTACTGTCCTTTGCTCCTTCAGTTAGAATGGAAAGGGCTTGTATTGCCTTGTGGGGCAGGAGCAGGATGGGTAACAAGTACTTTGATTAGTGTGCTGGAAACCAAGATATAGAATTGCTTTTTTGACCTTGGTTGTAAACTCTTGCTGTTTAGGAAAGGACACCCAGCATCATAATTCCCATGGTGACGCATTTCAGATGAACGGTATTCAGACAGAAGAAGTGAGCAAATTGAAAGAGGAGTTGGAAGAGTGGAAAAACAAGCATGAGCTGCTGCAAGGGCAGTTAAAGGAAAAGGATTCTGTGATAGAAAAATTGGTAAGTACTGGCTCACCAGAACTTGATCCAGCTGCCAATTCCTGGTTTCAAGTGTAACTTGCTGTAAGCTGTGCATGTCCTCATTGTGGTGGCAGCCAAGCCATCCTGACTGATTGCATGCTGGAAACAGGGAATATGGTGGGAGATAGCTTGAGCAGAGCCTTGTCTGCCTCACACTGTTGCCAAAAAAATTGGTGCAGCTGTAGAACCAGTGTTTTTTAGCCTGTTTTCAAAGGGTGGGGAAAAAATGGTAGTGATCTGCTAGGAGCTTAGTGCATTGTCACAGTGCAGGGTGGTACGTGCTGTGTTTATTCGGTGCGCGTCTCCTGCATTTGCCCTGGTGAAAGGTCCTCCTGCACCAACCTCACAGGACACAACCAGCTGCTCTCATCTTATCCAAGAGCTTTGATGTGCATTGCTTAGCCTGCTTGCGGCTTCTCTGCTGGGAATTCGATAATCCAAGAACAGCTAGGGATTTTTTTGACAACATGACTACATTTAAAATTCTACTACTAAAGCTGATTTTTCCTGTTGCTCTTACAGAATTCTTCCCAGATGGAAATGGGAACTACAGAGCAGTCTTCACAGACCAGCAAATTTGGTGGCTTGGAGCACAGTAATGAGCTACAGAAGGTGAACTTGTGGTATTTCAGCAAAGGTGGGGTGAACAGGGGTAGCTAGGGATGGGAAGGGAGCTTTACTCTTCAGGGAGGAGCGTTGATTACTGAATGTGTTGCTGTTTTTCATCAGGATCTTTGTTATGATGGTCCTCATCTTGGAGCATCAAGGTTATGTATCTAAAAATGAATCGGTTGTTTCCAAACTAAGCAGGTTTGAGCCAGCAGAAGACATTTGAACTTACTCGAAAAATATGTTTATCCAGTACAAAACGTATGTTTAAATGTTGACATGGAAGTTTTCAGGTATTAGATGTACAGTACAGAATATGGGTCTAAATAACTGAAGACTGAGTTCTTCAAGGTAGCTGTTGCTCAAAAAATACCTGGCAGAGTTCCTCTGGTTGGAGAACTAACGGTGCTTGGATTAATAACTCAGTGTGAGTTTCTGCACCAAGAGGGGCAATGCACAGAGGATACCAATGGGAGTGCAAGTGGTATGAAACACCTTTATAAAAGTGGCTGAGGCTCAGACAGGTGCCTTGGTTAGGCATTCCAGAGAAAAGGGTTTGTAAGAGCAGGGTGGACAATGCTGCATGTTTCTGTCTAGTCTTGTCATTTAAGGAAAGAGCTGTTGTGGTCTCATTGAGAGGCAGCTTTCCTGTTACATTTGCTAGTATGAAGCAGTTAGTCTGGGAGCCTTTAACTTCAGGAAAATGTAATGTGAATATCTTTTTTTTATCAAACTAACTGAAAAATTCTGTCTCTGTTTCCTAAAGGAGTTAGAAATGCTCAGGAGTCAGATAGAACTACAGTCTGCAGAGATCTCTAAGCTTCAGATGGAGAATCAAAAGCTGCAAGTAATGGTACCAGTGAATAAGTTGTTTCTTTTATCTGTGGGAACTAAATCTTCAAGACCTGCCTTCCTGCTACTGTCTGTAGCTACTTTCCTAAAGGAAGCTTGTTTTAAGTGCACACATCAGCAAGTGATTCCAACAGTGTTTCAAATTAAATAATGAGTTTGCCAGACAAATCCTTCATGAGCATAGAGGGGACTTTTAGTCAAGTCAGTTCTCTCTGATGGCACTAGTCCTCGGTACTTTTAAACAATTAGAAATGATTGGCTATTCCAAGCTTATACTCTAATTAAAGGAAATAGCCTTTGTGAGGCACAACTGTGTGATGTCATACATAGGAGAGAGATCATTATTCTTACAAGCAGTGGAGGGTACTAATTTGCAAATTGATGTACAGTTGAAGGGCAAATGATAGGGGCATCTGTCTGTGCAGGCCTCCAAATGCTGCAGAGGTTTTTGTGGCTGTGCACTGAACCGATGAGGCAGTAAAGCCTTGTGGCTAAATAAATGTGATTGTCTTCAAAACTAATAAACAGCTTTAGAAAGGGAATGTTGGGCTACAGAACCTGAACAAGTTGTCTGAAAATGTTCGTGACGCTTCCACAGCAGAGCTAACAAATCATGCTGCAGGAACAGGGGCCCCACAACCAGCTGACAAACAAGCTTTTAATATGCACATGGTCTGAGAGAGGCAGACTCAGCTGCTCGGAGGGAAGATGCCACTGCACAGGTGCTGGCTGTGTGTGCTTGTGAGGCAGAGGCATGTCCCGGTGTCCCACCAGCTGTCAGGCCACCTCATGGCCGTCCTACACCCTGCTGCCTCCCTTGGTTGGAGGACTGGCTTAACTGTGCTCCAACTGGAGAGGCATTGGTCTGAAATTTGTGCCATGTGGCAGCTGTAGCAGCTGCCACATTTTGGAAATAACTTTGTGTAGGGCTGACTGAGATGAAACTGTTGCTATTTTTAGTAGTCTTATGCAAAGAATTGGATCTTTAGCCTAATAAAAAGACTTCTGTGGTACTTAAGAAGTATCAGAGCAAAGGTGGATTGCCTGTAATAGGGTCTGCCAAGAAAAAACCCTAAAAGTCTTTGAAGTGCAGCTGCTATGAAATACAGGTTTCACCTTGTGTTCTTCTTGGTGTGTATGTGTGTGTATGAGTCTGAGACCTGAGGAAGCACAGATGTTCGCGGATGCCTTGCAGCATGAGGTGTATGTAATCACCATACTTTGGCTATGCTGTTAAAAGAAAATATGCTTTTAAACAAATTGACTGTGTAATGTCTCAGCTTGCTGTCTTAGTATGTGCAGCACTGAGAGGGAATTCCTTGTCCACAGAATACAACTGCAGATCCCATGTTAGGAGACAGTGGTGTGATAGCAGCAACCAGCTCAGAATCGGACGGACGACTGGAGCAAGAAATCAAAGAACTGAAGGTGGGTGGTGGGTGAGCACTAAACCAAGCCATTGGGTACTCAGCCTTCAATTAGGAGGCTTCTACAGTAGCCAAGGCTGGTGGAAGTGGTTTGTTTCTTCAGCATCCTCAGTTTTCAGGCTCTGGAAGGGAACCTGGAGGTCTGCTTCATTTTTCCCTTGGGAAATGAAAATTTGTCTGCCTTAAGGTAAGGACAGTCTAGGGTGTGGCTTTACTCTGACACAGACAGTCCAGTTTGACCGGGAGGAAGGTAACCACTGTTAGCTTTGTTCCTACTTTATCCAAGTTGTAGTAGTTCGGGTAAGGACGTGTACGTGTGTCTGGGAGCCAGGCTACAGGAACCAATGGTGGGCCAGAGCTGCTAGAGGTTGTGTACAGAATGTGTTTGTAGGATACAGGGCTTCAGCTTTTCCTGTGCTTGTGTTGTAACTTGATGTGGGGTTTTCCCTGTTGCCAGAGTGAAGTCAAAGCCCTTTTTGAGGAGAAGGAATCACTAAAGCAGCACCTGGACTCATCCAGTAGCACGGTTGCCATATTGCAAGATGAGAAAAGTAAACTGCAGCGAGAAGTTGCAGAATCCAAGAAAGAACAGGATGATCTCCTGGTTCTTTTGGCTGACCAGGACCAGAAAATATCTGCACTGAAGATCAAATTGAAGGACCTTGGTGTACCGGTAAGCGAAAGAATGGATCCAGTGAGTTCTTGGGTCTGAGGCACGGTAATACTTGATCCAAGAAGTCTGGTGAGGGCCCTTTCCGTAAGTAGAGGGAAAGAGCTCTTATGAGAGTTACTTTTTCGACTTTTGGCAGCTATCAATGAAAGATGACCACTGCCTGTTGTCCCCGGTGGTCAGCCATCTTCAGCAGAGAAGTAAAGAACTGTGGACATTACAAGATGATAGTTGCATTTAATAAGCATTAGTTGATCTGGCATAGTAGTTTTAGGTTATCTTTAAGCGTATTTGCACTCAGCATTTGTCTTGCCTTCAAAAGGTTGGATCAGAATAAGGGTAATTACTGCTCACAACAAATCTTGTATTAATTTCAGGTTGAAGATGAAGATGATACTGAATCTGGAGATCAAGGGGATGAAGATGAGGATGGGGATGAAGAGGAGCAAGACTAGTATGCTGTTGTGTGTTACCATGAAACCTAGATTGCATTGTTTTTGGGGAAAAATCTATTACCGGTGTACAAAGGAAAACATCTGCTTATGGGAAGCAGATGGGGAAATGACAACCATGGGCCTAGTTACAAGTTACTCAACTGTTGGAAAATCCTTTGTACTAGGTAAAGCAAACAAAAATCAGTTTCAGTTCTACATGAGTATCCCAAGTTCTACTTGTTTAGAAGTTGCTTCAGACACTGTTTAAAGCAGGGGATGACAATGTTGCTGCCTTGGTTCATTGTCATTGACAGTTCTGTGCATTTGTCAATGGTTTTAACTTCCTTGAGCTCTTAACATAATTAAATACAAAAGTATTTGGTTTAACATCTGTCACATGGAGTCATTCCCCCTGCCTTCAGCAGGGAGCTTCAGTGTAGTTTGTGGCTTCCTCTCAAGAGCAGTGGGAGGCAGAAGGGTTGGGGTGGCCTCTGCCAGCCCGGGCTCTGGCTCTGGGGGTGCTGGGGGCCCCGCACTCAGGTGTGGGCCTGGACACTGCCCTGGCTGCACTCAGAACCTCCCGCGGCACCACGGAGCTCTGCTCACGACATGGAAGAGTTTTCCTTGAAAGCTGTGCAAGAAACGTAGCCTTGGGGTGAAGAATTGCTGTGGAAAACAAAGACTAGTACACTCTAAGATCTAAAGTGCTACTGAGTCAGCATAAATCTAAGTTAAAATCTTATTGACTACTTCAGTAAGGAAATGAAAACTACTCTGATTTATATAACTTATTGGCTCTTTATGAGTAAATAAAAGATGAAATTTTAAAAGAAAACTGAGAATGGTTAAATGCATCAAGTTCTTTTTTTTGGTAATAAACAAAATGTCTACTTAGTCCTCATTTAATTCTCTTGTCCTAATTTAAAAACATACATTTTAATATGCATAAGAGCATCTAAATTCAGTCTACTCTGCTGCATTAAGGTAGTAATACACCGCAAACTGAGGCTCTCACCACGTGAATAGAAAGGGGGTGGGGGTTCAGTTTTTCTTTTTTAGAACACTACAGTCTTCAGTGACTGTTTACTTTTAAGAATGGTCCAAGAAAGTTAAACAAAATCATTCTTTAATCAACAGCTAAATTGAAGGAGACCAGGACTCACAGGGATAAATAGCAGTTAGAGGCTGTGGGTTGGAGAAAAGGATCTCCCTGCAACGCTTAACTTGGGCGTTTATAGGGTGCAGTAAGAGCTGCTGTGCAGTACCCAAGGCTGCAGCTGCCACTCTGGAGAAATCGGTTTTACCACGCCTGGCAGAGGTGCCAGCTTCAGTCTGCCGGGCTCTGGAGGGTGCTGGGCGGGCTCTTCACTGCTGGCAGCAGCGCTGCCCTCAGGGAGCTGCTGCCCCTTTGCCCATCCTGGCCTGAACAAGGGTACTCAACGTACTCATGGCTCCTGGAGCCCCTTCCCCGCCCCTGGCAGCTGGCCCAGGAAGCAGTGCTTTTCTTTGGAAGAGCTGGATCCTTCAGCAGAGAGCCAAAGGGACAAGGGAGGAGTAGTGGTGCCAGGAAGCCTTGTGGTTTTGTTGGGTGTGGAAAGCATGGAAAGCTGATGTGCCCTGTAGGGTGGGACCAGCGGGCCATTTCCTCCCTCCCTCCTTCCACGGTTGAGATGCATGAGGGCAGCCTCAGTTTTTGAAAGCAAAAGGCATGGGAGTGCTGGTCTGGCCTTACCCTGAAGGAGACCTGTTAATCTGGCAGCCAGACATGGGCACAGGCGCTCCTCCCAAAAGACAGCACACTGCAACATGTTTTTTGTTGCCATTCTCTGCAGTGTTATGCTTAGGAAATTCTTCCTTTTGCGTGCAACTTCAAAATGTTTAAAATTGCAAGAAATTAAGGAAGAGATAACGAGGTTGGTGTAGGCAGTTCATGAGACAGACAAACTGGTTACAAACAGGTTGTAAAAAAGCCTGTTCAAAGTGCCTTTCCCAATTAGAATACCTGTTTTGTGGATGATTTTATTGCACCATCCTAGTGGTCTGTCTTCCTGCTGGTAGCAGATGTGTCTGGTGATAACTGTATTACTGTCAAATGGAGGTGTTCACTTGTCTGCATTCTTGGCTGCGTAATGAAAATCAGATTTTTTCTTAATTCTTTGGAATCTTGTCTTGTTCCATTGTAACTGGGATGTCATGAACACAGGGTGGTTTTCCTCACTCTGCACAGCGTTTGGATCCCTTGCACAGGGTCTCTGTCAAAGCAGGCAGCTGCTGCCAGCAAGAAGACAAATCCGTATTTCTCCTTCGCTTGTTGCATGTGCTCACAGTGATACAGAGAAACAGAAAGAGGTGCTGAGCTGCAGAGAGCACCGGGAGGGAAGAGCAGCAGCAGGTAGTTCTGATGAGGGAGTGCTAACAGCAGAGCACCAGAACCCACCTGGAGTGCAGAGCTGGGGCCTTACACACCATGTCCAGACCAGGCAGTGCAGGTCCCTTCACGAACACCCCTTCCGTGACGGGTATCCAGGAACGGCCATGAGCTGCCCGCTCTGAACATGGGAAGACTTTGTTATTTCTTTAAGACAGGTGCTACACTATTTTCTGGACCAGTTGTTTGCAAAATACGGATTTCAGGGAAGCAAAAGCAGCTTGACCTGTGTTACGTGACCTCTTTTACCAGCCTCTGCCAGCTGCTGGTCTCCTGCAAGCTCAGAAACTGCCAAAGCCTCTTCATTTCCGTGAAGTTTTTCCTAGAATTTATTTTCAACTAAGGGTTCAGCAGTGCATACAAGCCTAAGAGATACTTCTTTTTGTGAATACTTTACTAGAAAGATTGTCTCCCTTTCTTTAATCTGTAGGAATGAGGCGAAGTTTGAATGGGGAGGAACTGGAGACTAATTGAGGGGGAAACTGGTTGCCAAGCAATCAGCCCCTGGCCTGTGTGGCACCCAGGTGAGGCAGGTGTGAGGGTCTGTGGAGCACAGCTACTCACTACAGCCCTCGGGACAGCTGTCAGTGCCGTGAGTGGCTGGTGGTTGAGGAGGATTTAATGCTGGCAAACATCTCTTGGGATAGGTGAGAGGCCCCCGTCCCACCTGCAGTGTCATTTGCCATTGTCCCACAGGAGAGTTCCTCTCTTAGCCCCTAAAAGACCTGGAGGAGAACCAGAACTTTTTCTCTTGTTCCTTATGAGTGCCCAAGTGTTCAGCAAGCAGCATCTCCTCTAAACAGAGTGCTGACTGGGTTACCCCAGCTTTGTGCATTTATGTGCAGAGGGACAGCAGCTGCAAAAGGACAACTGCCATCAAACAAGAGCAGAGCCCCTGTGGGAGGCCAAGTCTGCACTTTGCTTCTAAAGCCAAACTCCGCTGTGGAAAGAGAAGTGCAACAGATTGCTTATTTGCTCTCTGCCCCTCTCAGTTGCTCCTGAAGGTGTGAGTCTGTCATGCCACTTGGCCCATTTGTCCCTCACATCCGCATGGCACTGCTCTGCATGAACAGCCTCAAAGCGTCCCTTTGCAGAAATGGCTGTGGGGAAGTGGTTCCTACAGCTCGAGTCCCCATGCTCATCTGGTATGCTGATCCACCTAAAATGACTTTTGAAAACCCACAGGCCCTCTCTGTGGAGGCAGGTGGTGAATCTGTCACTAGATAGGTAGTTGTGGCACTTACAAGCTGCTCTTTGTGAATTTTATAGCTCCATAGTGCAAGCTCTGGGTTTTACTGTACACATCCAGCTCTTTTTCTCCATGAAGCAGGTGCTAGAAAATGACATTTATTTGAAATGACATTTCAGAAACAAGAAGTGGGTCTGGACAAGCTTGTGATCATGTCCTATTCCTTCTACAAGAAGCCAGTAACCTTATGACACTGTTCTTGTAAAGGACATCCTACTGGGAGCAAATGGTGATGCAACGGCTTTGAACCCTGAGGCTGATGTGAAGGTCAGGCCAAGGCTGAAAATACCATTGGTGCAGTGTTGTGCCTTGAGGCTGAAAGTGTCACTGCTGGGCAAAGAGGGGACAGTGACGGGTCATTAACGCTGCTGGCAGGCAGCACGTGTTGTTCCAGAAGCAGTGTAACAGACCCCAGGGCAGACAGCCTGCCTGATTGCAGGGAAATACTAGTGCCAATCAAGAAGGGATGTGGCTCTTCAGGCTGGTGCCTCTACACACAGGAAGGTCCTTGAGAAAGAACGTGCTCCAGGGCTAGTGTTACAGAGTGGCCTCAGACTGGCCCTGGGACAGCAAGTGACAGATGCGCTGAGCACCAAGAAAAATGGATTAGCCCTGATGGCTGGTGAGACCTGAGGCACGGCACAGCTGGGACCCCCAGCCGTGTCAGCAGGTGCAGCCCCTGCAGCCAGATCCTATCTCCGTGCTGAGCTGAGATGTCCAGGCTACGTGACAGATGGGGCAGAGAGGTGCTTCCCAGCTCCCAGGGCTGGCACTGAGCCCACAGCTCACAACATCCGGCCCACACTACAGGAATGAGCTGCTTCTGACTCCTCTCTTGCTGTGTCTCCTTTTAGACAATGGAAGAACAGCCTGGCTTTTATGCAAGTCCCTGGCTGTGTCTGGAAATGTCACCATGAAAATGAACAGGGCAGCATGGATATGGGCCTGGCTCTGCACTCCCTGCATCTAAGGGATGCGTGAGGGGATCTAAGACAACACAAGAGGAGTACACTCCACAGAGTGAGAAGGCTCTCATCTGAGTTTCACCACCAAAGAGGGATTCCCAGAGCTTCCCTGACAGCTCCTGAGTTGACAGGTGCAGCAGGGCTATAGGCAAGGCAGGAAATTCTAAACACCCTGTCTTATACCAGGGAGCCATGTGGTGAGCCGGATGAAGGCAAGCCCTGCATCCACAACAGGAAACCAGCTTGCTCTTGGGCTTCTTGGCTCTACGCTGGAGCCATGCTGGGGCCAAAGACAGAGCTGGTGCGTATGCCCTTCTCAATCATGCCGACCCCAGATTACCAACAAAATAGGATCCAACTCATAGAAGCACGCAAGTCTAAGGAGAAGCTTTGTCAGCACTTGCATGCCTCTAAATTTGTTCCTTGAACTCCCAAGTCACCTGCTCCTCCTCTGCAGACAGATTTATTGTCTGTACCTTAACGTACTTCTATGGACGTTACCTGAAAGACCTCACTCATTCTGTATCATTCTGTATCATTTTGTATCATTAGTCCAAGTTTCAGCCCGCCCTGTGTGTTCCCACCTTCTCTCTCAGAACAAAGGGTCTACAGAGTTGCTATTTGCAGCTTAAGACAGGAAGTAGGTGCACAGTGGGGCCAGGTTGCTGCATGCTCACATCTCTCACTCTACAGGTTCCTTCTTTGGGGAGTGTTTACACCTGTAAATCCATCATGCATCCGTACATGGCACTGGCTAAAGAGCTTATCCCTCAGATACACATGTGGTTCAAAGGCAAAGGAGAAACAGGGCTTCCACATTAATCAGGGGAGTCCTGACACGTACAGGTTTAAGCTTATTGATACAAGCCTTCCTGGCCCTCACCTGGGGACAGATTCTCGCTGCTGAGCACTCACAATGTCATTCAGTCTAAACTGAGACCAGGCCAGCAGGTTTGCCCCAGGCTGCATTCTGCTCCCGGTGGCTCGAGGACATGTGTGCAGCTGGGAGGGAGAAAGCTGCCAAGGTGATTATTTAGCCCTTGTTTATCCCCTGGCATGGTTCTGTATCCATCCCGGCCTGCCACAGTGATCCTGGGGAACGTTTTGCTGCCAGAGGTCCTAGCGCTTGCCAAGCTCGAGTGTGGCCACCAGATGGCACAGTTTACCGACAGATGGACCAAATCCAGCCGGCTGCAGGTTGGAATAAAAGCCTTGCGGATGCGGAGGTTACATGAGGTTTCCAAGCTAACTCGATGGCTGGTTTTGGTTTTAAACAGAGCTGTCAGCAAATAGCTATAATATAACTTACTCTCCTGCTAGCTAATTCTGGTAATTCTCAACCTAAAATAGTTCTAGCAGCTAGGCTCAGTGTCAGGACACAAGTTTATTTAAAACAAGGGAAAAGCATTTTCCGAGGTGGCTGAAGAAAAGAAGACCTGTTAGGATGCCTGGTGATGAGCAAAAGGGCAAAGGGCTTGTGTGGCCTGTCACAGCCACAAATGAGTACGGGGGCTACCAAGGGTCTGCCTTACTGGATCTGCTTGTGGTAGGAGACAGTTCTGGCCCAAAGCAGCAGGCGAAGACAGCAGGCATGGCGTGCCAAGGAGGCAGCAGCAAGCTGCTCTCCGTGGAGGTCAGCTCTCCCCTGTTCCCTCCCGCTGAGCTGCCCGGGGGGGGGCACAAGGGCTGGGGCTGGTACAGCAGAGGCAGGGACAGAGCAGGCTCTAACACAGCACTTTCAAGGGCAGCTGCTCCTTTCTCACTAGAAGTGAATGAGGTTGTGTCAGCCTGCCAGATGAACAGGCATATGCCAGAGGTAGAGTGGAAACACGCCAGGCTCACTCATCGCTCCAGGAAATCCGCTTGGATAAGAACAAACTTTCTCTGTTGTTTTTTTAAAAACCTCTTAGACACCTACACTCACCTTGTCATCAGCTGTCTGCAGCTGATGTTATCTTGCACGCTATGTGCTTCACTGGGAACGGCGGGGGCAATGCTTGGGCAACTGATACAAGGCTTCCACTCTGAGCGCCCTCAGCTGCAGGTACCCCATTACTCCCTGCTCTTGCTGGCAGCACCCAGCAAGACGTTCCCCTTCCTGTGTGAGGGAAACAGGCAGCCACAGGGGCTGCCACCTGCACTCATTTATCGTGTGCTCTGCAAGTCTGCAGCAGTGTCTGGACTTAGTGCAGCTCTGTCGGATGCCCTCTACCCAAAGCTGAGTACTGGTTGTGCACTCTGAGGCTGGTTGCATCATCCCTACAATCCCTGACCTGGCCACCTAAAGCCGAGTGCCCCTGCTATGCACACAGAGCGTGTGAGGGCCTGAGCTGGGCCCGGTGCTCGGGGTGAAGTGCTCTGATGTCAGTACTGTGGGACTTGAGATAATTTCCCGGCAAAGCTTCATGCACACTTGAGTCACTCTGCCCTTTGCTCTAGAAATCTCCTGCTTTGACCTCAACAGAGAGCAGAAAAGAGCGAGTGAGAAATTTCCCCCCCATTTCTCCTCTTACCCTTGCAACGCAACTTTTACAATGAGGTGGCTATGGGGAAATTTTCTTCAACCTTCAACTCCTGTTTGAATGTTCCTGGTGGTGCTCCCAGCTCCTCATCAGAGGAGCAGACTTCTGATTCAGCAGATAATGTGACTGTTGCTCCTTCTTCCCTGTTGCTTGGGAACGCAACAGGACATTAGCCAAAATATTTGCTTCTCAGGTACACGCTGTTTAACCTGACTACAAATATTGGTTACTTGCAGTTTTGGGGTTTTTTTAGGCTGTATTTCCCTGAAGAATGTCCCAAATGAAGTGTCAGGATAACAGGATGGACAAATGTAGCACATCTGTCCATCTCTGAGAAGATCACAGGATTGACAGCAGCTTTTTCCCAAAGCCCCTCCTTATGTGCAGTCCCCTCTGCCAGCAGTGGAAAGCAGTACTGCTTTCCTTGGAGGATGCTGGCAAAGACGTGCTTCCAGGTTCCTGCTGTGCCCGACAGTCAGCAATGTGTGTGAGCTGGCTGGAGCCCTGTGGCTGCCTCAGCTGTCTGCTCACATCTGGTGCCTGTAACCCAGACCTGCGAGAGGAGCCCACGCTCCGATTCTCCCGGCATCTCTGTGGTTTTCCGGGCAGATTTCCAGGGGTGTGTGTATGTCTTGCACCTACCAAGGCCCTCAAAGAACCCCCCAAGACCTAGACTCCTCAGGAAAGAAAGCAATGGAAATCCCCATTTCAGATGGCTTCTCTCTCAAAAGGTGTGAGACCAAGAGACCAAGGGGCAAAGAAAACTCTGTAGAGGAATGCGCAGCTCTGCAAAACCCATTGGCAGATGAACAGAGATAACCTGGAAGCTGCGCTTCCGCTCCCTTTCTATTTGGTTTCCCTTTCTACACTCTCAAGGTAATTTTTGGCAAAACAAAACTGAGCAAACCCTCTGGCTTCACAGCAGGCAGAAGGCGGCACAGACTCAGCTGCCTCACAGACTCAGGATGGATTCTGCCAGTTGCAGAAGGCAGGCCTCTCTCCCCTGGTCATAAAATTAGAAATGAGTTAAACATGCAGCAGGTGTTAATGGGAGGCATGAACCAGCTGGCAGACCGCAGGCCTTGGAAAAGGTACAAACCAAACGCAGACAGGAAATCCCCCACCCAGCCAGGACCTGGAAGTTGTCTACACCTGAAGGAAAAGCAACTGGATGATTTACTTTAGATCGATTATTTGCAAATGACTGAATGTGAATGACGTTCATTCTTAGTTCTACAGTGGCATTATCAAATGAGTGAAAAACCAGCCCTTGCTATCTCCTGTGACCCGTTTCCTCTGACGATTAGGTTCTCTACGCGCTGAAGACCTGCTCCTGACCTCCTTGAGTCACTTCATCATGACGCAAGTGTCAAAGGAGCACTGCTGCCAGCCAGCCTCTCTCTATACAGCTGGGTCACAGTCTCAGGGCAGTCAGGGCTGGCTGAGGGATGTGGAAAGGGAATTAAGTCCATGAGCTGCAAGAAAGGCTCAATTTATTGGCAGAACCAGACTGGGATGCCTCAAGGATTGCTGCTTACATAAAACGTTTGCTCCCACCTTTACTATTCTCCTTCACAATGATCCAAAAGCTGGAAAGATTACAGGGCAACACCTAGAGGTGGGTATTTTACACATAAGGCAAAACAGTCTTAAATATGGACAATACTCACAAGGAGGAAGCTGGCTGGGACAACAGGCCCATACTTTTATCCCTGACATGCCATTTCAGCAGGTCTGAATCTCTGCTTGAGCAGCATGTGTTTTCTGAACCCCCACTCATCTCTTCGAGTAGTCAATTTTTCATTTCCTTATTCCCACCCCTCCCCTGCCCCAGCATGCCCTCGTTAGTTCACACTGGCTCCAGCCAACTCTACACATATTTATCTCGCAGAAACAATCCATCGCTTACATTTTGTGGTTTATTGACCTTCTCCATCTGGCACGTGGCTGCATTATGGTTAGGCGTGTTACGTGACCTCCGTGTCCTCATGGAGATGCTGCCACGGCTCTCAGCTCCAGATCACCATCAACACCCTCGGGTTAGGCCCTCCAACACAACGGGAAGGACCGTGTCTCCACACTGGCCAGTAACTCCTTTGGATTCACAGGTATGCTTTTGTTGGGAAATGAGAATTCATTTTAACTTCTGCTGGCAAAGATGGACTGTGCTGAGTGAATTTTAGAGTTCTCTGACTATTGCTACAGATGGGACATTAAACTGGTCAGAGAGACACCCAGCATACACACTTCCACATGGCATTTTTTCGGCACAGAAACCACTCACTGCGAATAAAGGGAAAAGGATAACCCAAGGCCTCTGAGGGAGGCTGTGGCAGTGACAAGCTGTGCTCCTAAAAGAGGTACGAGCTTGTTATCTAATTCTTAGTGTACCAAGGGAGCATATTTACATTGCAAAGTGTTCCTCAATTAGTAAGTATTTTTAAAGCTTTCCAAATAAACTTCAAAGCAGGAGCACTTCCTCTTGGTAGGGAAGGGCTGGCTACGAGTGGGAGCTCTGAATGTCACCGGCTAATCACTTCCTTCCTGCCATCAGGACTCGCCCCACGGGTGGGCTTCTCTTTCCTTTGTTTCCTACCAGAAAACCCTCACGAAACAGAAGAAGGCTCCAGGGAGGGAGGGCTGCTTATTACCTCTCTCCCAGTCAGTATCACCCGTTCCAGAAGCAGGACAACTACAAGCGGCAGAAGGCTTGGCTCCTCGGCATCCCAAGAAAGCTGTGCTGCTTTCTCGGGGCGGAGCAGCAACTACATGCAAGGAAAGTCAGGTGTCAGGGGAGGATGCCCAGGGGCTCCTGGCCTGCCGTCCCCGTCCCCAGCACATTCCCCAGGGTCAGGCTCAGATTGCAGGGCACATCCTGGTTTAACTGGACACAAAGTGTCATTCAGAAACGTGTCTTTTGGAAATACGACTGACCCTTTGGAACTGACACACCATGAAGGTGAACTTAAGAAAAGCAACAATGCATTGCGAATATTTGGGCAATTTCCTCTTGTCACGTAATTGCTTGTTTTGTGACCTGAAACCCAGTATTCCTTCCAGTCCTTCACAAGGGGACAGGTTACTTAAACTATTTTTAGATGCTTTGATCCTTTCTGCAATCGAGGTGGATCAACCAGATGTGACAGAATTCCTGGTGCTGCCATCTTGAGCCATGCCTCATATGACCTACTCCTCATAGGTGCTGTGGGCACATGTTATCAGCTCCATCTATTGCAGACATTGCAGAGGTCCCTCCCTAGCACAGAGGATGCTTGGGAAATGCAGGATACCAGGCATGCTACGCTGTGTCATTGGCTCTTGAGAAGGAGGCGAGGGAAGTCCACCTTGGCAGTACTTTTCCACTTGCTTTCCCAGCCAGGAGATGGTGACCAGGCTGTTGGGACAGAGGTCAGACGTAGCTTGGAATCCCTCAGTAGTTCAGTGATGCTAACGCTGAGTTATTCTCAGGTATGAGAGGTCTCAGGTATTTCTTCCTTCCAAGAAGCACCTCCCATTACCTAGGGAATGATTTGCATTAATAGTCACTTGAGCCTCTTTTCAATCAGCGGTACTTTGTAGA
The DNA here is from genome assembly GCA_013397845.1 of Melanocharis versteri. Classification (NCBI taxonomy): domain Eukaryota; kingdom Metazoa; phylum Chordata; class Aves; order Passeriformes; family Melanocharitidae; genus Melanocharis; species Melanocharis versteri. The sequence continues at coordinate 225,109 of VZTG01010484.1, read as the reverse complement.
TTTTTCCATGGTTGGGTAGGAGCAAAACTCCAGAGCCGGCAATTTCCCACAGAGCAGGAATCCTAAAGCTCATGAGCTTGCTGTTTTGACAATGCAATTGCTTTGTTGCCATAACATTAGTGTGTTTCAATTTGACAATGGTGACAATACTTTTTTGTCAAAAGGCAGTAATGATGTATTGCATATAAGATATGAGAAGGTAATAAACATAACTGTGAAAGCAAATTTCAACACAAAGAAATAAATGAAAATTACAGGTATCCTTTGGAGGTAGGACAAGGGAAGGGGAGTGGTCCCTACGGAAAGGAAACCTGAAGGGAAGAAAGAGGGAGAACATCCTGCACAAGAGCGTGGTTGGGAAGCCAAAAGGCTGGCTGATGAGCAGATGCACCTGGCCTGGGCACCACTGGTGCTCAGGGCTGAGGATGTCAAGGATGTCTGGAAGCCTGGGAAAGCTGCAGGCTTTCTGGACTGTGACCTACTGGAATGAGCTAGTCAGATTTTGATCCATTGCAAAAGAAACCTGGAAAAGGCTCCTCTTCTTTAAAACTGTGTCACCACTGCAACAGCAAAGCTTAACTTGGGACATCCCACACTGATCTTCAGCTCCTGAAATCTTGGCCTTTCAAAGTCAGCATTCCCATGTGAACCCCTTCTGTAGTTCTATTATAAAGAACTTACAGTTACGTACACAGGGAAATTGCCCCATCTCCTGCCTAAGAAACGATGTGACATACAAGCAAAAGAACCTCCAAGCAGAGCAGCTGCGACAAACTCCACTAAGTGGCCTGTTCCTCAAAAATTCCATTTCCCATAAATATTTTCTCCTCTCATTTCCTGTGTGCTACTTGTTACGTTATTTGTTTAAGTCAAATCACTGTGTGGCAATTGCTAAGATATGGAAGCTGACTGTAACTGCCCCAGGAGCAAGTGAAACTCCGTGGATGAGAAGGACAAGTAAGTGAAAATGGAAACCACTGATATGGCAAAGTGCAAACCAGTAAAACAATAAAAAGTCCTTTCCAACTGGCAATGGCTCACTTGGTTAAACCGGCCTTTAAATACAGGTGAGAGACCTGCTCTAGGATGAGTTTTTTAAAGACCAGAGGGCACAGGTTTGGGCTAATGTGGCTGTCCCTGACTCAGGGCCTCTGAGGTCATTCCTGCTACTGGCATGAAAAGAAAGAAAGGGTAGAGAGTTCACATAGGACCACGGCAGCTTCTCACTTAAAACAGGCGGGATGTCACCACCAGCCTGGAGGAAGGCAGTGGCATCCAGCTGCCCCTGCATGTCTGCAAGCAAGTTCAGGGGAGGCACCATCTTTAAAGTCCCTCCTTTCTCTCTTGTCCCCAAGAGGTTAGGTGCTTCTTCTGTTGTCATCCCTGCTCCCAGTGATTTCCCTTCTCCCTTTTCCATGAAGCAGCATTTTGTCCCCAGCACCGACTCATCCTCTGCAGCCTGCACAGGCAGCATCAAAGGAACTTACGGCAAGCTGTGGCCTGTCCCTAGGAATGCCATACACAGGCAGAGGGAGCAGAGGGAGCAGCAGGAAGCACACAGGACTGACCTGGCTGCTGGAGGCAGGGAGCTGCAGAAGGTAAAATGCACCTGTTTTATTGAAGGCGTGTTTACATCAGGGATCAGATCCTGCCTTACTCTGCTAAAACGGTAAAGTGCAGTGGCTTTCCTGGAACAGCTCCCAAATGGGCTTGTCCAAACAGCAGCCGGGGAACATCAAAAGGTGAAGCGATCACCCACAGATAAGCACCCCAACTGTCTGGTCCTAAGCTACCCCCAGGCACGGCTCAGCAGCTTCTCTGCCTGCGACAGGCTCTCTCCACAGCCTGCCCTTGTATTAGAGCCTCTTTCCATGGTGACTGCTCCACACACAGGGCAGACAGCTAACTGACTGCCAGTCAACAAGTCCTGATCTCCAAAGAGAAGAAAACCCTCAGCGGGAAGCCCTTTGAGCAGAGAAAGGAATGGGAACACAGGATTGGGTCAGTGCTCAAGCAAGAGAGTCCTCGCTGTAGTGACCCAGCCGCAGTGGGAAGTGTGTTTGCATCAACCACCGCTCAGTAATTATAGCAACAGATGAGTCAAGATCAAAGTGTTTTTGCGAATGATGTGGCAAAGTAAATCGATGGAAATCTGAGCTTTTTTATCTTTGGATCTGTCTTTAATGCTGACTTTCTGCCCGGCTTTAACCTGCCCTGGGATAACATCTCTGCTCCCAGTGCTGCGGCGCTGGCCCAGGCAGAGGCCCGTGCGGCGCCCGACTCCATCCAGGCTCCTGCCTCCTGCCTGGCAGGGATGGGAGCTGGCAAGGTGGCCCTGGGGACAGCGGCCACTGGGCTTTGGGGCCTGATCCCCACAGTGGTTCTCAGTGCAGAAGGGCATGTTTGCTGTCACAGTGAGCCAACAGAGCCAGGTGCCCAGGCGCTTTGTGCTGACATGCCGAGGTGCTGCTGGTGCTGCTTCCAGGGGCTGCCTCTCCCATTATGAGCACCCCAGCAGGCAGCTGCTCCTCTGTTGGATGCAGCCCAAGTGCTCCAGAGACGGCTTCTGATTCAACTGCTCCTGGCCTTGCCCACCCATAAAGACAGATCCTAAAGACAGTTGGACAGGAAGGCTTCTTGATTCAGGGTGACACAGCACATGGAAACCATGGCTGACCAGCACATGGGAAGGGTACCATTTACCAACTCCTCCGAATATAATCCCACGATCATCCTTCACCTAGGCTGCATCTGTCTCCTCATCTGCTTTCTGTCACGTATGCTCCTATCAGATTCTATCATGTGTTTAGCCTGAATTTTGGAAAGAGTTAATTACTTTGCTAAGATGCTAAGCTCCAGTTGTTACCACACCAGGTGTTCTCTTGGTGCCATGGATCCGTGAGTGCTCCATTGATTCCACACAATGGACTCTTCTGTGGTTGCACACTGGCTCCAGACATCTTTCCTGCATGGTTCCTGGCTAAAGGTGTTTGAGTCACAAGTGGCAGAGTGTGGAGAGAAGGCCAGGGTGGCTATGGGTTAGGTGAAGAGAACAAATCCTGACTTAAAAAGTGTTCCTCAGGTGCCTCTGAGACAATCTTGATCTCTCTGGGTGATCTCTGTTGATTTAATTTGCTGTTTTAATTCCACAGGCAGTGCCTCCTGCACAGTTATCACGTGGCAAGGAGGCCCACGTTGGATAAAGTTTCGACCCGCCTCCTGGCACTAGGCACCAAGGCCATCTAAACATGGGATTTCCCAAATCACATCAATCATCTGGGTTTTTCCTTGCTTATGCTGAGATGCTGTGCTGCTCCTACCTGCTTATTTCCCAATAGAGCAGAGAGGCTTAATTATTGGGTTGCAAAGTTCCCAAGGGTCTTATGAATATTGAATTGTAAAAGTGAGGTATCGTGACATACTAAACCATGATAAATTGTTATCCAAAAATTGGTTGTAATCCAGGGGAAGTCTGCCCCCCAAACCAGCTACCCAACGTGCATGTGTCTTGGTTGCTATCATCAAAGTCTACAAGATGAACAGGCAATTCATTATCATTTTGGGTAGTGCTTTGAATGTTATCATTTGAGCTTCTTAAAAGGTTAATCTTCTGTCCCTGGGATCCCGATGAGGAACAATTAGAGTATCCTGTGGTGAAACATTGGATTATTATTAATGAAACTTGTGCTGCCCTGGAGTTTTAATTGACTCAAGTGTTTAAACACATGCCTGGCTTAAAACATGTGGGCACTCTCATTGCTGCCACAGGAGCTACCAATGCATTTCACGCAATGCCAAGAAATGTTAACTGTTAAAACCGTGTTCCTCATGTCCTACCCAAAATCCCTCAACAGGAAGGGCTGAGCATTTAACGTGCCCTTGAGACAAAGCAGGGCTTTGACTACATTTTTATTTCCCTTAGGACTTAAAGGAAGAAATGTCTGGATTCTGTCAGGATAATAGCTATCTAGAGATTTTTGGATTTCTCTGAGCCACCTTCAGCTGGGGTCTGTAATATCAGGAACTATTTTTGCCAAAATTTGCAAAACAGGAGCCAAGCTTTGACATTTTCACATGAAACTGAACTATCAGGATGTTTGACAGTGCCCATGGTGGTTACAAGCTGTACGGGAGCTTCCAGCTGAGGTGCCACGCTCCAGCAGGTTACGTGCTAGGGACAAAGCGGGTCCCCTGCGCCACGACCGCACCTGGTTCACACTATAAAGACAACAAAGCTGAGGTTTTGCTCACATGCAGAAGGCAAAGGAAGGTTTGCTGATTATTTAGGGGAAGTCAGGGGTTGATATCTATGTGCCTGTTCCCTCATCCCACCCTTGCAATTCTCCCTTCCCATTGCAAGCTATCGGATGGAGACAGAGAGGTTTCAGGACCAGGCCTGGTGTGCTACCTGTGTGTACGACCAGGAAACAGCAGCATCTCAGTTCCTGCATGGAGACTCCCAACCACTCCCTCACTACTGGCTGGATTTCCTGAGCCATGTGCCGGAGCAGATGCACGCTTCTTGCACAAGAAGGAGCAGACCTGGCTGGATTTGGATCTTCGTGGGGGCAGGCCCACAGGGAGCAAAGGCACTGGTCGCTGCCAATGGCTCTTAGTGAGGAGCACTTCATGCAAGTCCCATCTGCATCCCTGTTCAGTGTCATGATCTAGGAATGCAGCTACCGCTCAGGCAGTTGCCAGCTGGCCACAGCAACTGCAGGTGCGTATTTTTTTATTTGTTTATATATGTAAATCGAGTCCAAAGTCTCAAATGATTAAGTCATGCAATGCAAGGCATGTGACAGAGTGGCTAATAGTGACGGGTAGACAAGGATGACAGGAGGAAAGCATTTCAAAGTGGCAGCTGTGAGGTAAATCATATCGGAATTGGGTAACCTGGTTTTAGGGGAGAGGTTGGAAAGGAAGGGCGTAGCACTGGGAGAGCTCTTTCTCTTTTTTTTCTCTGGGAAGGGCCCTGATCCTCAGACTTGGGCCCTGATTTTTGTTTTACATCTGCTACTGTAGAGCTGATGTGTGCCCACCCACCTCAGTGGAGAGAGCCCTGACTGACACCAAGAGAAGCCTGAAGTTATTGGGGTTGGCCACAGGTTTTGGGACGTGCTCACAGCACGAGCAGCGGCTCTCCCTCTCTCTCCTTCTCTGCCTCTCGCTCTCCCTCTCCTTCTCCTGGCCTCTCCGTGGCACATGAGAAAGGGCAGAGGGGTGAATGAAACGGGCTTGTGGATGGGACTCTGTCTGCTGGACTCACGCTGGATCACGCAGGAAGTCTTAACCTGAGTGGAAAATGCCCACTTGAATAGCAACTGGATCTGAACCCATAATTACCTCTGCCATCACGTGTCTGATTTGCAGCCGCGTGCACAAACAAGTGACTTGTCCGTGCACTGCTTGCTCCTCACATTAAACACTCCTTAGTCCCGGCCTTTCAGAAAAGAACAAAACACCTGGTCTGATCCTCATGGAGAGGAGTGGGGACCTCTGTACGGACTTCCAGGAGAGCTGTACCCTGACACACAACCAGCCCTGTGGCAGACATCAAATGCTGTTGCTCCCTAGCAGTCTGCTGATGTTATCACCGTTTCTTTGAGGAGTGAGATACAACAAGATCCTACAATGACAGACCACAACGTCTCTTGTGGTACATAAAGACTGGTAAAAAACCACCACCACCAAAAAACAACAAAAAAGAAACCTTCCCAAATAACTGCAAAAAAAAGAGCATTTCGTGTCCTTTGTGTTTTTCAGGACCAAGCATCTTACAGACAATTTGCTCACGATCTGCTAAACAGAGGGGACAAGGGACCATCATGAAAGACAGACATAAAGCAGCTAGAAAATCAAATCTGGAGAGGAGAACAGGACTATTACAGGGCAATCATTACTCTTATATTCAAAACGCTAAATAAGAACCCACATTTATCGAGCTTTCAGGCTCACAGTTCCATGGAAAAAGGAAAAGCTTATCTTACATTAATTGATATGTTACTTTGGAGGTTCTTGCTGGTGGCTGCTGTCACCCAGAGACTAAATACTGTTTTATGGCACTGCATCATGCAAAACACCATAACAGCCAGAAACTGTTTCAACTTCACCAACTATTGGCTTGGTAGAAATTAAGGATTTTCATTTTTCGCTATGAGTTTTATTTTAATTTTTGAAGTATAAGGCTAATACAAAACCAAAATGAAGAACTGGAATGGAATCTCTGATAAGCAGGAGTGTCAAATTTTACAGGCTGTTGTGGCCTGTATAGTTTTGTTTCATTTGTTTGGTTTTTTTCAGAAGGGATTTCCAAACTCTTAAGCTCAAATCTTCTGAGGTTCTGAGTCCATAATAAACCAGCAAGGTGATGTGAAATATGTTAAGGACCAAACTTGAGTCCAAACCCAGTCCAACAGAGAGTAAGAGGTGTGCAGGCACTCAGCAGGGATGCACACTGACATCCTGATGTGATCCTTCAGCCAGGGAAGCTGGGGCAGGAAAACTAAGTGGGATTAAACTGGAGCATGATAAATGAATTAATTGGATTATATAAGGTGTTAGTTTGCCATACCAGTGCCTGGACTTGATGCACTGAATTATTTTCCAGTCTTGTATTCCTATACAAAAATACCTATTAAGCTCTCTAAATAAAAGACGTGCTCCCTGATCTCACTGGATCTTGCATGGATGTGGCCCAGAGGGGAAAAATCAGACTGTCTGTATGCAAAGTTTACTCACTAGATATTTACGCTAACACCACAATTTACGGCACTGCCGGATGTAGATGCTGACCTGCATTCTGAGGTTGGATTGAAGGCATTCACTCCAAGAAGCCATATTAGCTTGGCCATTTCCTTGCTAGATACCCTTGGCAGGTCTGCCCTGGAAAAGGAGCCACTCCAGATCTAGAAAGATGCCAAGAGGGTTAAGCAATGTGCCCTTAGACTGCTGTGTCCTGTCATCAGGAAACCATATGATTTCATGCAATTACCAAGGCCTAATACTCTCGTGGCCCTTTGGACTGACAGTCCGCTGCCTTTCCCAGAGCTGTTATACAGGAGGGAAAAGTGGTTTTTTCAATCGGTGCTGTTTGTTTTTCCCCAGTGAACTCCCCCAGCTCCCTGTTGTCAAAACACCTGGCAGGGCTGCCATGTAGGTACTGCTTGCTCGTCCTGTTACTCTGATGCTGTGGCGGCTGGGAATTTGGCTGGCCCTGGGGAAGCGAGCCACATCAAACACCTGCGCTCGGAATTGCACGGGGATTGTGCTGCCTGTTTATTCCCTGCTGGGATTCAAGTAGGTCGAAGCTCTGGGGGAAGATCATCCTCCAAGATGATGTCGCTGCGCTGACGAGAATGATGGGAAGGATCTCCATAAATGTTACGGAGTTAATGTGGGGAGCAGAGTGATTCTGGATAACACCACCACTGTAAGAGACACCCCAGCCCCCCTGGTACAGGCCACGCATGGGGTCGTAGAAGTCGGCTGTAAGCTTGAGGGAAGAAATACCACGTAACCTTACAGGAGTGAAGTGCTACATCCACACCTGCAGGTTTGGTTGCCCTCTGTTCAGAAGGCCCACAAACTCAGCCAGGTCAGCTGCAGCCCCTACTACTGTACGGCCTCACATAGAGAAGCACCTGCAAATCCAGTTCAGTCCCTAGAAAAACGTGAGCGGAGCAGTGGTACAGACCATACTTCAGGGTGGAGACTTCTCCTCAAACCAGCTGCAATTGTTTGTTGTGTAATGGTGCCAATGAAGTTTTGTAACTCCCTCACACACTGGGAGGATTCATTTGATCATAAGAGCAATTTCACTTTCTGGCATCTACCACCCATCAGAAATTCCAGGCCAGAGTTTTAAAGAACAACTGATGACTTAGGATCTTATGACTGCTAAACATTTCAACTGAGGTACCCCGGCAGGCATGCACAGTCCTTCTCTCCAAACTTCTTCCTCAGAACAGACATCAAAACTGCGGGTCGCCCCAAAAGCCCTACCCAGGCTGTGATGTGGAGTTAACAGTTGTTCAAGATGAGTCACAAAAGGTCCTCCTGAACCAAAATGTCAGCTCTAACCCCCAGATGAAGATGCCCGCCCAGGATCCCTTCAGGGAGCACACGCACCCTCCCCTCAGCTATGGGACCACATACAAGCTTTAGCTGCAGTGGTGCCACAGGCACGAAGGGCACAGCCTAGGAACGCTCGAGGGCACCTGTGGCACAGGCTACAAGTCCTGGCAGTGCTGACAGGCTTATGGCAACACCAAAACACAACCACCCTCAGCCTCGTGCCAGGCTTTGAAGCTCACACAACCAGCTGGCAACATGTGAGGGGGACATGGACACAGGGCGGGGTTGAACTCTGAGGGTCTGATGGATGCTGGCTCTGTTTCGGACACGCTTTGGACAAGATTGGGCTTTCTTTGTGAGATCCTGCAGATAGTCTCTGCAGGGCACACCTAGCTAAACAGCTCCAAGACCTTTCCATCCAGTGAGACTGACCCTGCTTGGGAAGTCTGAATCCAGTGAAGCTTGACAACTTTCTTACAGCTAAAGGTCTTTAGCTAAGCTCTGAAAAAAAGCATCCTACCTCCCCTGAAACCATCTTGAACTCTGCCCTACACCAATCCCTAGCAAAATGGTACCTGCATCTGTTCCACCGAGGCATACAATCAAACAGTGACTCATTGTCACAATCCTTATTCATGCATTTATTGCCCAGATAACTCTCCATTAAGCTAATGAGTCATTATTTTACGCCCACCAAATGCATAGTTTGAATGTGGCTGATTTCTGCTATTCATAAATCAGAAGGAGAAGAACAGACAAGAGCCTTGATGCAGAAAGTTTGCCTCCAGTGGCAAGCTCAAGGAATTTAAGGTTTTCCATGTATGTTACAGGGAATAAGCAAGGCTCCAGTACCTCCTGCAGACAAGCACTGGAGAGCTAATGCTGCTTGGTGAAGTTCCTCACACCAGTCTACTTCTAGAGCCAGAGAGTGTTGGCCAGGGCTTCACAGGCCTTGGATGCCCAGGACTCGTTGGCCATATTTGAAGCAGCTTTGCTGAGATGAGCAGGCAGCTTTATTCCAGGCATCACTAAATTTTAAGTGGGGCAGGAGATAAAATATTTGGCATAGCATTACCTATATGGATGCACAATCCATGCAAACTTTTCCAACATATTAAGCTAAGAACTTCCAGGTCTTGCTAGCTTGGCAATATTTTGAGTCATTTATTTTTTACACGCCTGATGTGTTCCATAACATAAAGCTACAGCTAAATGCTCTCTTGACCTCCTTCAGCAGTGTTTTGCAGCTGAGATGAGCTGCCCGAGCCTTCTAAATAAAACAGGTGACCAGAGAAGTCCCACTGGCTTTGACTCTGGTTTTGCTGCCGACACAGGCCGGGAGTGTGACAGCAGCCCTTGGTTTCACACTGACCTTCCCCCCTGCCGGAGCAGTGGTGCCCTCAGACAGGGCGCTGACAGCTGCTTCTGGCAACAGCCAACCGGTTCAGCTTCTTGAGGCTTATCAGACTGTTTGCATAAACACTGGGATCACAGCAAGAATGAAGGAAGGATGGGCTTGGGCTTTAGAAAGGCTTTATGCTACAGTTTTCTTATCTGCTCTCCTCTGTCTGTCTGTCCCCTCGATGCCTGTTTAAAGGACTTGCTCCCCAGGAACTCATGATCCCAGGTTTCCTCTGGATCGGTGTCTAGAGCTGGAAGCCTGCAGGCTCTCTGAGGTGAGCTTGCAGTGCTCTTGCAGTTCCATCCAACATAGTTCCCTCTCTGGTCAGTTCAGGCTTGAATCCAAGGAGACTGCTCTGGAAGGGAGCAGGGAGCAAACAAGTCCACATGCACATGTGAGGAAGCAGGTCCTGTGGCTCCCCTCTGCCTCTGGAACTCCAGACTCCTCATTGGACTGCTGGAGCTTTTGCAAGTAGTACATGTTTCTTTTTCTAAACAACTAGGCACATATTGAAATGCTGAGCTCTTCTTTCTAGACACTGCTGCTAGCTCCCTGAACTTGCAGAGGATTCCAGGACTATCATCTCTGCTATGAAAAAAGTTCTACCATCTGTTCAAAAGGGGAAGGATGTAATATTGACCAGTATTGAGAAATGTATTCTCCTGGTTTCAGAGGCAGTTACTGGAATGTGCTTGGTATTCAGATGATAACTTACACCTGTAGCAACTTGCTGAGTGATGCCTTGAATCATACTGTGATAAAGGGATGTGTTTGAAGTTTTTGAAGGCAGTACCTCACTATCATTCCCTTTCAGTGCTGTCACTCAGAGCTCTGCAGCCTTGCCTGTGTCAGCAGGTAGTCAGACTAAACTTCCCATTCATCTAAATCTAAAACTCACCTGAGCGTACTTAATTATTGATTAAAAACAGGCACCGGATAAAACAAGGAAAACAATCTTTTCCTGAACACATTTTCTTAATACAAAGAGCAATGGTGTGTTCTCCCCCACTGAATGTAAGCTGCAGACCAAGACCCTTCCAGCCACCCCATGAGCCCAGCGCACGCCATATCATGTGGATTTTGGGGTGTTGGCTTCTCTTGTTTCGAGGCTCTCTCCTACAGAAATGGGGTTTAATTGCTCCTGCCATCAAGCCTGACAGGGCAGCACTAACACACCCACTGGCTGTGAGCAGGCCTGTGACTGCACATCAAAGCTGATCCCACCTCACAGCAGCAGCCACGAGTACATTCCAGGGCAACAAGAGCCCTGCAAAAGGTAGACAGAGAACTCCGTGGCCTACGAACCTCCCCACCCACTGCCGACTTCCATTAATTAATTAACTCTGCAGCTTTGTTCCCTTATCATAATCCTCCCAGCAACAGCACGATAAATTGTACTTGCAACAGATGCCTAAACGAGATGATCCCAGGTCTTTGCAACTTGAATCAAGGGTGGGAAACTCACAGCTTTGTGGTGATCTCCAATTCATTCATTATACAATCGGATCTTAATTGCTTTAAGAATGTGATTCTAGTAAATCTGGCCTCTAGTACCACTCCTATCAGAGACTTCTGTTGCTGAATCTCTGCTCTGTTGCTAAACACAGTCGGTCCATCCCTTGAGGTCTTTTTTTATTTCAGTGAGCTCTGAAGTATTGAATTATCTGTAGAAATCAACACCACGTTCACCCACCCCATATTTACCCACTGAACGGACAGGCACCAAACCCAATTTAGCTGTTCCCAGCAGAAGCAGTTTTCAATAGCTCCTGGGGCAGCCCCATGCTATGAACAGGTAATATAGAGAAACATCCTTGGGGTGCTTTTGAAGGTGATTCTTCCTTAAAAGAAAACACTGCATGGAGCAAACTCATCCCAAAGTCCTGCTATCCAAATGCAATATGTCTAAATAGAAATACAGTGCAAGAGATTGATGCTGCTTGTGAAAACTTCAGATCCAAGGGATCCTGACTGAGATCCTCCCTTCCAGTAATGTGCCAGCTGGGAAGCCTCAAAGGCACAGTCAGGTGTCCCCAGAGCCACGTGTGGGGACTCAGCAGGTGGCAGTCTTCACCTTGGCTTTGCAGAGATCTGTCACCCTGTGGAGGGTGCTGGGGGATCGCTGGGCACGGAGGACACGGACCTCCTGGACAACAAGAGGTGGGCTGGCTGCAGTTGACAGCCCAGGAGGTACTGCCAGCATCTCTGACTCCAGTGTGCTCCAAAGGATCACTATGCACAGCCAATGCAATTAAAAAGACAAAATGAATGGGAATGGCGATTTGGAAGAGGTTTGGATCAGCAGAATCACTGCTCATCCATAGGGTAAGCAAGAAGAGGGAGCAGTATAGTCTTTAGTCTTTCCCTGTTTTTTAGGGGGGAAATTTGGTACAGGGACGAAAATGGAACCCATGAGAGTTGTGTTTTGGGACAGGGACAGTGTGGGTAGAAAACAGAACCCAGCAGAGCTTTATGTGGGATATAACTCACAAGCCCACAAAGAGGGGAACACCTTCACCCTGCAAGCCAACATTCACTCTTCAAGGAAGGTGGAAGAGGAAACTAGGGGAGTAGGATCTGGCCGCAGAAGAGGTGAGACAGGCTCCCGACCGCGAATGAAACGGCTGATTTCTGCCTGCCTCCTCCTAGAGCCAAGAACAGGGACCAGCCCCAAGGGAACAGTTTGGTGAGGACCAGCATCCTCCACCTGAGTGGGACAGGGCTGAGTGACAGGGGCAGAAGCCTCTTCACGTGGTACAGCTGGAATGGCCTAGCTGATCCTAGCCTTGGCCTTTGCATCCCTGCAAACCCAAGGTCTTCCTAAGCACTGTAGTTTTGAGCTATGATACCGGACTGCTTTCCCAAAGCTCATACAGTTTCAGGCACTGCCAAGCTGATTTTTTTAACTTTTCCTGTGAAAATGAGAGGAGTAGCCACTACTAATATGAGAAAACATCCTGATTTCCTCAGCGGATACTGATAACACCTGCCTCAATACTCGGCATTACGCCTGCCTGCCTTTTTTCTCCCCCTGAGTGAGCTTGAACAAAATAGCAAGCATATTTTCCCCTCTCACCCAAAGGCAGATGTATACTCACACTCCTGCCATTCTCTCACAGCATCTTACATAAATTACCATTAGTTTTGGAGAGATGCCAAAACAAGTCTGAAGGAATGAGTACAAGATCTACCAGAACAGGGTTTCCCCGTGTTTCTGACTCGATAATCCCCTTATTCAGAGCTAAACCAATAGGCTCATACCTCCTAAACCGAAAACCTTTGCCAACTCCATCCACTGCCTTTAAAAACAAACAAGGAAACCCACAAGCTCATGCCCAGTAATTACCATGAAAGAGAAAACAAGAGACACAAAGCAAAAGAATTTGCCACATGCAGCTCTGTAAGTGCTAAGTCCATGAGTGAGGAGACATTTGTCTTTGTTCCATGAAGTCAAACATGTCCTAATCTTTAAAACACCTTCACTCCAAAATTGCAGCTGACTGATTAGTCACAGGGCATTTGCTATTTAAGCAAAGGCCTTTGCTCAGGTCCCAGCGTGGTGATACTACTAGACTGTAAATTCAAGCAATGGGCAAGATTTACGGAAGAGACTTCTGTGAAGAGCTGTCTGAAGTTAACGAGGGTAGTAGGACTTTCCTGGGATCCCATATTGCCACCACAGGTTGAAAAACTCAAAGCTGCAACTCAGAATAGGCTCCTCACAGTGAGTGCCAGGTACGGAAATTGTTGGGTGTCCACTGAATGCTTTGGTGATCAGCTTTGGGGGAGGTAATGATGAAGGGCAGAGTTCCCTCCATCCTTGCAGTGGTCCAGCCCTGACCCCTCTAAAGCGGAGCACTCGGTGACACCAATAGTGACAGAATGTGGTTAAGACTGGCAACACGTCTATAATAACAGCTAAATATCTACCTGGAAAAGACTACTATCACTACAGGGCCTAAAGCATGTAATTGGAGAAAGGCAGACCAGGGGGCCATGCTTACAGCATGGCTTTTGGAATATGTTTCTCCTAACCCAAGGGGAACCGGCAAGAAGCAGCGGATATACTCAGGGAATCTCCTCTAAGCACCACCTCCTACAGCATGATGTGGCAGACAGCTCTTGGGGAACCCCTGAGTGCCTCACCTGCTCTGGTGCTTGAAAGACTCCCCTGGCTATTCCTTCATTCTTAAATCTCTATAGACATCCCAAAACAGCACAGGGCCCTTGGGTGGCACAGACCAAGTTATGTGTACACAGCTCAACGTGCTTCTGCCATCTGGCTACGGAACAGGAACGCTCAGGCTTGCAAAACACCGTGAGAACGTGTGAATGAAGTCTGCAGACTTCTTCCTTGTTCCCAGTTTACTCTGGAATAATAGTTTACTATACCCAAGCTCTTCCTGATCCATATCCATAGATCAGCATTAGGCTCAGCACTGCAGCCTGGCATGCAGACAACAGAGATACAACGGGGCAATTTTCTCCTCAACACCTCTCTCTTACAGCTTTGAGGATGTCGTGGCTTTTTGGTGCAGGACGGCGAATCCGAGGCTGGTACTGGCTTTGAGTCACTGCCTTTCACGCCTGAGCATCTGGCCAGCTGTTGGTCCCAAAAGTGCGGTGCCATTTTCCAGAGGAAGTGTGGCTGTTCTGTGGTTTCTACTGTTTACGTGCTTGAGAACCCTGGCTTTTATTCCCTGGTTACCTGCTCACCTCCAGCCAGTCTCAAGTCTCGTGTTCAGCCAAGAGCGTCCTGGGAATCTCCAGTGGCATCCTGCTGGCCCCAGCCACGTGTCTGGCCTGGTCTCCTGCCTGTGCCTGTTCAGTGTGTGCCCCACGCAAAGGCTGCCCCTCACCTGTGAGGCTTCCTGCAAACAAAGGAGTGACCCAGCTCCAGGTGCCACCCAGGGGAAGGCTGCGCTCAGACACCCTGTCCTGATGCTAATCACCCGCCTTTGATCCGGCTGCCTTTCAACCGCACCTACCATCTTCTCCCTGTCTTCCTCCAGGCTCCCAAGGACACCCTGTACAGCTGCCAGGGAACATGATAGGAAGTGCCACATCCAAGCAGATCACGAATCTCAAGTCTCGGCCAGGATTTTCGACAGGTAATTGAGGGTGTTTGTGTTCTGCACCAGCAAAGTCAGTACCAGTTTGTGTGCTAAGTCCACGGCTGCACTGCTGCCTAGTCCGGACATGCAAATAATCCTTGGCGAGAGCAAGCACAGCCTCTGGAGAGACAACACAAACCCGAAACCCAAACCTCATTCCAATCAGCCTCAAAAAACAGGGGTTTACTTTGTTAGCACAAAAACAAGTAAGAAATTCAGTCACTAGAAACCAGTGTCAATTTCTTGACTTCTGTGATCTGAGATGAGTAAAGCTGCACTCACAGCCCCTGCAGATCTTTCTGCCTCCTTGTAAGTCTATTTTCTATATACCAGTACAGAAATGTTAGCATTTGACAGTTATTTACATCTCACTCAAAATAAGAATTTAATGAGATTTCCATGGTAGGTTATCTCCGTGGTCTGGAGAAGAATTTTATTTTGATTTTCAGTTAGTAGGTTTTAAATAGTTGCTTTTTAATTTGTCTCCTCGATCCTTGTATCAGACTGGATATCAAACTCACAAGCATTTGGGAGACCTTATTCCTAACCAGAATCCAAATTTGATCCCAGAGGTAGTTTTTTTTCTTTTGAAATCCAGAGCTGAAGACCAGACCCTTGTCTGGGTTTGGATCCAGGTATCCAATAGAGGACCAAAGTACCCTGGGCTCCTCTGCTCCATTTAACTCCCCAAACTAATCCAAAGGAGTGCATCCCTGGGCAGCCTGTTTCTAGGAACAGTATCAGTATATGAGCCTTGTAACTCATTAATGCTAATAGCAGTTGCATAACGCACAGCTGAAATGTGGTTGTACAGTGAGCTAAGAACATATCCCAGCTACACAAGGTACAATTGCCAGGCAAAGTTTTTAACGGCCAGCTTTCCTTACCATCACAGCTGAATTTATCTTTGATTATAAATGCTCTGGAGAGGCCAAATTTCCAAATATTAAAAAGTCATGCCACCAATTCTAGCATAATTCTCTGCTTAAACTCTGCATGAGTGGCCACGGTCTGGAAAGAAGGGTGAGCTCACCTTGTCATTGCTCTCCGTGCAAAACCTCAGGAGCAAAATCTCAATAGATGTCCAGAAGGGCCTTGGTCAGTCACTGCACCTAACTGAAAGGGAGCTCACGCATCAAGGATGGCACAATGACTTCAAACCCTCAGGGAGCCCTGAAGCACTGAGATATAATGGAAATCTCAAACTTTACAAAAACTGCTACAGCCTGGTGTGCTGCACACAGGTGCAGAATTGACTTCTTTCATATTCTGCAGCCTTGGTCAGTTCCCATGACCCAGAGCAGCTGTCTCATCCATAGCTGGCTTGCTATGAGAATATCAACTATGCCTCCTTAAGGCCCTGTTTCTCTTCTTCTGTCATAGCCCCACTTAAATGCCCCTGACTGTCTTTAGACAAACAAGCTTTGGACCATATTTAAAATCCAAGGCCGGCTGTATCCTAGGGCCATCAGATAACAGCCAGTACGTACAAGCAGGACTTAGCCCTTAGTTTCCATAGCAAACAGCTTTCCACTGTCTGCTCCATGTCAGCAAAAGTGTAGTGGGTAATTCCCGCAGGGGACACTTCTCCGTGTTCTGACCCTTGAGCTGTCCATGCCAGCTCCACATGATGCAGCAACAACACACAACACAGACTTGGCTGCTCAAGGATGCTCCCTACTTTCTCCCTGTCTGGGGGGCTCTGATGCCATCGTGGTGCCCAGAGGGATGTGTGATTTATCCTGCCTTCCACTCTGGCCAGAGCCTGCCCTGACTGTGGCCCTCGGCACAGGATTCCCCCACGTGTCCCGCTGAGATCAGGGCTCATCAGGCTCGTCAAGCCTTCCTGTTCTCACTCTGGTCATCCTTTTGCTCTGGAGGCCAGGGTTTTGCCCAGAGCCATAGAAAATGGTGTTTAGCTATGTTGAAGGTTGCTCCCTCCCAGTTTCTGTGCCTGCTGCAGTGTCACTTCCGTTTGGGAATATGTCCCAATTGTAGCTGAGTGAAAGGAATGATGGGGCTGAATTATGAAGACATGGGGTGAGGATGAAGAATGCTGCTACAACTTTGAAACAACAGAAAATATGAAACAAATCATAATTCCCTGCTGGCACATATAGGCAGTATAAACAAACATTATAGCTGTGTAAATAGCACACAGCACCGAGGAGCTGGATCACCCTCTGAAATAGCAGGCAGAGGAGTCTGCTACTCTGCAATAGAGGGATCGATCGTGCTTGGTGAAATTATGTATCATTTAAGTTCACATACTACGGCAACATAATTTTTGAAAACTATATTGTTTGGCCCTCCAAAGTGATTCCCAGAAGTAATTCCTGCGAGGAGCACACACCCAAGCCAGTCAGAATTTCTGGAATGACATTCCAGTTGCTCAACACCTGATTATGCAGATAGAAGAGAAAACAGAGCGACGCCTTAGCCAGTATAATAGATAAGGGTGTGAGAATCCAACTTGCTGGCTAGCACATGAAAGTGTGAATGACCTCGCCCCACGTCCAGGATTGCTCAAGCCAGAGGAGATGTCAGTATCAATACACACATCTTCCTCCATAGTCACAGGACTCTCCTCAACGCTTGCTGCTACCCTCAGATCTTAACCCCAGAACGGAGGGAAAGCACCATGCCTGTTGAACAACCAGCTTGCAAAGTTCTTTGCTTCTGCAAACCAAATGCAGAGAAGGATTGAGGAAATTCTCTTTTATTATTCCATCTAGTGGAAGACCTTCCACCTCTTCAGATAAACTCACTTGCAATTAGAGGGAGGTCAAAGTAACAGGCTCTCCGTTTTCTTCAAAATGGGACTCGTGGCTCCACTGTTTCCAGTGGTCATGGGAACTGAGCACATCCATTCTGTCCCATGGAATGACTGGGATACCTTCCCTGTACTAAATAGAAAGCAGCTCCTCTGGGTAAAATTCACTGAGTGTATTCAACTTCTTTTTTTATTAAACACCTAACAGTTTGAAGTAAATATCATTTCCATCTGTGTCCTCAGTATCTATCAGGATTAGGCCAAGGATTCTCCATTTGCCTCCCTAACCAGAAGAAAATATGAATATCAATAGTAGTTATTTAATTCACTGACTAGCAAATTCTGGCAGCTGTAGCCCAAACCCTGGGATAAGGTAGGAAGGGTTAGGGGAGTTTCTTGATGTGGATTCCTCCTTGGCTCAGCTTAGGTGCAGAGACCACTTGGCAGGAGTGATATGCAAGGAAACTGATGGTGAGTAGGACCTGGGGATAAGTGCTAGGTGAAAGGGCACCTAAATCCTCTTGCCAGTGACACCCGGAGAACTTCTGACAGGCAAGCAGCCTGGTGCTAATACAACAGGCCCAGCATGTGTCCTGCAAATCCCTGACTGAAATAAAGACCAGAGGGACCTGGCTGCAGAGCCAGGGCTCACATTTCGGGTAAACGTTTCCCCTGAGCTGGAGGGGGCCTCCAGCAGCAATCAGTGCCCCTTGTGTTACAGCACTGGCTACAGCATTGGCTAAAGTGGTCAATCCAACCCTCTAAAGGCAGCATAGATAAATAAAGACCCATGAGCACGAGTAGACAGGACTAGATGAGGGAAAAACATAGCACGTGGTGCCTATCCCATAGGAAGGGAAGATGCTTGCAACAGATGCTGGTACCTATCCCAAAAGCCCTAAAGACTCCCTCAATGGGTGAACTGGCTGACAACTTCTGCTTTTCTTTATTAGCAATCAATCAAACCCTTCATTCCCATCCAGGAAGTTCCTAAGGCATATGTTTTCCTACTGACTTCTCTTTTCTCCAAGGGAGAGACAGTAAATGTAACAAATTAGGAAAGCAGTCTTCTATTTTTTTTCTTTTCTTTTTTAGCCTTTTTAACAGCTCCACAACAACTGTCACACAAAAAATATTTGAGAGCCTCATGTGACTTGAGGCATGAAGTTACACTAGGACATGTCTGGTTGTCTCCCAATCACGGGAGAAGGGTCAGATCCTCAAAGACAGCAAGACCCTTAATTCTTGCTAGAAGAAAAGGATCTTCAGGTATCTGGACCTGTTTGTCTAATGTCCTTGTTCTAAATATCTCTAACTGGAACTTGTCACACAGTAAGTGACACATGCCAAGTCTCTTGGTTTCTCACTAATTCCGTGGGATTAGGCTAGCAAATGGTTCTCTGGAAATGCTTCTCTCAAGCCCCAGTGAGGTTCCACGTGTGCAGTTCCCTCTCCCAGCTTGCTCTGCAGTATTATCGAAGTTGTCACACCAAGCACTCCCAATTCATAATGAACCTTCCTTCTGCCTCCTTGCACACGTGCCTCATGGAAGACCTCGAAGCATAGGCTACACCCAGCCATGTCCAGAATTTTCCTTCACCAATTTGCTTTAATTGAAGCCAATGGCTAGACTGTTTACCTGTTCAGCAGGTAAACTCAGTGAAATCCACAAAGGGGTTCATGTGAGTGTGCACAAAGTCTGTATTGGTGGGTACAACTCATATTAGATAGAACAGAGAAAAGGAGGTGAGAACAAACAATTTCTGTAACAGACAGATGTGAGACACTGACCAGCTGAGGAAACCCCCTTGGCCAGTACTAGAAAGCCCCCATGACCATGAGGTTTTTTATTGTTCATCAGCCAGCTCTCTACCCAGAAAGCAGAGCATGGGATAAGTGACCAAGAGTGTTAATTTTATCAAACCTATGCCACCGAGAACAGACACACTAACAATTCATTTGATTTAAAATGTAATCAAAGATATGAAGTCAATAAAAGGTTTGGGTTTACCTCAGAGCGCTGCTGTGCCTGTTAGCTGAATGAGTGAGCTTCCGTTCAGTATCGCTTTGGTTCTATATGCTTTCTGGGAATGGCAGTGGTTTCTAGGCCGTTCAATATTTGCCTGCATGACCGATGTGTTTTCCCCCCAGCTCACCCGCACTGCTAACGTACTTTCCCCAGGAGATGGAATGTTTGTCATACCAAAATAGCAACTAAATGAATGAAACTTCAAGCAGGGCTATAAATAGAAAGGATACCAGGTTTTCACAGTGCACATATAAGCTACTTCACACCCACTTCCTTTTATCTGCCATTAACACTGAGATCTCAAGCGAAATAACCTTTCTGCACTTTGGAAGAATGAACAGCAGAACAATTAAGAGACCAATCTGTTATGAGGAAGTCACTTGAAGTGCTGTGTAGAAAAAATGGATAGACTATTTGACAGATAGATAGATAGACAGATAGATAGATAGGTTGTGCTGTGCCCCACAACCAGAGCTGCCAAATAGTAAATTTTAGCAAGACTTCGAGGGAAATCTAGGGATGGCTGAAGGAAACTGCTTTGAGTGAAATTTCACTCTGCCTGTCCTTCTTTAGCTATCCCTCTCGCGCATGATGTGTAGCAGAGCCAGAGCTTAGGCAACAGGAAAGGCACAGTGGCCTCTCCTGGCGGAAACCAGATTTCAGGACTGCGGGCTGCAAAGGAGGGAGAAAAACATGTGATGGGTTGTAAAATAAGACAAGAAAACAAAAAAAAAAAGAACCAAAAACTTTTTTTTTTTAAAGGACAAAGCCAACTTGCTTTTCCCACCAAAGGCAGAACATACTGGCACTATTCCAGTGTTGCTTTTCCATGTAAATAAATGACTTCTCATATTGCCACAAGGTATGTTTAGGACAACTATGGGTGGAAGGGAGGGGGTTACAAAAGCAGAGGGGGGGGGAGTTGCCCCAGGAGGTTGTGTCAGCTCAGGTCTCAAAGTTCACAAGCCCTCACACTCCCGTGTGCATTTTCCCGTGCTCACCCTGGACTTGGCTACCAGTTGTCTCGTGGAAGGCTGTTAATAGTCAATAACTGACATTGAGATAAAAACCAAACAGACCTGGGAGAAAGTAGCTGAGTCATGCAAGGTTAGATCAGGTGGCAATTTACTATTTTTAGATGTTGGATACCAAACAAAATCTCACTAAAAAGAAACACCTGCCCCAAATGTAGGCTCATAAAAACCTAACAAGTTCACAGGTCGGGTTTATTGTGGTTTCAGTGTGCGATATGAGAAGTGTATGGATAAAGGGAGCCTTTTTTCTCTTTATGGAGGTTCTTTGGAGTTTGGCATGTGGGACTCCTAGCCTCCTGGGAGTTTCATGCTGTTTCTAGGTACAAATGCAATGCTGAGTAATAGAACAAGGTATCACAACATGTTCCAATGTGTCTCGTTGTCTGCTGAGAACTCCAGATCATTTCTGCACAGCTGTGTGAACAGAGCTTCCAGCTGATCCTTATCATTTTGCTCCTTGCAATGGCGGTGGCTGTACTTCTTTTTTTTCCATTTTAAAAATGTTGAGGAAATGAGATGGAAATGCTGACAGACCAACTTCCTGGCTTTTCTTCTGAGCAACTGGACATGCCAGATATTTGCTCTCTCATCTCCTTTACCTTATCGTGCACTGTGCTGGGGCTGGCTGGAGGGGTGACGGTAGCTCTCCTGTGATCCCCTGGTGCATTGCCACTTGTTATCCTCGGACTACATTTACCCAGTCAGATGGTCACTGCCAGTCTGTTTTCTCTTTCGTCCATCCCAAAACATCCCTAAAAGGGAAGGGGCCTGCATGAGAAAGGAATTCTAGTTGTGTCTAGAAAAGTGCTGCAGCACAGAGCTGCTTATGCCAGGAGCTGCACGTCTGTACACAATGTGAACAAGGAAATAATCTGTCTGGGAAGATGCTGCTTCACATGAAAGCATCTGCCTGCAGCTAGATTCCATCAAAGAACAGATCTGTGGATTGATTTTCCCAGTATGACATCTTCCATCTGCAGAGCACTCAAAAGTTCTTTTATTAGCTCCGCTGTTGTTCGTGATTGAAGCAACAAGAGGGAACAGCTCACGAAAAGGCCCTCAGCTCCTGAACACTGCCCCAGAAGCACAGAAAGTGCCCCGATGGGGTGGTGGCACAAGCAGAGCCACAGTGCAGGCGCAAAGGAGTACCACAGGAAACGCTGTGAGCACAGACGATGGGAGTGGAGATATCCAGTGCTGGCAACTGCATTTCCCAATCTGTGTTTTTACGGAAGCCCACCTCATCCTCTGGGGACAAAGCTGGAGTTTCACCCTGTGCCAGCACAGCTCACCTGAGCGCGGCACCAGGAATGCCGCAGCTGCCGACACTGAAAGCTGGCACGTTTGTTTGCCCTTTCTGGCTCTCCACTTGGGCTCTTCACATGCACGGGCTTGTTTTCATGCATTTTTATTTTATTTGCAATGATGTCAGAGGCAACCTTTTGATGACTTATGACCCACAGAAGGCTAGGTACCAATGGCTTATGAAACAATGAAGGAAGAAGAAGGTCAGGAAGAAAGTTGGAATAACATCAATTAAATAAACTCAGCAACCAAAAGGGCAGAAGTGGCACATAATTTCACAGTGAGCTGCCACAGATGCTTCAGGAGGAGCCAGTGAATAAGGGAGGCTTTCAGAGTACCTGAGAGATTTGGACACAGCAGAGTATGCTCCCTAGAGCTGAACCTGAATAGCCACATCAAACATTTTTGGGCGACAGCACACAGCATGTCAATTTGCTGGCGACTGGGCTCTGCCACAGGATATGTGAATACTGCACAAGTGGCCTCAATGAATCCTTGGAAGAACCACACAGCTTTGCATATCCTTCTTCAGAAACAGATTTTATTAGATAGCCTGAACAATGTATTTGGCAGAAGTGTGTTTTTATGTCCTCAACCTACCAGAAAGCCCTATTAGATCATTATGTCATTGAAATACAGTCCTTTACGTGTCAGAGGGAAGCTCTTTCTGGGCCATTCCCTACGCTTTTAATTGACGGGAGAGAAATATGTTGCTCCCCAAAAGCATTTCCTACTGATTCACTTCTCTTTATCATCCGATTTACAGGTCTGATCTTGACTTTTCACCACACCCAGATCTCCCATTGACTTCAAGGAACAGGGCTCTGTGGGGGCAGTGTGAAAGTCACCCAATAAAGGTTTTCAAGAGGAAGCTGCTGAATTCATTAAGACAAGAATTTACATAGATCTAAAAGATGCCAACAGGTTCTCTGTGGCAATGACGAGCTGCGTCGATGGAAGTGGCCCGCTGCCCTGAAGAGGGACGGTGCAGCAGGGCCCATGTGTTTGCAGTGACAATCCTTCCCAGCCCTGGGCAGGGTACCACTGCGTGCTCTGCCTGCATCTCCTCCACTCCCAGAAGTGAAGGAGCTCTCACAAACATTATTTGTAGCTTATGAGGGACTGCAAAGTGGACAAACTCACTGCCCCCCTCCACAATGATACCAGAAGCCATCACCTCTAAGAGAAGCTGGAACGCATTACAATTATTTCATTTTCTCCATGAAGAATTTGCCACAGACACTTAGACAATCCCCAGCTCAAATTAGAGACTTCTTGTGTGAGATGCTCCATAACCACAGGAAGCAGAAGCTCCCTTTAGAGAGCAACAAAACGCAGCACTTACAAAGGGCTATGATGCAGTGCAGACAACCACAGGCAACGCCGCAGCAAGGGAAATGTTGACCCAGCCCCCCTCTCCAGGCCCGGGTCTTGGAGAGGCACTGGGACACACTGAGGCTTCGCCAGCTGCACCCTTAATACATGGTACATCCACAGCAGAGTGGTCTTGTGCCTGGATAGACCTAATACAGCAGTGATTAATTATAAACACTGCTTCTGTAACATTTGGATGGGAAGAAATCTTTTCCTTCTGCTAGAGAGAAAGAGAAATGACACCTTCGAACAGCGCAATTTGTATAAATTACTGTGCTTTTTACCCACGGCTCATCTGCCAAGTTCTCTTGTTTGGGAGGAGCCTGCATGTGTTTTGATGTGCAAAGTAGGATAATGGATTACCATTATTAAAGGGCTTACAAATTGGGCAGGCAAGTCCCGGGTGAGAGGTCACTCTGACTGTACAAAGGAAAGCTGGAGCTGAGTGAGGAAGCTCGGGTTTGACTGAAAGGACAGGGAGAAGAGTTCTGTTCTGCAAGACTGCAGGTCTGTCTGTCTGCAAAGAAACCAACTACAGGCCCTTTGTTTTGCTCTGAGTCTCTCACTCCGCCCATTTGTAGAGGGCGCTGAGCATGTGTGACAACAGAATTCATCCCACATTGTGTTTCTCAAAATCTGTCTGCTACAGAGAGGAACTGGAAACAAACTCCTCATCCTGTGCGGCTGGGGAGGGGTAAGGAACCGTAAGACAGCTGTCTAAACGACAAGGGAAGCTTCAGCTGTCCTTCCCAGAGGGTGACATCTCCCTGGGATGGAGACGGAGCCACAGCTTCATTTGCTCCAGAGAAGGAGCCCTAGACAGACACAGGCTTGCCCTGGGTATTGGGCTGAAGGGTCATATCATAATGACAGGAATGATACTTGTTAAAGTACGTCAGTGTTGCAGCTTCAAGGGATGCTGGCCCTTGGGAAAAAAATCCATCATTGTGCCAGAGAAGACTGATCCAGTGAACATAGACTGGGGTGTCTGCTTACCTGCTCGGAGGCTATTGCTGCTCCCCACATCTCAGGTTGACATTGCCACCAGTTTCAGGCATGGAAAACACAGGCTTCAGACACGAAAGAGAAGTCTCATGAAACAAAACCGGAAAGAGGAATCAACAACTTGTGTTTCCCAGAAGGCTGAGGAAGGGCCTAGTCCAGCACTTCCCAGAAAACAGTCACTGCCTGTGGTGACAGTGCTCTTAGAGCAATCCTTCCCTTTTACAGCTGCAAGTCCAGCAATTACATGAGACTACCACTTTTCATTTTAAAGAAAGAAAGAAAAAGGAAATACCTTTGCAGCCCACAGGGTTTCAGAAAGATATTGAACTGCTTGACCCCTGAATTCTGAAGGATGATTAGCAAATAAATACAGTTCAAAATATTTAGTCTAAGATACCATGTTATATCAAGTTCATAACAACCCCAAGAGTTTTTTGAGGGCTCTGCTTGTGATTTCTGAGCATGAGGGTTTGGTTACACTGTGGTGTAAGACAGCCCATGCTTATTGTCCTAGAAATTTCCTATCAAATACACTTCATTTACGAGCAAAGAAATGCAAATGTAACTTGTGATTTGAGACTCCTGTCCTCACTCTTTGGCCCAAGCCATGCTCTGGCAGCAATAGTCTAGACAGGACAATTTGGGATGGCAGCTTTTACTCAAGGCCCCTGGAGGAGCCTGAGGTACACTTGAGCTTTTGATTCCCATTCAAGTTCTTGTCTTCAGCCCCTACCTTAGCCCAAACCAAAGAGGCTTAATTTAGTTTTTAACTCCTTCCCTTTGTGAATCTCACCCAAATGTCTTCCTAGAACAGAATTCTCTCCACCCTTAGACACTGCTGTTCTCCAAGCTGCCAAAGCTTTGCCTATTTTTCCTTTACAGTTTCATCAGACTGTGGCAGTACACCCCAAAGACCTTCCTAGAACTGTGTAGCCTGGATGCAGCATGTCTCCCTCCTCCTGCAGAGGCCAAAAAGGCCAGGAGGACAATAGAAGGTATTAAGAAAACAGTTGTGCCACAGTGTACTTTAATAATGTGATACTATCCTGAATCCACTTGCAGTCTTACCCATTGCTCTTTTTTCCCTTCAGAACTACGGAACTCTAAGGTGACACATTTAAAATGGCTGTAGCATCAGGAGAGATGAGGCCTCTCTCACTTGAAAAGAAGACAGTTGGAGGGGAACATGATGGAGATCCGCAGTGAAGCAAAGAATGTGAACAGGGAATGATTGTTCAGTTTGTCCCATAATACAAGAAGTAGGTCAAAAAAAATTGTATTTATGAGACTGCAGGTGTGAAATGGAAGAGCCTTTTCACCCAGCGATGTGTTCTGAGGCTGCTGCCTGAATGAGCTCACCGGAGCCAGCATTCTTTTTCACCTTTTTTGTCCACCATTTGCCTGTGGAACTCACTGCCACTGCCCGAAATGGAAGTCAAAAGTATAAACTGGTTCAAAAACTACCTGAAAGAATTCAAAGATGGATCATCAAAGTATAGAGGACATACTGGTGTGAATGAAATGCTATTGTTTCTGTTTTCTCTTTTTTCCCAATACTTTTCCTGCCTTCCCATTTTCCTTTCTTCACCCTATACACCATCTTCTGGGCCACAGAAGTTTTCTGTATTAGTCCTGGGCTTGAAGAGATGGTTCCTTTTCTTTGCCTTTCAGCCACAGGGTGCAAGTACATTTCACTACAGCTAAGAGTCAACTATGAGGTTTTAGGACGTGATGTTTTTCTCCAGATAACGGATTTCAGGTACCAGAAAGCTTGGCAGGACCACGGATTGACAGCAAATAGAGAGAATACATTGTCTAAAATGAGTGGGCTCAGCCCCAGAAGTGTTTCCTAAGTGCTGCAAGTTTTTGTTCACTGGATCCTTCTTTATTTTTCAACTTAATGCATCACTGTATCTTGGATTTTAAGTACCGCAGATCACTAGAAAGGCATGTGGCCGTGTCATTGGAATGTGCTTGGTTCTGGATCCATAACCTAATAAACATTTGACCACTGTCTCTGCACTGAAGAGGTCATTACCAGAAATGATCCATGGTACACAAGACACCCATGCCCAGCCCAGGGGAGAGCTGCTATCTGCTGTGTGGCAACACGGCTTCCTGTGCGGAAGAGTGTTCTCACAGACCCACCAAAACCAAGAAGGATCTCTGTGAAGTTACTAATCTCCATTTCCAGCACCCTTACAGAGTGGTTTATAGTTTGTGAAATACTAAACAAACACGGAAAGTCACTTCGGTTTTACGTCAGTGACATTAACTCTTCTCCATCCCTTGTTCCCCATCACTGTCCCATGGGTTTGCAGAGATGGGCCTGGCTTTAGGAAGTGGTAAGAGAGGGAGGAAAGGGCACAGGGAGATTGCTTGCCCCAGGGCAAAACTCTAAATCCTCCAGACAGGAGAAGGAAGTAGCATGCCAAAACCAAGAAAACCTTGTAAGACCCTCAAGTGTTTTGTCTGAGGTAGTTCTGGAATCCAGTGCTGCTCTTTACCACAACATAAAGAGAAATAGGGGTGAGGGAAGAGCTTTCTGCCACAAATCAAACACAGGTGATTTGTGAAGGACCAGCTGCAACGCCTGTCCTGCTTGAATAGCTCGATGTAGCAGAGAAGAATCATCAGTGGGAGGAGTGGACTCGCTGCTGTTTCCCTCAGCTGCTGAAAGGCAAGTCTGCTCTCAGCACATTTGCCGGAGGTTTGTGCTGTGGCCATGAGGGCAACTGTGCGTGGTGCAGCCCTGCACCACTCAGCATGGTTCAGCCACTTCACTACTGCAACAAGAAGGTCCCACTGTCAGGAGAGAAAACAGGGACAGAGGCTTTTCTCCGGGAAAGCTGGTACTTCAGCGCAGAAGACAAGGAAGAAAAGCAGGGGATGCAGTACCAGACTGGCTGTGCTGGGGCGCTGCTTCCCAGCACAAATCTAAAAGGTCCTGGCAGATGGCAGCGATCCCCCGGCAAGAGGCAATGGAGAAGGAGGAAAGGCAGGAAAAGGGTGCAACCTTCCTGTCAGGGTCTAGTGGCTCTCAGCTGAGCATGAGCCTGCTTAGCCAAAAAGGCAGGAGGGAATGAGAGACTGCTTTTACTTTGCATTTGTTGAAGAAAACAAGCAAACCCTAAAATGATTCATTTCTCCACAAAATGTGAGGTGTGCAAACACAAGAAACTGCTTTATTTTCACTGGAAGGCCAGCACAGACTTCTGCATTAGTAAGCACACATGAAGTAATGCCAGATCTCTTTTTCTCTTAATTGCTATGTCATAGCCAAGATTATTATGGATTTCTAGGAAGCTTCATGGATAACCTGGGTACCGTGCACCCAACACTAGAAGTTTGATGTCTAATTTATTCTACATATTCAATGCAAAACCTGCATGTTGAACTGACAGGTGGTTTTGGTTGCTATGTATATCAATATATTTTGTTTACACTCTGCCAGACTTCCCAAATGGTCACAGAGCTGTGTAGACCACAAGATACAATATAGAGAATATGGAGACTGCCGGACAGGTCAGAGGTTTCTGACAAAGGTCACTTCAAAGCATCTTGGAGCACCAGGCACTTACTCTACCTCCTTCACCATCCTAAGCTACATCAGAGGGAATAAGAGATGTTGCTAGCGGAAGTCTAAAGGAGGATGGGAGACTAAAGTTCAAGGTTTTGTCTCCCCTCACACCTAAGCAAAGATCCCAAATCTTTGTTTAATCATTCCCTGGGTGCACTGTTCAAGGGCCTCTCCCTCCCTGTCAGGATGAAATACCTGCTCTTGCTGCCCCAACAGCCCACAGGTGCTGAGAGTTGCAACACGCTTCAGAAGCCAGCACTGAAACCCTCGCTCTCCTGATGGTATCACTGCACCGACAGAAGAGCTGGAGGTCATATAGAGGAAGGGCACCACGACCTGGGAGGTCAGCAGATCCATGACACTGAGAGCTGGCTCTGGGAGAAATGAAACACTTGAGACCCAAAACCAGCAGAACAGGACTTGAAGCAGTGCTTTATCTCAGGCAGGTGCTCCGATCAATGGGCTGTAAACTGAGTCTTTTTCTCTCCCCTCAGACTCTTCTGCTGGAGCTGCCCTTCCCCATCAGGTGTTTAGTGGTCTGTTTTACCTCTCTGCCTCCACAGTCCAATAGAGCTGCCAGGAGCAGGACATCCAGCACGGTGCCTGCTCACTACAAGATAGGACCAACCTGCTCCTTTCACAAACGTGGCATTCCCAGGGGAGCATCTTCCAGTCTAACTGCTCCTCTCCACCAATATCAAGCTGAGCTGAGGGTAAGACTTCAGAAGCATGTGGCCCTGGTTTGAGGGAACATGGCACAGCTTGTTCTTCCAAGTCACCTGGGAAGTGACCATGAGCCTCTCTCAAATCTCACAAAGCTGATGGCACCAAAGCAGAAGAACTTCCACAGGAGAGAAAGAGATGCAGAAGTGGCTCCCGCTGGCTTAACAGCCTGCATATAAACATATACTCGGCAGGAACAAGAGGCAGTTCAAGCCTCAGTCTGCACCTCTCCAAGGACATTTTCTTGAGGGCTGACTGGCAATCCTTGCAGCCACCCCCTGTTCCTTAGAACATGTTGCTCCCTCTCAGCTGTACCAGCACACTCGGTAGTGCAGTGGAGACCAGTTAAAACAGTATGAAAAAGTGATATCAGCCCAGAGGAAGATCTGCTATGATCCAGGCATGCAGACTAGATTTAAGAACCAGTGGTTTGGAAGAAGCCTGTTCTAGGACTGACCAAGTTGATCCTGACAGATCATTTGACTAGTGTCCAGGCTTTTTCAGCTCTGTCCCCCCGGGACAATTCACAGCACTGCTATACAGAGGTGTGACTACTTGAGGAATGGCTCCGCGGTCTGACACAAACACCCTCACCCACGGTGCTCACTCCCAAGCTGTACAGACTGCCAAGCATACCCTAGATTCACCCCAGAGCCGGCTGGTTCACAAATCTGTCCAAATAGGGCTCTTAAAAAGCAAGTAGGAAGTTTCATTTATTTGGGTACCCTTTGGAAACAGCACGTCTATACAGCCCTCATTTGGCTGTCTTGTGTGAATGTATTATGAAACAGACTCATTACACACACAGGTAATGCTGTATTTTTGCCTCCTTTCCTACACAGGACAGGGCCTGCTCCAAGGATGAATCAGAGGAGAACACTATTGTCTGTAGCATCCCAGCAACATCTGTTGAAATTGGACAATAGTGTGTAAGTGAAGCAGGAAACTGTAGGAAGAGGAAGGATTAGGGCAGCCAGTTGCTGCCCTGAGGATCTGGCTGCTCTCCTGCCCTGCTGTGCAAAGGAACGAACCAGAATTGTTAGGGTTCCTCACTAAGAAGGTGTGCATGCACCCCTTTTCTGAATGCTCATCTGTACAGCCTTGCAGTGGTCCTGCAGAAACGCAGGAAACTCAGACACCAAAAGGAAGGAACGGGTTTGTTTTTAAGCTTAGTGTTAGCAGCCTCAGTTTAGCCTGCACTACGTGGACCAGCATCTCTGAGTTTTGCAACAAGACTTGCCAAATACACAGGTATCACAGGGGTGGAGGGAACAGAAAGGCTCAAGGACTGTCTCACTGGTTTAGTCTGCAACGTACCATTTGAAGAGCAGATTGCAGCAAGGCCTCAAGACACACTCACATGGAAAATGAGAGAACTTACACCAAAGGCTGGCTCAGAGCAGCCTCCTTCCAGTACAGCTGTGTGTTTCTCACTAGAGAATGAGAAGGAGAATCACTGGAGCATCGCAGGCCTACAGAGGGCCAGATCCACCCGCAATTTAGGTTGCTACAATAGCTGAGGAAGGGAGTGTTTTGTTTAACTGTAGCCCGGGTTACAGTCACCTATAACTGCACACATTTCCGTTTTGGAGCACTGGTGGGGTAATACAAGTTTCCTTGATGCCACGGACCTGTTAAAATGCAATACAGTTATTTAGTGCATTGGTGACATAGTGCTCTCTGGCACGGCAGGCCCTACGTGGGCTAGTGTGCGAAACGAAGTCACCAGAGGTTTATGGGAGGAAGGATTCCTGCTGTGCTCGCCTACTTAGGAAGGGCATTGGGTAAGAGGTGCTTAGCTCTCCAGTTGCCTAAGCACGAGGGGACCTACATTCCCCACGTATAGAAACAGCCAGCCCCGAGAGCCTCTGCGTAAAAGCCCCGCAGAGCTGAGGGCAAACCACCCAGTGCCTACAGCACTAAGCTGAGTTTCTGTTTTAAATGGGGAGTTGAATTTATTTTAGTTCGGGATCTTGAGCTGGAATTACGTGAAGACTTAAAAAACACAAAAAGATGACCAGCCTGGTCTATGGCTTCTTCCTTGACTCTACCCATGTTGAGGCTTGCTGCAGAGTTATGGTGAGGTGAACTGCCAAAGCAGAAGGCTGAAGGATACAGTAAGTAGACTGAAACAACTTTATGACAGCAATGATCCATCCAGGCACTGAAATTACTGCAAGTGATTAGTTCTTTTCAGTATCTTTAAAGGATAACTCCTTGAGCAGGTGCAAGAGAGTGGGCATAGGCTTTGTACCACTGCTGTCAGTAGGACCGCCCAGTTCCTTTTGAAGCAGCTCCTGTGTGGAAATGCTCCTCTGCTCCCCTCCTGGGAGCGTGTGAATTCTCAACAATCCGAGCTGCCGTTTAGCTGCAGAAGTGACTGATTTACACAAAACCAGATAGCAAGAACTTCCTGAGATGACCCTGTTTTGTGAGGAGATTCTAATCTCATGACAAGTTTGTCTAGCCAGATAATGACAGTAATTAGCCAGGAGGCAAGAAGGTGGATCTAGGTATTCTGCTTCATGAGTAAGAAGGATGTTTTATGGCAGTGGAATTAGGAGGAGGATGGAAACTGCTAATAAGCTCCAAAATGGAGCTGGAACAAACAGCACAGTGCAGAGGACTGCACCTGGGACTCCCCAGCCTGCTCTCCTCCCAAAGCGGAGAGGCTCAGTAAGGGAGAGGTTCTTTTCCAGAAAAAGACAGTGCTGAGCCTATGCTGGCATTTGACATCAGCAGCATCACCTTTATCACTCCTCCTGCACAACCCAGTTTGTCTGAAACGTGGAATGTGGGACAAAGAGGACTAGTGCAATAAACAAATGCCAGCATTTCAGATACTCGATTACTATTTGTAGTGGATAAATGAGAAAATACAAGAAGCAGTCTCTCAGTAAATACCATACTCATTCTAGGATACAATAAGCTGAAATATATCCCCGCTGTTCCTATGCTGCTTGGCAGGGGCTTGCCTGCTGCAGCAAGGGCAGACCTGTCTTATCTCTGGTAATATCCAGTCAAATATTTGCAAAGTGCTTACATATAGGGTAGATAAAAACCCACAGGAATGGAGAGAATAGAGTACTTAATTCACAAGTGAATGCATTTTTTTCCTGGAAAAAAAGGTCTTTATAAAGCAAAGGTGAGATGTTCCTTGCAAACGGGTAGCTCTGGTGGTATCAAGTGATACACTTTTGTCTTTCTGGGGTGCTGCCAGACACCCTGAAATGATAGAGTGGAGAGGAATGTGAGATTTCCCCCTTTCATCATAATGGTTACTTTGAAGCCTAATTACAGCCATCTAAACAGCAGCCTATTAGCCATGCTACTGCTGATGGCTGCACTGAAATGCACAGCCTGACAGGGAGCTGGCTGGGCAGCTCAGACATCCCACTGGAGTTTGGGAAGGGCACGAAGCAGCAGCAGGCATCCTGGGCCTGGCAGCCTCTGGCATGCCTGCTCCAGGGCTCTGTGGAGGACAGGAGCACCATGAGACATGCTGCAGTGGGACCCACTGCGAGCTGATACTTGACGTGCCACAAAGGCCAGTGTGTGGCAGGGACCCCAGAGGGCTTGGCCACATCACCTCAGAAACTCTGCAGTTCAGGATTGTGTCAAAGGATGGCTACAACAGAAAATGAAACCAAGAGGCAGCACATCAGTTGTGGTTCCTCCTGAAAGCCTCTCAAAAGCACCAAGAGCCCCTGCTGATCCCCAGCTGCTGCAGGGCACTCTCTGTAGACAGATCCCCACAACTTCCGTGGCTGTGATGATAACAAGACCTGGTCACATTTGGTGCTGCTTTTCTCTTGCAAGACTTGCCCCCTCCATTATGTTTCATGTTGCTGTCTCTGTGCACTCCAAAAACCAGGCAGCTCGGCTTAGATGTTGAGCATCCTAGCACTTTGCCCTCACCCAGGAGAACTACAACTGGTAACCCAACTCTAAAATAAAGGCCTAGCACAATGGTGTCCCTTCAGCAGTGGAGAAGAAGCAGAGAGCTGAGAACTCTGACTCTCTTACAATCTCATCTTCTATTATGAGTTACACCGACTAATTTCTGCGTAGTTCCTCATGCTGCTTCTCACATGTGGGCCACCCAGCACCAGATACTCACCCGGTGTAACTGGAATAGCTGTGTCTACTGGAATTCTGAGGGGGATATTCAGGAGCTGCAGATCTGACACTAATGAAGGTCCTGTGCCTCTGGTCACACTGCAAGGTCGGTGAAACCAGCAGGGTGCTACTTTAACTTGTTTGGTTATAAACTGTGGCAGTTCAGCTGCTCCGTGACCGACCGGGACACCCCTGCAGCAGAGGAGGGATCCTCTGAGGGCTGGAGCTGGGAGCTCAGGCAGGAATAACAACAGCTGTCCCAATACAAAGTGTTCCCACTTGTGAATCAAAGCCCTTACTAAGATTCTGTCATGTCCAGACATGTTTCATTCTTATTCTTGCAGACATAATATGAAGGCAAGGATCCTTTTTCAAGTGCATCTTTTTTTTTCCCCTTTTGCAATGGAACAGGAAGACAAACTGAAACATGCACTTGCTGGAAGATTTGAAACAGGAAGTTCTGTTTTATTTGCACATTCCCTATTCCTAATGAAAAGGAGGAAATATAAATCACAGCCTTTTATTTAAAATTTGGCATAAAAATTTGCCTTCAAGGCAATGTCAAATAACAGACTTCACACTCCTTGGAATTAGGCTGATGAGAAGTACAAGGCAAAGGCTCAGTTCTGGGAGCATTTCATTTAGTTACAGTTCCCCATTCAAATCTCATCTTTGAGAAGCCCACAAAAATAACAGCAGTAAGATAATAAATAATAACTATTTTACATAACTTTTACTTATAAAAATTATTTTACATACTTTTTACCTATAAAATGCTTCTTCCCTCCTTCTGCCTCACATCATGGGGAACACATTAGTGTTGGGGAAAAGCACTTCATTGAAATATTTTTATGGAAAGAAAATAAACTTTTTTTTAAATTATTGTTTTCTCCTCTTTTGCTTTCCTCCCCTTATGTAATTTGGCCTTGTTTTTAATCTTTTCTGGTCTTCTGCTATTTCCATCTAGGAACACTTCTGGTTATACTGGAAAGTGTGACAAAGACACTCAGCAATAAAGAAAAAGTGTGAAGTGAGTTTATGTTTTGAATTTAAAAGAACAAAATCAACTTGAACTATTCAGTGGAACTACCATGAGTCTTCTAACCAACCAATTCGGCCCTATGTCAGGTGTGTGCACAAAAGTTTTCTTGAAAAAAGTGGATTTGTTAGAGGTGTTATCTTATTCACTACAGTGATACTGGTCAAAACTGTCTTATTTATCTGACACACCCACAGACACAGAGATAAAGGCTTCTACGGAAGAATTTCAGTTTCCACATCTAGTGGGAGGAAAAGAGGCTACACAGACTTGACTGAGAAATGAGGGGCTCCAAGCTTGCAAGCAGTGACCATGTAGATCCCTCTTCATCTGCAGTGGGATCATAAGAAAAGTTTTACTTCACTCCTGCCTTGAGAACAGTTGTGCACAAGCAGCATCTGAGCATAACTGACTCTGCTGCTCTCACAGGAGGATGTGCTGACTCTTTCTCACTTTGAGAGCAGTGCTCTCTCCAGAGTGGACAGCTCCTGCCACGTGAAGTTAAATCCCTGGCCAATCCCCTGCAGATACGCACCTGAAATTTGTGCAGTGACAAACACCAACTGGGCTTCACATAAAAACTTCATTAAGTCACTCCAAATGTGTGATGCTGGCATTCAAAAGCAAGTACTTCACATTACTTCTGTTCAGTTTCCACTTCGTGACTGTCACAGTGTTGGCATATTTATTTGGGAATTTATAGTGCTACAAAAAGGGAAAAGGTCTAGAGACCTGATAGCCTGCTGTTGTGGTAATGGCCATGGACAACTGCATGGTCCCGAGACGAGAAGCTGCCCTGCAATGTGATCTGAACCTCATCCTTGCAGCTGCAAACCACTGGAAGCCTTGCTCCATAGAAACAAGTCTTTTATTGTACACGAAGTGCTTTATTCTGGCTACTCTACCCACATTCAAAGGCATCTCACTTCAGCTGGCCTGTCCATGCCGTGGTCCCAGCCTTGGGAAGGGCTGGTTACACGCAGTCTGCTCGCCTGGGAAGGCAGGGCGTGGATGGCACCATCCCGCAGCTCAGCCACTCCGGCCCCTCAGCCTCAGCCACGACAGCCACTGCAGGGAGCAGCTCTGCAGCACCACTCTGGGAGTGCCTGCTCCTTCCAAACTGACACAGAGGAATATTGCATTTAATCTGGAGGGATGAGGCCTATACAAGTTCTGTCTAACTACTAACAGCACTCAGGATCAGCAGTTTCTAAAGACAAAATTGAGTTTGTGTGGCTGCACTACCCCAAAGACCAGACTAGAAGTACTTCCTGATCTTCCTCCTCTGATACCTCAGAGCACAACTCTCGTAACAAAGTGCCTCCTCTCTGAAGCAGCCCATCAATTTTTATCTGACTTGGCTTCTCAAAATTTAACAAACATGGAAGTGAAAACATGCTTTGGAAGGTAAACACAAACATCCCTGTACAGCAAGCTGAAACTGAGTGATTCCCAGGATTTCAGTAAAACATTGTAATAATCATCATATAATTGCAGGAAGGTTTAGGCCCAGTGAAAGAGCATTTCCTGAGGTTAATTCCAAACAAGCTGTTATTTGAGCAGTGGAATTAATGAGTTCTAGTTCACCAAGTACCTCTGTCCTCTGTCCCTTAATCTCCCCACCACAAAAACCTCTGCCCCTGTGTCAAATGTAGATGAAATTAGTCAATGCCATCAAAAGTTATTAAGAGGAGACTGATAAATGATGAGATAGATAATACACTCGTGCAGGCTCACCTCCTTCGGAATCCAGGCTCAAAGTGACCCACACAGCTTCAGCCCAGCCCAGCAATTACCACTGCTCACAGTAAACAGCAACACAATATAAACAACATAAATTCATTTGTATGTAAATATGACACTGGTGCTCCATGCACAAGTATAATTCATGTTGTTGAGGCTATAATAATTCAATGATTGATTTTAATAACTATTCCTCTAAGTGATACAGGATTTAAGTCTGCAGGGAGACCTTTCAGCACCTTCTAGTACCTGAAAGGGCTCCAGGAGAGGGGAAAAGGGACTTTGGATAAGAGCATGGAGTGACAGGGCAAGAGGGAGTGTCGCTGTCCATGGCAGGGGGTTGGAACTGGATGGTCATCAAGGCCCCTTCCGACCAAAACCATTCTGTGATTTTATGATGATTGCCAAGCCTAGTAAAGATTACAGACAAAGAGGAAGCAGTGGCCCAAAGTTTAGAATTAAACAACAGACGATCTCCTATGTCTGGCCATCTGTAAATAACACAATGAAACTCTTGTCACAAGCAGCACAAGGGTCTTCCCCTTGTCTCGTACCTGGGCATTGCATCATGAGTTAAGTTAGATAAACCACCCATAAACTGTTCCCTCAATGAAACTTCACCTAAAAGAAACCCACCCAAAATGAGATCTTTTTCTGAGCAACTCCTTTGCCTGAAACACCTCGATCATCAGCACTACGATAACGAGTATGTGGTTAGAGAGTAACTTTAATGATCTGGCTTGGCAGACCTACAAAAGCCTCAATATATCTGAAAATACATCTCAATACATCAGAATTTATCTGCTCCTATGGTACGATTCCAGCTCCTGGATGTGAAACCACCCTTCTGCGTGTTTGTGAGTGGTTGCTCAAAGAGCTCGTTTCACGGGATTTGTTGTGAAAAACCTGCGTGTCCATACCCTTCCTTTTTAACATTAATCTATGAACTCTCACTTATGCAGTGCTATGGGAATGATTGTCATGATGGGAGAATTGTGACTTCCAGAAGAGAATACATAGAAGCAGATGTCCATCAGTCTCGCCACTCCTGTAATCATTACACAAACAAATTTCTAAGATTTAGGCCACAGTTTCAGAGTTCTCGACCAAGTTTTTATAGCTGAAGTTGCTGAACTGTCCATGTAGTGAGTGGGTGGGTGATTTAAAAGCACATTCCTAGCTCCAAATTCCTGAACTAAGGAAAATGTCCCTGTTTGTATATATTCCATATGAAGACCCTGGGGTTTTGTCCTGCTGGACTCTAACCAAAGACTGGTATCACCAATCACCTCCCTGCTGCTCACGTTAGCAGAAACTTCTGAGAGCAAAAAGGGTATGGATACGAAACCAGCACCTGGCAGCACAGGGAATCTACTCCTGTTTCTCAGTAGAGCCTCTGTGAGTAACTGCATCCTTGCTGCACACCAGGTGCGTTACTCTAGCACCAACGCCACTCTGCACTCTCATCCTTTTCTTCTTCCAGGAAAGAGCTTACAGGACAAAGATGATTAATCTCATTTTGCAGGCACAGAAACTGAGGCAACAAGGAAGCTGAAAGGAGTAATAAACCCCATGCCAGCCAGTGGGCCTGGCAGTTGTGTTTCCCTTCCTCCAAAAGGTTTTTGTGCATGGCAAATCACAAGCACAAACAAGAAGCACTCCTCCCAAGTCCCAGGAGACAGGATGCTTGGATTTCTCACTCCCAGATGGTGGTGCAGCCCAGAAACACACAGCCACAGAGACCCAGCAGTCTTTAGAAGAAGCTGAGGAAGTTAATGGCGTCAGCCGTATCTGTGATCTTTATCTGAGTCGCTCTGATCTCCCCACACAGCCCTGTCTGCGGGGATGCCATGCGCCTCCACCATGTCCTCCGGGAATGAGCCCCCAGCTGCCAGACAGTGGAGGGCAGGCTGCAGGAAACGGGGCAGGTGTGTCTCTGGCACAGCTGGCCTCGCTCCCTGGCCCAAATCAAACACCAAACCACACTGGACTTGCAGTCATTATGAAAGGAAACATCAGTCACCAGGTCAGATTGCAAGGCAAGAAGGCTGTAACGTTCAGCTTCTCTCTGTTTCCCTTATTCTCCTTCATTCAAAAATTCTTAGTGGCTATAAATGTAAAATCCTTACGTTTTTGCAGCTGTCATTGCAAACGCAGTTTCTGCAGATTCACAAGCTTCCATTCTTCCAAGAAAATCACAAACTGATGAGTTTGGGAAAAGAAGAGTTTTTTTCCTTTCTGAACTTTTACCCAACAGAGCAAACTAAGCCACTGGATTTCCCTGTTGGACTTTGCTTTAATTGAGTAACAAAGCAAGTCCTCATTCCCCTCTTTGAACTCCATCACCCCTAATACACCTCAGAGGGCAACATTTCTGACTGTGCCCTGCCAATCCCTCTGCAAGGCACAGCATGGGAACACGTGATTTTGGGGACCTTATGACTGCTGTGGTCAGGTGCCCTGGGTCAAAGAGAATAACAAGGAGGTAAGCAATGAGCATAAAGCAATGTACTGCTGTGGGAAAACCTGGCTTAATATTGACTTGACTTGCACTGGAGTGTGTCAGGCTGGGGTAAATGAGACACAGCAGTCTGAGTCTAGAGAGGCAGTGCAGCTGAGAGAGAATGACTTGCCTCCAAAAGCTGCATCTGAAGGAGACAAGCGGATCTGTACAAATGGGCCTTCAAGAGATGATCATAGTAAAAATATGAGATAGCACCTAACAGCTAGAAATACAAACACACAGGCAAGCACTTACGTAGTGATGCAAGAGCTGATGGAAAAAAATCAAAATGGAAAAATGCGGTTTCTTCAGGCTGAAGTGAGAGAGGAGCAGCTCTTGTCTTTCCTGTGCTAACAGTGCTGAGCTGTGCCTTACAGCATGTCCCAGCCGAGGATCCACAGAGCAGCTTAGCCAGCATGCTTAACCAGATTTTCCACCACACCTTTGGGCTGCAGCACACTGTCATTATATCGTGCATGCCTGAAATATCTCAGTAAAGACAGGATAAAGGAACCAAGGGACCTGTTCCTGACTTTGTTCACTGGAGCTAGCAACAGCTCTTCGTGGCTCCTGGGGGCTGTTTCGGAGGGGTGAGGCCAGCCAGTCCCCACACACCTCCCTGCTCTCTCTCTGTAAGCAAGGCCCAGCATCTTGGCAGAAGAGCGGAACCATGACAGGGCAG
The DNA here is from genome assembly GCA_013397845.1 of Melanocharis versteri. Classification (NCBI taxonomy): domain Eukaryota; kingdom Metazoa; phylum Chordata; class Aves; order Passeriformes; family Melanocharitidae; genus Melanocharis; species Melanocharis versteri. The sequence continues at coordinate 186,608 of VZTG01010484.1, read as the reverse complement.
GAAAGTGTCCATGTTGTTACGGGGCACACAGGGCCTTTCCATCCCCTGGTTCAGCCTGTGACACAGACAAGTCGTGTCTGCAGACACGTGTGGGAGAGTGCACATAAGCATCCTGAGATACAGAGGTGTTACTGCATGCAATTCCCTTGCAGACAGATTTCATATTCACAAAGAGAAAATAACCCAAAATCTGGACAACTTCAGAGCCCTTGGCCAATGCAGAACCTACTGGGCTTGGGGAAGTAAAACAGCAACAAAACCGGCACGTTACTTACGTGTAACTTCAGCCATGTGTACCTGCACAGCTCAGGTAGGTCCCAGGGAGGCCAAATTCCTGTACACAGACCTGCATCAAAACAGGATTCCATGGCCTGCCTGCTTCATCACCCACACTCTGAGTGGCCTTTCACTTCATAACACTTTACAGTAACTTAGGAAAAGTTTTGGGTTCTTCCCATTCATGTAGAAAGGGGCTGGCTGGGGGTTTCACAGCTCATTCTTTGCCTAGCCCCAGCCACAATTATTAATTAATTCTTCCAAGATGCACACAACCTCCCTGATGGAAAAGCATGAGTCTTTCTATAGGATGGGCCCTGTCATTTATATCAGGAGATCATGTCTTGCACTTTCCTCATTCCATTCTCCTGAGTAAGACCTTCTTTTGCAAATAGACAAGGGAGGGAGAGAAGAAAAGGAAGTCAAACAACTCCTTCACTGCTTCACACTATGCTAATGTTCCCAGAATATTTGTTTGGGGTTAGTTTGAGCCCAATCAAATCGTTTCGCTTGACCAGGACCAAGGCCTTATTTCAGCCTGTAGCTGGGCTGACACAGAGCCTTTGATCTTCTTCTTGCAGGTCATTCAGACCACTCATAGCTGTCTGGCTGCAGCACTGTAAAAAACAGCCTGGCTGCATAGTTCAACCCTCAGAGCAGCGGAAGGTCAGGCAGCATCTCCGCAACACCAACATATTCAGGTTAGTCCGGCATAAACTGAATGCTTTGGCATATACAGGTGGAGCTTGCTTGTGCACAAAACACCTTCTCCTTCCACTTCCCAAGTTCAAGCCAGCACAAAAGCCCAACTTCTGGGCTGCACGAGAGCAGCTTTGCACTGGCAGGCAGAGGCACCATCCCTAACTCTGCCCATCTCAGCAGTCTCCAGCTCTCCAGTACCTTACTCCTTTTCTGTGGGTTGGCCTTTCAGTGCTGGTTATTGCCCCACCTCAGATGTACTTGTCAGGTGGCTTCACCAAGACTGTACCAACTGTACTTCTGCTTTCCCTGCTTTTCAGTGGCACCCAGCAATGGCTCAGAATCTTGACATATTTCCTCCACACCCAGACCCATGGCAGGTCCTCACTGTCTCCTGCTGAAACTAAGAGCCCATCAAAAACTTCTGTCCTCCCAGCCGGGCCTTCTCCTCTCACTCACCATATTCCTGGAGAACATCTTAAAAACTCCAGGGATTTGCACACAGACATAATCACAGAGGAAACAAAGAACAAACAAACATCAGGACACAGTAGGCCGCAAAGTGCCCAGGTAAACCCAAACATGAGTGCAGTTATCTGCCGGTACTTTCCTGCCTCCCCAACAGAGAACAAGAACTTCATGAAATGTTGACAACATTTGCTATTAAGAGCACTGGCCTCTTCTGCAGTTATGCTGTATACTTAGTTCCCAATGAGTATCTGTTAAGCACTTACACTGGAGGTGAGCAGAGCTGCCAGATCTTGCTGTCTCTTACAGTGGTGAGACATCAGTGAGTTCACAGGAGGTGACTGGACCAGATCCACAACTGCAGAGCAGCATTTTCAGAAGTCTTCAGCATGGGCCCAACTCTGCCCTGTGGAGATCAATGGGGAAACACCACAGTTAGTGACTTCAGGGTGTGCTCCTGGCTTTGGAAAACCAACCGTAGATTTCAGTAGGACTTCTGCTGTCATCCGTGAAACTTGGACCAAACGATGTGGTTATGCTGCACCTGTATTTTGCCTTAAAGGATCTGCAACTATTTATAGTCACTTGTGTTGCACTTTGAGGTGTGTTTGGGTGGGTAAGCAGCAAGGACAAAGCCACACACCTAAGTCACCTTAGTGTAAACGAAGATATCTTCAATAATGTGCAGAGCAGAGAGAACAAGCAGGCAGGTACCTGCGCACGCATACCTGGTGCCCTGTCCCCACCGGGCAGCCTGGAGAATGCTCAGCTCGCAGTGGATATTCTCTTGGGACCTTAGCCAAGTGAAAACACTCCCAAACACAAAACTCCAGGTCAAACAACATGTCATCTTTTATTCAGAACAAATAACTCTCTTTCTGTGAGTGATTTTTTTTCATTTTACAAGAAATGAAAAATAACAAAATTTAAAAACTGAACAATCATTTTAAAAATAAATAAAAGATTTTTGTATTGAAAAGACTGAAATTAGACCTTACTGCAACATTTCTTTCTTCCTGGACTAACTTCACAGATCTGCTAGACAGCCATTGTGATCAGATGAAAGAAAAGCAGTATGCTCCCCAAAAAACCTCTCACCTGTAATCACGGTCAGACCAGCAGCCAGGTACTTTACCAATAACCCTCACTGCTGATCCTAGGGCAGAATTTCCCCTGCAGTCTCCCCACATGAGATTATATGTTAATCAAAGAAAAATAACCCAAGTATTACGCTGTTTTTCTTTACCTCTAAAACAAACACAGAAGCCTTCAGATCACACCCATTGTTCCACATACCTTCACACACATACCTGAACCTTCTCACGTGAACTTCGCTGTCTCCCGCAGCTGCCTGTGCTGACAGCAGGGAGTTCACCTGGGGTCCTTGCTGCTAACCCCGAGCGGCACAGCACGCTGGCTGTGCTCCCCACAGGGCTTGTGGCTGCCACATCTGACTAAACTCCCTAATTTTGGGCCATGTCCCAAAATTAGAAGAGAAAACCCCAATGGTACCTCTAATGTTGTACAGCAAAGGAAAAACCAAACAAGAAGATCCCAAGCCCTTCCCTCTCCACCACAGACTTTCCAGAGTGGTACTCAACCACTTCTGAGATCCCTCTACCTTCGACATCCAACAGCTGCTCTTGCAGCAAAGGCCGTTCTGAAAGGTGCCCTGGATCTCAGACATGCTCCAAAATGACAATGGAGAGAGACTTTTTTTGTTATTTACACTAAAGCACTATGAAAAACCAGAAGAGGAAAAGTCACCTCTAGGTTAACTGAAGCAAAGTGACAGTCAGAGTGGCTAGAGCCGGACAGAGTAGGTCCCACTGATTCCCAGAGTTTCCATAGTTTGTTCCTCCTCTTCTGCTAGAAAATAGTGTCCACACAGAATTTGAGGCCTCTGGATATTTGCCCAGGACTTCTAGATGTCCTACAGGTGAGTGAGGGTATAGTTCTTCAGAAATCATAGCCATGTCTGCAACACACATACAAACCATCAGCCAGACTATCCATTTCTGAGTGTCTGTGAGAGACAGTATCTGTTTTACTTACGTGGCTCTCATTTGAGTGCTGGAGTCCCCTGGAAGCACAGTATTTTACTGGACTGCAGAGTGCAGGGGCCAAAAGAAAAGCCCAGGATCCTGCCTCTAAAGGTGCCTGAAAGGAAGGGGAATGGGACAGCACCAGTACAGAGCACTGGACCAAAGGGCCTACACCATTCAGTGTCTGCCATCGTGTGTCTCAGGGTCATCTCTAGAAGGAAGCTGAATTTTGATCTTTGCAGTCAGCGCCTTTACTGGAGCTCTCCTTTCAGTGGCTCTTTGATTTTAAAGCCGTTTATATTCCACGCCAATCCGTACTAAAAATAGGATTCCTTACTAAGAATGGCACTGGCATTAATCACTCTGTGTTCCGTTCTCATCTCATGCTACGTCGCCACGCCTCCGGCTGGAGGAGTGTGTTGCAGTAATCATCCACAACTATGTGCTTCTGTGAGCAAGTTTTGAACCTTTGCCATCCTTTGGAAGCTCCCACCGTTTTTTCTTTCATGTGCTAATACAGTTCAGTGGCTTATCTCCTTTTGCATCCTTGGGGCACACCTCTTTCAGACTGCACACTGACAACCCAACCAAGTGGGAAAAACACACAGCAGATAGAGCCATCCCCTTCCTCCCCCATTGCAGCTCGAGCCAAAATGCAGCTCTCAGCTGAAACGGATGCTGTTCTTACTTGCATCGAGGAGGAAACAATTTGCTCTACGGGGAAGCTACTGCATCCTTTGGCTTGGACCATCAGCTACGCCCCTCCAAGTGCTCATCAGTTACTAGCAAGGAGGCTTTCAGGCTTTCCTAGTGGGAGGGACATTTTTCCAGCTCAGCTTCACCAGATGCTAAGCAGATGCAGGGTATCACTCCTCCTCAGTATGTCTGGAAAGGGTGTGGGAGGTGGGACACATCTCTGGCCAGGTGTAGCTTCATACTCAACCCCGCTGCATGGGGGGTTTGGGGGTTTTTTTCAGCTTTTTTTGGAGTTTTGCACATCACTTCCAAGTGCAAGAACATGTTTCCTCCTGCCATCCATGTCAGAGGTGCAGCCACTGCCAGAGCTGACTGTCACTTACTTGCTCTGATAAGGGGTTAAATACATACAGGTAAACTTGGGCGTATGTTCATAATGCAGGTGGCAGTGATACTTTAAAGGAGGCACCTTTCTTTGTTCCCTTAATGATTCATTCATTGGGAGTGTGGGAATTAACCTATATAAATTTTTGCTACTAAGTAGATACACCTAGATCCTGAAATAGTGGATGGGTGAGAACCAGCTGCAGAGCCTCTACACATTGTCCTGGTAGCACAGAAAGAAACAAACCCACAGTGTTCGGCTAGGAATAGATGACTGCATGGCATTTCTCAGAGCAAATTCTCTTTACCTCCTGTTTTCCAGTGACTCACCAAAAATCCTACAGGGCTGCAAGAGACAACCCTGAGAAAGGACAGAGTTGACCGAGACCTTGACCTGGGCTCTCTCTTCTGGGGGCTAAACTCTGGGATTTTCTCTGGGATAGCTGGGATTTTCTAACTAGTACGGCTCAGAATCAGCAGGCAGCCACACTTCGGTTGCAGCAGCACTGGGAGGAAGGTGTGGGATTGAGTAAGGAAGACAATACGAACAGGGAGGTTGGCTTTCCAAGCCTGGCTCAGTGCCTCCTTTGTACACAGCAGATCACGCCTCACCAGCTGGGAGCTGGAGAAGAAACAGTTCAGTATTGAAGGCCTATCACTAATGGAGAATTTGGCTCCCACCTGGCCAAAAGAGGATAGAAACCTTTCTGGGAGGCTGTGCAGAGTGGGATGAAATCTCCAGACTAACTCCTGTACTCCAAGTATTTCCTGATTCTGTTGGAAAAACCTTTAAGGCTCAACAGATGATCAGCCTAATATCACTTAGAGAGGACGGACTAGTGCTGGTTTACGCACTGGAAGTTATAAATCGCATGAGCACCAGAGGAGCCATGCGGGCTGACAGAAGCATGAGGCAATGGTCATTGCCCTGCTGCTGGTTTCCTACAGCTTTGAAAGGAGGTCACAAAGCGCTCCTGTTGCAGTGTGATGAGGTCTTGGTTGCTCAACCTCTTCAAGAAAAGCTCCACAGGGAGAAGTAACACCTCAGAAACTGCAAGGCCTGCCTACACCTTGCTGGAACCTCCAGCCAAACATCCCCTCACCACAACAGCCAAGAGCACACGGCTTTGGATAAAAAGCCAGGAATAGCTAAGAGAGCACTATCCCGAAGGAGACAGTAAAGATGTCCTGGAGAGGCATCATCATCCCACTGCAGCTGGGCCAGGACATCAGAGCGGTGCTGTTACACCAACAGGACTCTGAATGGCCACAAATGAATCACGGCAGTTAGAAATGTGCAAACAGACCTGAGGCTCACGGGATATCCTGCAACTGTCAGGACTTTGTGCCAGGGATGAATTCTCCACTTAGCTGTGCTGATTCTCTGAGAGGGCACAGTACTTTCCACAGACCTGACAGAGGTGCTGAGAAAAGGATGATTAAAGGTGTGAAGCATCACCAATCTCAGCTTCCTAGGGAAGGGAAAGCAGAAGTTTGGGGCTCCTGAGGAAACACAGCTTAGAAGGGCACATGTATTGAGGGGAACAGCTATTCACAGACACAGCGCCCACAGAGAGACACAGCAAGGAAGAACAAGAGGTACCAGGAGGCTGCACTCCAAGCAGGATGAAACCCTTCCGGCAGAGCAGCACAGAAAAAGCCACCTCCAAGGGCTCTGTTGTGCCCAGTGCCCCAGTGGCATCAGGCAGGCCTCTGTGCTGCAGAGCCACGTGAGCGCAGCACCGTGCCTGTGGGCTGCGAGCGAGTGCACTCTGGGAGGCCAGGCAGACACGCCACGCCACGCCAGGTCATGCAGAAGGTGTGTGGGCACAGCAGCCCGATGCAAACTACTCTCTTGTGTGGCATATCCTGTTTCTCCCCAAGACATGTACAAGCTGCGCTCAGCCGCACTCGTGGGTGATACCATCTGTTTAATCACTGTTCTCTGTGCTACAAAGTCATCCCAGATGCTTTGCATTGGAGAAAGCTTTTCCAGTAGTCATTAGCAAGGTAGGGGGGTGAAGAAGAAATTGTCAGGCTTCTTTTTGCATAGGTCACGGCTTCAGCTAACAGCCTCCCCCCAAGCCCTGCCTCCTGCTCCCCTCTCTCCTGGTAACTGTGAGTCTCCCTACACTTCACTTTGGGAGCTACTGTACAGGCATATTTCATAAACAGGCCTGAGGGTTTGTCTGCTGCCTGTCCTACTTCCTTCAGAGCACACGAGATCAGCTGGGCTGGAATGTCAGCCCATATCCTGCTCCCGTGCTGCCTGGATGAGAGATGGAAACTTTGCTGCTGCTGCTGATGACTTCTCACTCATGGTCTCTGGCTCCCAGCTTAAGCCACGCTACAGTTGGCAGACAGACCTCCCAAATCATGACGCTAACTCAAAATCAGGAGAGGAAATAAAGTTAAGTCTCGCTATTTTCTAAAGTCTTTATAGTAATATTTAGGTCATACACTGAACTCCATCCCCTCCATCCCTCTTGGTCCTAGGGGCCATAAATATCCTTGCTCCAAAGAAGTACGTGAAACTTTAGGTTCCCAGGCCATGCCCCCACGCCAGAAGCCAGTCCTTTGTGTAATTAAGCACCTCCAGGGACTGGTCCCTGAAGGGAGTGCCTCACAGTACCAGGCAACTGTTGATGCTCAGACCTTATGTGCACGTGTACAAGTAAAAAAAGCCAAAACTTTAGGCTCCCACAAAGCTTCACACCAAAACACTGTTCATATAAAAGACCAAAAGCTACAACTGTTTCCTCCTTGAAGCACCATGGCTGATACAAAGGTTCACAGTAAAGTCACGAGCACTGATAACCCTGCACAAAGCAGTCGGTCCGAGACAGCCCTTCCGAAAGGCTGGAGTGCTTTCCATAAAATTATCTGCAGCATCAGCTGTTAATCAGCACAGACCAATTGATTTCATCTTCCACTAAACAAGGGCCTGGCTCATCCTTGTTTTGATAGATGTTAGTCTGATAGTCCTACAGTTAAGACAGTAGGGCTTGACAGCACTTTGGTGCTGCTTCGCTTATCACTTCACTCTGTCCCCAGCTTTGGAGCCCAGAGAAAGGTTAACCTTCTCTGCTTTTGCCAGGTAACAGCTGTTCTACTTTCAGGATCGTTGGATCACCCAGGTTTTGGTGAGGTAAGTGGATGTCCTTGCAGGAGCTCTTATGGGAGGAGCTTTGGAAAACCAGTTAGGACAGGTCCCGCCAGCCCTGGGAGCATTCCTGCTCCCATGCTGATGCAACTGGATCCAATCTCCTGGCAGACCAGCTGGCTGCTTTCCAAAGAGCTCCCTCCAGACTGGCTTGCACACTGAGCCCAGGGGACGGCTGTGACGAAATTTGAGCGAGGGGACAAAAGGCCTTCAGCCTTCATTAAAGGTGGGAACACTTGATGAAGATAATGTTGTTATTAATTGGCTCCTCCCAAGAAAACACAAGCTGCCTTGTTCTGCTGTGAGTTTACCATTCTGTGGAGCATCTCCGCAGCACCAGCAAGACCATGGCTGTTGAATCATAGTGTTGAACCGTAGTGCAATCACTTAGGATGTCTGAGTGGGATTCATTTAGAGACTCTTGTGCAACATCGGTGTGAGACGGAAAAGCACAGAGTTATTTCAGTGGCAACACTCACCCTACTCCCACTCAGGATTCAGTGTGTAACAGCTTTATGTGACATACTCTGCACGAGAGGAGGGACTGAAACACATCCTGAAGATGAAACAGCCTAACAGTGAACAGTGTTTAAGTACGGTCAGAACCAGGTAAAACCAGGAACAAGGTTTTAGCAGAGAGAAAGATGCAAATTCAAGCCATGTGTTCAAACAATATTCCCAATGCACTGACAAGGCCTCAGTTACCTATGGATGCCTTCTGAATGAAAGGTCCTTTTAGCACAAGCCAAGATAATCTCAACAAAAAGAATTATGAAATGCTTTACTCATGTCTTAAAGCAGAATTTTTCAGACCCTAGCAAAAAGATGGGATCTTCTGAACATGCTGTTGTCCTTGAGTTCCCACTAAATCCATGACAAAACTCCAGCTGATGTTCCTAGGACCCAGGTGAGACAGGGATGATGATGACCAAGCACCCCACCATCACTGTTCAACCCCTGTACCAACTTTTCCTGTGACACTTTTGCTAACAGACACACATTGTTGAGTCTTGCACTGCCTGCTCATTAGCATTGCAGTAAGTGATTCTTATGTAAATTGTGTCAGCCCACAGAAAAACCAGTTCAATTCCAGTCTGCATTGCTGGGATGGACATAGAACAGAGGAGAAGTGCTAATGTTCTTTTTTCCTTTTTTTATTTTTTAATAGAAAACCAAGGACCAAGCATAAAAGCAGTCATTGCATGTCTTCCAGTATAAGTAGAAATCGCCTCACAACTGCACAAAGACCGCCCCAAATACAAAGTTCCACCAGCTATCTTTTTGCAGGTACTGTCACCAAGCTTCCCCTACAACAGCAGTTTCTGTGCACCTAATTAAAGGTTTGAAAAACTGATGAGCATTTTTGTCTGTGGACCTCATGTCTTCTTTCAAATCTTAACTTTATCTTTTAAAGGCATGGCTATATAGCTAACGGCACCACATCTTTTCTACGTGATGTCTCATAACCTTAAAAGACCGTAAATGTGAGGGAGAAAAATAAGTGTGCAGCCATGCTAAGGGGATCCTTTTCTTCTTACTGCTGCTAATGCAAGCTTCCTAAAGGTCTGTGAATGGTTTCTGGTTTTATCTCCATCACAGCATGCATCACTGCATCGGTTTTCCCTCTAGTCTCTCCCCCAGTGCAGAAAAGGAATGGGTGCTTCCCGCTGAGCCTGCAAAAGGCCCTGGAACTGGTATGCACTGGCACTGTGATGTGCACTTAGACAGCACTGGGGTCATTCCTCAATATGCCTTAGTCTTCCTTGCTATGGCTGTGGTATGAGGGATGTGGTTCAAATCCTGTCCTTACTCTGGCCCATTTTGGTTGACCCTGCTACCCTACCCTTCCACCTCACTCCTCCTTCCTGCTGAAATCCCAACTGCTGCTGGCTTTTTCAGGCAACATCCTACAGTGCTTCCCTAGAACATCTCATGGGATTAACACACATCACTACTGTGCATGCATTTGAAAAGCTTTCATCATAAATGAGGGGGACTGAGACTTGACAGAACGTTTGTTGCCCTAAGCCCTGGTTTGGCTTCGCTCCGCTCTGCTCCACCCAGGAGGTGTCTGCCTTTCATCCCCAACAGTAATCATCCCCAGGCATAAGGCAGGGAAGGGCCTTTCAACTGCAAGGAGCCAGATACGGCCGGAAAGCAATGCAGACAGGTATCAATGGGAGCCACACTGACTCTTTACCTACCCAAATTACGCTTGGAAGTTTCATTTGACGCTCTTCGCCTGCACCATGTGCACCTTTAATCACTTCTGAACATAAATGACGCTACTTAGAAATGTGAGGGCAAACAATGCAAGAGAAGGGCAGTCTTGCGGGTAAAACCTGGGACAGCTACCAGGCTCAGCCCTTGTTCAGTCATCAACAAACCACATTACCCTCCCAGCAGGGATGCAAAGAGAGGAAGGGAGACCTGGCAAGACATTGGCCGATCTGAGATTTTGCTTAGATGACAGGACCCTGCACTGACAGGAGCTGTGGATGCTCTAATAGAGACATTTTAAGATATATTCCTCACTTTAAATTTCTAAAAGTAATTTCTGTTTCCACTTTTTTTTAACTGGTTACCTGCAGTGCTGAAAAGATTTCCTTTCCTAAGCAAAAAGAATGTAACTAATGCTACAACATCAGCAGCACTTTTTTATCCTCTGGAAGAACAGCAGGTTTCCAGCATCACTCACGAACCAATCCAGCCTTTGACTGCCATCCGATGCCCAAATACAAATTCATCGCAGCAGTGTAGGGAAAATCACACCCAAAGAAGGAAACTATTTTCCAAGCTCTGGAACAAAGCATCAAAAGGCAGGAACCCAAAGGCAGTTAGAAGCGATGACGGTGTTACCTGACTTAGGGTGCGTGGTGTTGGAATGAGGGTATGGCATCTAGGTTAAGACATATTGGAAATTCTGGATTAGATCAGACTCCCAGACTATTTAGCTTTGCTTTTTGTGCCAAGATGCAAAGAGAACAGACTGCATTATTTCAGTCAAAAAATGCTGAGCTGAGAATTGGCTATTTTTCTGAACCATATGCAAAAATATATATCTCTATGACACAAAAAGCCTACAAATGAAAACTTGTTCTTTCTCAAAGAAACCCCACTACTCTCCTTACTAAGAAAATGCATTTTGAAAGCATTTCTCTACTTCGGACTTAGAATGTGCTACCTCAAAGGTCTTCTTTGGTTGGAGAAGGCACAAATCCTGCTTCCTTGGCTGTGGGCCTACAGAAAGCAAACAATAGCAGTTTCCATCTGACACTCGCAGGCGTAGCTGTCTCAGCCGAGCGACTCCCAAGCCATAGACAAAGCCAGACCTGCAGCAAACAAAGATCACTGGCTCATGAAAGGTGTAACCAGCAGAGGAACGATAGGTATGCACATCTTTATTCACAAAATGAGAAGGAAGCTAAGTTTGCTTATTAAGGACTGTCTGTCTGACCCTTCTGTCCACTGATGTATCTCACGTGAACAGAGTCCAACACCGACAGCAAAAAGCAGCCCTTGCTCCTTGTACATGCTCCCTGACTGCACTCAGCAATCACCAAGGACACGCAGCCATGGCTTCCTATCCAAGAGAATGCCTCAAGAGCCAGGTGAGTGCAGGATTGCTCTGTCAAGTGGGACAGACTGTTAGCACATCAAGAAACCCCCTCGAAAGACAGGCAAGCATCAGTCCCAGTTCCCAGCCTTGCTCTCAGACATGCTTGCTCAAGTTTACTGAAGTATCAGTAGTGCCAACACGCTAGGTAAGTACATTGCTATAAAAAACACCCAAAGTCTTTTAGGGACTCAAACCTTGATACCAGTTCACGGAAATGGCGTCAAACAATTCAAACGCGGGTGAAGCAAACCACTGCACAGCGATCTGGGATCACTGACAGTACAAACACCTTTACAGATGTCCATGCACATCTGGATTTACCAAGGAAAACTTCTTAAATTCAGAGTAACATCTGCTACTGCTCTGAGGGAAAAGGGGCATACTGGGAGGTGTGCCGGAGGAGGGAAGCCAAGTCCAGATGCAGACAGGGAGCTCCCCGGTCACAGACAACTGCAAAACACTCAAAAGCTCCATCAAGTGCACAATAGATCACACCGTGATGAGCTATCATTCTTTCTACAATACTCACGAAGAACAAAACGTTCAGGAAAGAGGAAGGAATTGTGCAAGAAGGCATGACCACCACATTATCCCTGGATACTGATCTGGATATCAAAAATACCTTGCCAAATCAGCCCTGTGTGCAGAAAATTGTGCAAGCACATGAGGCTCCTCCCTCAGGTCTTAGCTGAAGCAGCTACAAGTGACAAGGACACAGATGCACTTCTCTCAAAGTAGCACTGTCAATGCAAGGTTATGAAAAATCTGGAGGCATAACTTAGATGTGGGACCAGAAATCCAGGCATGCTCAGTGAAACCAAGGTAACTCCATGGTGAGGGGAGAAGGTCAAAAGCCAGATGATGTGCGTCCTGAAGAGCAGACCTGGCTGTGCAGGATCAACAATAAAAATTATCTTTGCCCTTGCCTTGCAGCAAATCAGATTTCTTGTCACACAAGCACAGCATCCTTGGACAGCAAGAGACTTCCAGACACAGACTTCCACCCATCTGTCGTGGGTTCTTTTAAGCATCCAAGCCTCTGGACACTGTAGGTCTAGATGGTGCTCGTGCATCACACTACTATTCGGAAGCTGGGAGCAGGCTGTTACTAGCCAGGGCCATAGCAGAAAAAACACATTACTGTTGCTCGAACTTGTAATTGATTAAAGCATAATGCAGGGAATTTTTACTTTCTTATATACATCAGTTCTGGATTTATAATTACCTATGCCATTCATGGACAGGGAGATTTGCCCTCAAATTCCTGCACTAAATTTCCCAAACAAAGAAAACAGTTCCAAATGCTCAACAAGCCCCCCCAGGGAACACGGGCAGTTCCCTGCCCTGCGTGAGATGGCATCATCTCTTAGGCACAGCAAAGCTCTGCTGGTAAGAGCTACAGCAGTGCTGGATGTGGCTGACCAAGAGCAAAGCACAAAGAAGAGCTCTGCAGTAGAGTTGCAGGCCACACAACCTTTCGGACACTCTGGCTGTAGTCTAAATCCTTAGAGAGGAGCAAGCCTTCTATGAAGTCTGCTCTCCACTATTGCCTCTCCAGTTCCTAACTGCTCATTTTTGGAAAATACCTTCCAGTCCGCTCCGTAATCAGGGTATTAAAAGTACACAACAGATGGAATCTACAACTTACGCTGGGAGCTTCACTCCTGCGAGGCTTAGAAGCTGGGGAGGGAAGAGGAAGAACAGCTCTGTTTCCCACGCTAGCGTTGGTTTAGCCTAACAAGTAAAAAACTTGGTACTTCCCCCAAAATGCAGACTAGAGAGAGAAAAGTTTCTGGAAAAGAGTCAAATGGCTTTTAAAAGAGAGTTACAATCCATCCCCAGTCTCACTAGGCCATGGCTTAGTTACCACTGAGATCAAGCTTGTTTACTCCAAAGCAAAAAATCTTGGCAGGACTGACAGAAACAGCTTTGCTTGCCAGAGCTCTAATAGTAAATGTCTGTGGAAAAGCCACTTGGAGAAATGCTGTTTACCTTGGTAATGAAGCAAGTTCCCTGGAATGAAGTCTTGCAATCTTCCCAAGAGATGTTGCAATACCTTACCTGTACCTCAGCTACATACCATACAGGCTGCTCTCAGAGCCTGGGAACTACCTGGCCAACTCAGGAGGCCAAGCTATCATCTCAGCAACTCCAAGCAGGACTGAGCTCTAGTCCTACACTGGATGCACAACCTGCATCCTAACTGAAACTGATTGCTGGGGCTTTTTTTCAGCTCTGCTTCAAGCTAAGCCCCAGCCATCAATACCTCTTGAAGATGCTTATGAAAAAGGGCCTCAAAACAATGTTCTCCATCCCCTCCCTTTTCACCGTATAAAGCCAAACTCACCACCTTGAAACTCGTTTTTTATCAGGCAACTCTGAACTTAGACCCCAGCTCACTGCTAAAAGTACTTCGAGGAAATGTTAGCACACAGTTGGACTAATAAATATCAAGGAAGAAAAGAAATTCCAAGCAGACAGTGGAGGCCAAGGCTCCCTTTCTGCTTCAGGAGTAACTGGCCTGAGGCTATGCTGCTCTTCCTCATTTATTTAAGACCAGGTTTCAAACTGCTGTCCAAATCCTCTCCGACTGCATTGGGATGAAAGGCTCTCACCATTCAATATTCCAACTCTTGACCCAAGTGCAAAGGGCTACAACATTTGCTCAAACCTCAGTTTGAAGTTTTGCTTCCAATGAGATGGCTGACTTCGCCTCTCCCTAATTCAGTAACTAGAAGAATCCTTGTAGCTGAATGAAATGGATTTCCTACCTAAACAGGTACTTGCATTTGTACATTTTGTTTACAAACAGCTTGCACTCTTGTAAGAGCACCAAGCCCATGCCTGACACATGGCTGCAGTTCTTCATAGCAGTACTTTGTGCTCCCAAGTGTTGAAATTCCTGCTTTGAGGAGAAACCAAGCTCTAATTTCAAGTGTTTACATGTACTCCTGAGAGCAAGAAAAAAAATCTTACCATGATTAGGTTATGTAAAAAGTTTAATTATAAAATAAATAAGTTTGTTATGGAAACATTAAATATTAAATACAGTAATAAATATTTACACATTTACAGATACAACTTGGCAATTAAAGGTGTTTCTCTGCTACCAGAAGAATTCTGCTCTGTTTATACAGAACACAATCACTCTTCCAAGAAGAAACTCAACTCAAATAATACTCGGTGCTCAAGACTGCATGGACAATTAAGAAACCAAGGACACTTGGGTCAGAAAAGATCGAGGTAAGATGAGTTCTTCTCACCTGAAGGTAGAGCCCAAGAGACCACTGCTTGCAAAGCATCAGTGCCTGAATTTAATTCTTCAAAGGAACAAGTTCTTAGTCAAGTTCAAGTGATGGGATCTGATGTGAAGCATTTTATATTTAAGCACTGCTTAAAGCAGCAACAAGTATCTGTTTAACAGAAGTAGCTTTGTGTTTAGAAGAGATGGGTCCAGCCTTATCAGTTGGAGCATGGATCTTTTCCTTCAGATACAAAGCTTCAGGTCTGGAATCTACTGTCTCAGCATCCTGAGGAGACTAATTCCAACTCAGGCTAGCACACACACAAATGGATAGCTCCACTCACACCAGAACTCGGAGGGATTACTTCCACACACACAGTGACAGAACCCAGGTATGGCTGACAAATCTGCCACCAACGCCCTGCAAGTCACAACTACAGATGAAGCTCTTGGAAGCCGATATGGGCAGGGAGCACAGTGACAACAGAATTATGTTTTTCATCCACTGAAGTCTAGGGAGAGAAGCCATGCCAACCTCTACCCTTTTTCACTTTGGTAGAGGGAAGGAAGGGCATTTTCTCCCCTCCATCCATTCCTGAAAGCGACAACAGGTGCTCCCCCTTAAGAGTTAGAGCTGCCAAAGGAGACTTGCTAAGAGAACGAAGTCCATCCACACAACAGCAGAGGCTGGAGCTCCAGCACAGACAGAGGAGGCTCAGCAGCAGTAGTCTCTAGCAGGTCTTGACAAGAGGTCCTGCCTGTCCCCGACAGAGCCAGCTCCTTCCACATCGTTGTGCCAAGATGCAGTGATAACTGGTCTCCCCAGCAAGTGAATCAGCAGCGAGTGGCCTGTTGACATCTCCTTGCAGCAGCCTCTGTCTTGATGAATCAGGGCTTAGTGGCAACAGCTCCAGCCACAGTGTCCAGGGGGATGTGTCAGGTAGCCAGCGGTACCCTGCAGCTTGGGAATGGCCACTCCAGAATTGCTCTGTAACGGGCAGACCAGGCACATTAATCACCACTCGAGACACAAGCACCCTGTGCTATCACCGTGGCAAACCGACGTGCAAGGCAGGTGGGTTAAGGATGTGCACACACCTGAGGACACTGTGCCAGACACCCTTCAGTTTCAAGTAAGCTTTGAGCAAAATCCTCCAATTGTCACTGGACAAAGCTAGAAAATGTCTATAGCTGACATATGGCAAAGCAAAACTTCACAGTTCTGCCAGAATTTTTCAGGACTATCTTTTGTGGCTTCCTCCTCAGCTTGTAGTGTAACTCCTATTCAGTAGCGGTCCCTGAGTCTGCTGTGACATACACTTGGCCCCAGAAGAGACCAATTGCCTGTCCAGTAAAATCCACTAGATCACTCCCAGAAGCAATCCACATATGCCAAGGAGCTCTGGGCCTCAGCTGCTATGACAGTATGAACTTGACTGAGAGGCTATCATCTGTAGTGCTCACAGAATTCACAGCTTTCTTTTGGTCTACAGCTTCTGAGTACCAGAAACTTCCTGAAACTCTTCGTGCAGGAAAGACATGAAAATGCTCAGTACTTTTCTTCTAAGAGGTGATGATGCTGTGGCACCATCCTCCACGACTGAAGTCTGCCACTGTTTCCTGCACTACATCTGCCTCTGTCCAGATATTCAGGACTTTTTCTTCATAGCTCCACTTATCTCAGTACAGCTTCCCATCCTCACTTGGTCTTTAACATAGACAGAAATTTAACAGAGCTATTGAACAACTAGTACAGCTCAGGTGGTTTTGAGAAACTAGAAAGCCAAGCCAGCTGCTCACATGTAACCTATGTGTTTCAAGACACCTGGAGCGTTAAAAGCAAATACTAGCTTTGCAAAACAAGCATGCAACTCCCATGCAGCCTGGAAGGACTGAAAGGTGTTTGAAGTCAGCTTTCATACCTGCTTTCTCCCCATTTACACACCAACATGGCCATTTCTGTTTTCTTGTCGGAGTTTTTTCCTTTCTTCTTTCTCTTCATACTGAGGACACTTTTTCCTGACCCTGTGGAATTATGGCATGTTAGAGATCATTTCGAACCCTGAAGCACATCCTGTTGTCACCAGCCTCCACATCCTCTGCAGCATCTAGACTCATGTTCTTTGAATCCTGAGGCAACTCCTTGGCACCAGGGAGTTTCAAGCAAGACAGTTTTTAAGCATTCAGCATCAAGCAGTATCTGCTGATAAAATCAAGGAACCCCTGAACTAGATTTCGACACTTGTGCCTCACAGAGATATGGCTTCTTGACTTAAATCAGATGAGGGAGCAAGATGAAGAGAGGTTATTGCTGGGACTGAGCAAAACACCAGGAGATTTTCTGGGTGACAGACTTCCTAGTGGCTTTAGCTTATAGCTGCAGAGACCTCACTGTCTTCCTCCCCTCCACAGCAGAGCCCTGCAGGCTTCAAGTCTAGTCCCTGTCCCTTGAATACATAAGGAAGCCCCTTACTGATTTTTCCCCCAGTTTCTCCAGTGCTTTCTAGTGACTATTCCAAGCAGCTTCTCTGGATGAGGGTACAGATTACCACACTCCCACCTTGTGAGAGTTCAGGACATGAAGAAAATGCACCTCAGAAACCACCAATAATGATCTGCTCTTAGAGCACTACGGAACTGGTCACCTCTCCTAGCAGCAAGGAATGAGGCAGTGTTCAGAGAACAAGTGTTCATCCCAGCATTCTTCAAGTGCAGAGTTAAATATGAAGCAACAGTGAAATGACAAACGCGTACCTTGTTTCCTGAATTGCAGGAAAGGGTACAGCACGTACACAATTCAGATGATGTGCTTCATCAAGACCTAAAATTAGACTGAACCCTGGAGTTTCTACAATATCCCAAGCCCTACTGTGCTGGAGCTGCAGTGGCAGAACTGGAGGACTGTTCCAATATTCAATTTGTTACATGGTTTGAAACACGAACCCAGAAAAGCTCTTTGAATTTATTCACAACAGAACTCCAGATTCTGACGACCCACCACACCGAACTGCAGCAGCTGGTCCAGCTGAAATAGCGTTCCCTTCATATTAACAGCAAGCAGAATTTGGGACCACCAGCATCTGCCTCCCTATCTGTTTTCCCTCCAAGTGTAAGTACTTAAGCCCAACAACATCCATTAATAAATGGACTCTCAGAGCATCATTTCCTACCCTCCACCTGCGTGTGCAGCTGTTGGATAATAGCCATGCATGAGGCTGTCACATTGCCACCAGCAGGTTCCTCTGCAAGGATTAGGGAAGGCACTGCTGGGTCAGCATTAATGTTCCTCCTGGGCTTCCTGCTGGTGCCCTGCAGCACTCTAACTACCCTGGCTGGAGCAAGAGCAGAAAGGCTCTCGGTACAATGTAAGGGTCACAGACCTTACTTCTATCCCCCAGACACATCCAAGCCAGGATAAGAATTCATTGTTTCCAGATGCTTTTCACAAAGGTAATTCAGATGAGCCATGCACATTCTGGGGTTATTGGGCACAGGCCCCACTCACATTTAAGGAAGACAGACACCAAAGAGGATAATACTTACTGCACTATCACAATGATAAGTACAGTAATGAAGCTGACGCTTGAGAGCAGGACAGCTACCACTACCAACACAGTCTTTGAGTAGTCTGCCACATCATTCTTCCTTTGAGTCTTCATGAACTGTTCACCACAGCGCTCACCAAAAAAATCCTGATGACACCTGCAAGTAAATATTAACACAAGTTCTTATCAGCTCTTGTGCTGTCTGGAGCCAAGGACACCCACACATATTCAGACCTGACTTAGACATCTTCCGAGTTTCCCATGAATCTCAAGATGCTCACTTCAGAGCGTGTTCGCGAAATGCAGTCACTGCTCTAGCACAAGGTTTGTCAGCATTTCAACAAGTCGAGATTAGTTTGGGTGTGATGTTCCAGAAAGACACGCCTTTTCATTCTTTTGGTTTGAGTTTATGACCAACTGATGAGTTCAGTGGCTTGTTATGCATCTCAGATTCCATCACCACTTAATTTACATGGCAGAAAGATTCTCAGTCAAAATACAGCAGGAGATGGATCTATGCCAAGTTGACACCGATTTTTCCTCTGAGCCCTCACATGCCACTGGCTCACAGCAATGACACCTAACTCACAAGGTACAAGTAACTTACTTGCAGGTCACCATCTGGAGATGTTCTAGGTATATGCATTCTCCATGGATGCAAAAGTTTTTGTATTCCATTTCACAAGGAGTCCCTTTCTTCTTGTTTTTCCCTTTGTTTTTCTTCCTTCTTGATTTGCCAGCATTCTTCTCTCCCCCCCTCTTTGCTGGCTTGGGTTTAACCACAGGTTCAACTGAAAAAAGGACACGATGACTTGGTATAAAAGTGCTAGAAAGCACAATTCTGAGAAAAATGAATTAAAGAATTTGGTGAGAGCAAGGAGGACCATCACCGCAGGAGAATCTGTGATCAGGAAGCACAGGATGCAAGTGAGAATGCTGCTGGGCATCTCACACCCAGCACAAAGGCAGCAAGCTCAGCAGCTCATTAAAGCACAGCTCTGCTACCCTTAAGCCCTGTGCCATGCAGACCAGAGGCAGTAGGAGCAGATGGGCCAAGAGGCACCAAAAATGAAGAGCAGCAGAGATGCAGAACTGCAGCATTTCACAGCATAAGATACTTGAGTGTAACAGCACAGCTTCAAGCAAAGGCCTATAAAGAACAGGGAGCTCATGCTGAACCAAGCCATCCTCTAGTTTTATTTGGACTCAGATACAAGGCTAATAGCTCCATGGCTCTAAACTCTCCATTTGCATCAGTGATGAAAGGCACTGTAACTCGCCAGATAGTCCTGGGCGCTTGCCGAGGCAAAGCAGGCTGCTATCCCAGTTGGCATACTTGTTTCTCCTAAACAACCTGCAGTGCTGTCTTCAGAAGGAGAGAGCTCCTTTCCAGTTCTCCTACTTCGTGAGAGATGCTGAGCGCAGGGAAGCAGTGAAGGCAAGAGTCTGCGACAGTCAGGCTATTTATTCTTCCGCTTACTGCTGCCCCTCATTATCTCAATTAAGACAAACCTCTAGAAGATAGTGGTTTAAAATCCTGGTGACTTAGTAGCCCTTGGATTTAAGCAAGGGCAACCATGTTCCTTTCGCTGCGGAGAACAAAGCAGTCACCCACCGAGGGTCAGAAGCCCCAGAGCTGCCCCGTGCAGCAATCCAAGTCCAATAGCGCTAGTTTGGACTAACTTAGCACAGAAAGCTTTTCGGAAGAACCCGCCCCCTGCCCTGCTAGCCCCAGCACCGGCCCTCGCAGCGCAACACTGCCGCTCAGGAGGAACAGTTACCCGGGGGATTTGAACAGGCCCTGAGAAACGGCAGAGCTCTTTACAACAAGCTCCAATTTTTCTCTTGTGCTCTGAAGACCTAATGAAAATCACTTTTGGATGATTAATATTTTACCCAGAGCTCTATGCATACAGGCAATCACCACAATAGGGCATAACTGGATCTAACTACTTCCTAACCCTGTATTTCTGGTGCCGACAGCCCGTACAAAGAAACAAGGTGTAGTTCACTGTTGTCTAGACAGCTGATCATTTTAACTTCTAGGGCAACAAGCCTGGCTTGAAGTTACTTAAAAGCAAAAATGCCTTCAGCAACCAGAAGTCTGATTAAAATGGTATGAGCTATATTAATATGTAAACGAGGTGCACAGTTCCTGCAGCAAGGTTTCCTGTGCCTGGAAGTGTGAGCTCACTCCTGACAGTCAAAGGCCCCTGTTCCATCTCGTCTGACTTGATCTTTAGGTTCGCACTTTCATAATTGAGGCTGCTTCCCTTCCTCCCTCTCCCAGGCTCAGCTTGTCAGCTTGATCTCTGTGTCCCTGTCTGCAGGCTGCATGGCCAGGAAAGCCATCCGCAGCTGAATCATAACAGCTTCAAGGTTTATCCACAGATAAACCTCATGCCAAGCAGAAGAGCTGGTCTACAAACCAACCTCCTTAGGTAACAAGTCTGGTTTCTGTGCAGTTGAGACAACACTGAAGTCACCAAGCCAGTAGTTTTACAGGCTGAACTGCTCGATAACACCGACAGGCGCATTTCCCCCCAAGATCTCCATGGAGAACTTAAGCATAAGTCCGCAAATTCCCGCAAGGGACCCCACAGAGCACGGTCTCACTTGATTTAAGTGGTCCTTTAGTCACATTCAAGTCTAAGGGAGTTTCTGCAGGAAAATCAGTAGCCAGATCCACCCTGGAGGCAACAGGACCAGCCTACTCACATGTACTAACTAAGGTTCAAATCACTTGTAGATACCTGGCTTGTACTGCAACTACACTTAGCCCAGAACCAACAAAATACTCCCATTCCCACAGTAAGGCAGATGGCTCACATCTCCTCACAGCTCAGCAAGTGGGCAAATTACAATGAATACACACAACAGCTATTGACAGTGAAGCATTGCCTTAAAGATGCTTAACAAACTTTCCCGCGGCCACTTAAGGGATTTAAGTGTCTGCTTTCCCAAGAAAATTTCGGTCGACTCCAACCCAAATAAGCCACCATCAGAAATTACCCAGAAATTCTTGGAGCAAGACAGACAACCTGATGTAAAACAAACTTTTAGGGCCAAACAGCACCCACAAACTCCACTGACGCTTCTACACTAAGCAGGTGGTCGCCACCTGACCACGGCCCTCCTGTCAGGTTTATCAGGAGATAAAGCTACACGCAGCAAGCTACCAGCTAACCTGCAGCTTCCACACACCCTGGGCACATTCACGCTAGGTTTCCACCCCTGCCAGCTATTTCTAAAGCAGCAGCTTCAAGCACAAGCACGTTTTGCTCCATACTCCACGAGCTAAGCATAGCAGCGTTTACAAGAAAGAAAAGGCGTAACTTGGGACTCGCAAGTTGCGAGATCCCAGTCAGAGCGCCGCCGACTCACCTCGGATCAAGTCGTCCACGATGTACTGGTGGACGGGCGGCGCCTCCTCGTACTCCTCCTCATCCTCCTCGTAGTCAGGACCCGGCACGGGCTCGCCCTCGCGGCTCCCGGGCTCCCGCTCCCCGTGCCGCTGTGGCTCCGTGGCGTTGGGCGAGGACCCGGCGGCCGCACGGTTCGCTTTGAGGGAGGGGAAACGGAGCCGTGAACAGGGGACAGAGGGGCCGCCGCCGAGCGCGGCGCCGCGGGGTCCCTCACTCGCCGCGGGGTCCCTCACTCGCCTCAGCGCTTTCCCGCCGCCGCGGGCTGCCCTCAGGCGCGAGCCCCCTCAGGCGCGAGCCCCCTCAGGCGCGAGCCCCCCTCAGGCGCGAGCCCCCTCAG